>CM039680.1:163903932-164488932 GCA_022537955.1 Schmidtea mediterranea
AAGAGAGATGAAAGTGAATTAACTAATTATTTTTTTATTTCATTTAATTATTTATTTAATATTATTATATTTATTTTATTAGTATTAACATTATTATTTTGTTTAAAAATTTAAATTGTAAGCTAATATATTTTTCATTGTAAAAATAATTAATCCGCTACAAATATTTTTATTGACAATAAAGATTAAAAAAGATTAATTTATTCAAATAAAAAATACAGAGTAATATGTTTACGCATATTCGGCCAACAATATGATGAATTGTTTGGTCCAACGTTTGATAATCGATGGCAACATGGAAGTCCATCGAACATGTTTATCTCATCACTATCTTTACAAACAATGCAATTGCACCCACGATCTGGTCCCAGATTCCTGAAACGTTGTCATAGTCGAATTCGAGAAGTTCTCAATGTTAATCCCTGTGAAATGGGTAAATTTTGTTGCGAGAAAACTCTGCGTGTCGCAATTAACAATATTTTTATTCTTTGGATAAAGTCTGGATTTTCTTAAAACATTACTTCAAGAGATATAACTAATAATAAATAAAAGCCATATTTAAATATAGCATGATTTACCTTGACCATTTTTTAATTACTAATAAAACAAATTCAAACAAAATATTTATGAATTTATTAACATATGTTATGTTCTGGATTTAATCTTTCCACATAATAATTATTGAATTTTTTTAATACTTATAAAAAGAAAATTATACTAACTTAAAAACATAAAAATTAATAACATCAACAACATATACAAACAAAGAATATTTTCAAATAATTATTATCATTCAAAATTCTTCATAATCGTCATATTCTTCATTAAACTCGGAAAATTCTTCTGGATTGTTACCTAAACACATCACCGTAATCCTCTTATACAATTAGGTATGCTTATTTTTAAGTCAGTATCCTATCAAGTGTATTAACCCTTCGCTTTGATACTTTCAACTTCAGACAAGACGGCCTATTACATTTTGGACGAGGAACCCCACTCCTTGTATTTAAGTCCTTTATTCTCGTCTTTGAAATTTCCAATGACAGAATCAAGGTTCCTACTATACAAGGGATGTTTTGGGTCATAATTAGAAGTATCGAGGAGATTATCACGAACCATAGCAGATAAAAGAATGTTCTAAGCTTACAATTCTTAGATTTCTAGAAAAAAGCATCGTGTCCCCAGCAACTAATATTAATTCAGTGTACAGTCGTTCGGATATTTTTTCTACACTCTATATTTGTAATTGATACATCCTAGTTTAGATAAATCGAGGTACAGTTTGTCCAATGTAACTCAGTCGATCTCAACCCACGATTCTATTTATAAACACAGAGACCAAATATTGTCGATTTTAAATTGACTCTTCCGAAAAGTTGGTTTTGAGCAATATTAATTAATTTGTTTTTTGCAGAATTACATAATTCTTAAATTTATCTCGTTTTTTAAGATTTTCAACGTTTTTCCGAGAGGCTATTATTAAAAGTTTTAATAGTTGTTATTCTCAAGTCATTGGTTGATTGCGCTCTAAGTTGTGTGTTAGTGTCTATAAACTTTTTTAAATATTGAATTTTGATTATATTTAATGTGGTCTATTGTACAGTGTAATTTATTTGGTAAAGAACATAATCTTCTTTGGATAATGCTTAGCATTAACTCGTCATACCTTAGAACTCCGGGAGCGCACATCTTTCAGCAGCTACTGGAAATCATTAAGTTTATCATAAGAAATGTTGGGATTATAAATCTACGTTTCAAATGTGAAGCAGAATGACTAGTGCATTCAGAATCCTTATTCAAAAAACTAATTAAATTATTTAATTGATTAGTATCAGTGACCCATTCAAAATTTCCATATGGTAATGGTTGACTTAAGCAACCGTAGAGATTATTGATGTCAATGTAAAGCAGTTCGGTGTTGTCATCAGATAAAACGTGCTGTTTATTAACAATGTTATCCACCACGGATTCCCCTTCGAAAAAACTTATACATCTCCAATCAGTTGAAGTTCATTGGGTTCGTCAAGAATCATAAGACCCGAGTGCCCAAGACAATCGTTGAGCTAATGATTTTGAACGAAATTTTGGAAAAAAAGTCAGCCAAAAAGAAAAACATCAAGTGAGGTAAACCATCATATAATCTAGTAAAGAGTTACAATTGGTTTCTTCCCAAAAGATTGAGCCTTACTATATTCGGCTTCAGTTACATCTTCCCAAATCGGTGGAAGTTCATATGTAGTTTCTAAAACTTCTTGAGAAGTTGCAAATGCTATAAGGGAAACATGCCGTTTATGTATCGAATATACTCCTACAAATTCCGAAGCGAGTTAAAGGAAGAGTGTATAATGTTTTTAACTGCGTTACTTAATCAACGATTAATAAATTGACCAGATCGAATGAATTTTACAGTTAATTAATCCACTGTTCCTTGCCACAAAGAAAGACAACTTTCACTTGTTACATGGAATACAACTTATTTTCCACGTGTTAAAATACTCAACCATACTTGAGGATATGGTGAAGATTCCTAACCTCTTCAAATTATGAATAACCACTGAGAATTCAAACTTATTTGTCGAGAAATAATTACATTGTGGAACAAGTGCTCCAAATACTTCCAGTAAGAGGTGATCATGGTCCCTTAACCGGTACTGATGAAATCTTATCACATAAATAAGCACACAGTTGGCCAAAAGAAAAACGAAAGAATTGTCTGAGTCTCGTACATATTATTTCTTTACTAATTATTTTGATAAAAGGTAAAAACAGTATTGATTGAACATATTATCTACTTCTTGTAGAATAATAACTACACAATCATCACCAGAAACTCTTATATGATTTTTCAACCTGTAAATTGTTTAATTAAAAGTAAACCGCGAAATCGGCAAATGTAACTGAAAATGTAAATGTATCTGATAGGTAAGATAGCCTCATAAATCAGCCGGTTAAAGTAAAAAGGAGGAGACCGGTTTTAGGCCCAATTCTAAATTCAAGTTTATTAAAGGTAAAGTATAAAGAGTTGTGGCCTAATTGATTTTTTATCACCAACCCTTTATGTTTATTTAATGAAATTCATATTGCAAACCCATTTAAGACATGATGGCACAAATATAGCTTTGAAGCTCTAGTAAAAGAATGATTTCTATATTTAAAAAGTCTATCTAATTACGTAACAGCGATTGTGACTACGAAATTCAAGCTTTTCTAATAAAATTAACATTAATAGGTTGTCCCAACAACTTTAGAACGATGAATTATTCGGACAAAGGAGTTTGAAACTCAGGGTTAAAAAATCATAATTAAATTATTTTCATCAATACGTAAGAACATAATGAATAGATTTGGATTTTCAGCTCATAATGTTTGGAATGTCACAAAGTTCATAGGTAAATCGAAGGTGAAAGATTTTCAAGCACAGAATCGTGTTGTAGCTAAAGGTTTCATTTCTATGTGGTTACCTATATTTTCATGATTTTAAAATAGCTAAATACTGTAAATGAGCATAGATTTCGGGAAATTAGCAACTTTAACAGTATAATGTTTATTTAAGTAATGATATGGGTGTGTTGAATAAATTCCATGACCAGCTCAACCGATTTATTTGTGAAAACTTGGTAAGAAAATGAATTTCTTTTATTTTTTTATAACCCAGTTACTGACCTTTATAATTATTATGTTATTTTTTTGTCAATGAAGAGGTAGGCACCTTCATGCTAAAAATGATTTCCCTTCATTATTCGGCAAAAGTTGAAATGACTGAAAATTGAAATTCTTCTCCATCTTTTCAAACTCTACATTAATCACAAAATTGAATCTTAACAATCCCATTTGATTGATAACAGTTATTTAATTTATTAATTAACTGTGTGGGTACTGTATTAATTTAAAATTTAAATTCGATGAACATCCATCTGAACAATGGCATGTGATGATTTAAAATCAAATTAACAATCAGGTGCTACCGAGCCCACCATATTGAATACAATAACAGAAGAATATGCAACAGGAAAAACATCATCTAAATCAGAAATGATTATTACATCATCAACCATTTTTGATTCATCAGAGTCAGAAAGTATAATAGTACTATATTTTAAGAACTTTCGAAAGCGTTGGATTATTATTATTATTGTTTTTCTTTTCTTTTTGTAATATTATTATTAGTATTATTATTATTATTATTGTTATTATTATTATTTATTATTATTTATTATTATTATTATATAAATTATATATTATATCACTCAATGTAATTTAACAAATATATTTTCGCTTACAGTTAACGTGTATGTTCTTATGGTTTAAATAAACTCTCTTATAATTTATTTTATGGGGTGGTTTTTACATGTAGGGCAAAATAGAATAGTGAATGTTATTATAGGTTATGAAGAAAATTCCCATATCGATTCAACATTTCCATCATGTGTGGAGGAATTGCAAAAATTTGGTGTAAAGGTTTCTGTATAATAAAAGAAAAATTTAAGATATATAAGTATAATCATTAAAATAAATCATTAAAAATCATTAAAATAATCCATTAATTATATAACTTTAAATTGATTTAACACACACAATGAATAATGAATTTGATGGTTTTTAAACTTTATTTTGAAAATCTTATATAAGTAGATAAATAGTTTAAACATCATAAAATGAATCAAAGTAGAATGGTTTTAATATTTTTAATTATCATTTAATTGTTTTTTATACGAAATCGGTTAAGACAAAGACAGCTATCAAGTAATTCTTTGAGGAAAATTCCGTAAATGCTATCAGTTTAAGCAGAATTTCACCAGTTAAGTGTATTTAACAAAAATTCAATGGAATATTTAAAATTTCCAATCATCTATTCAGTTTAGACGTAATTATTTTCATTAAAAGTAATGATTATTAATAAATTTTCCCCTAGGAACCACCGACATTAAACAAACTATCTAATTAAAGTTTGTGAAATTGGGAGAATTGATCGAAAACATATAACAGAGTTTATTACGAGCCATCAACAAGATTAATAGTTTTATGAACAATCACTTCTTTGAATTGTGAAAACGAATGTATTATGAAATAAAAAAGAAAATGACATTTTATGATTAAAATAAGAATCTCAAGGAAATATAAAGAAGGAAACCAGGACTATCTCGACCAATTGGAAATTATTGAAGCCAGAATGTATTTAATAAAAATGTAAGTTTAACATATTGCCTAGTGTTCTTATCAATTATTTTGACTATATTATGCTTAAAATTATAAAAAATGTTGATATTAATTTATTTCAAATATAATTAATCATCATTAATTAATTATGAAATACTGATAGTAAAAATTAATAGTACTTACTTTAACTGGTTTTATTTTTGCGACTCGGAGTTTAATATTTTGACATTTTTGTTGATAATTTTTATTAAAGATTTTAAATCTTAATTATATTATTGAGGATTCCATTTTCTAAAAAATAAAATAATTAAAAATATGAATAAAAACTTACTCAAGTTTGGTATTTGATAAAAGTGAAGTTTTTATAAAATGCATTCAGTACTATATATTAACAAACATGTAAGTAGTTACCATGATCGAGCCATTAAAATTTAGTTATAAAAAACACACTTAATTAATATAACATCAAATCATTTAAATACATATAAATACCTCTGATACTTAATCCTTTAAAAGTAATAAGTAACATAATTTATCTTTAATTACATTTATAATTCAAAAACAAAATTTGAAAAGAACATTTATCACTTAAATTCATTTATTTTTCATTGTTTTTAACCCAACCAAGCAATGCTGTCCACATGTTTTGTCATCGGATTTTATAAGCGAATTCGATTGTATTCAATTGGCATTACATTGATGATAGTTTATAATTAATATTGGGGGATAATAAAAGCCATTTATTTTATTGTTTCACATAAAGTGCAAGCCAATGTTTCGCCACTTGAGATTAGATGATTGAGTATTTACAAAAACCTTTGTTAACATCGTAATGAATTTATCTAGAGGGAAAACTCCAAGAAATCTTTTCCCAATAAAACAATTACAGTAACTGATTCAGCGTAGGGTGATCCAAACTTTATATCTAATCTTAAATTTCAATTTGTGGTAACTGACTTTGATTAAGACGAAATCTGGCCGCCAAATACGAATGTAAAGACTGGGATACTATTCTAAAATCTGACATAGCTGATACCACAGATTAATTTTATCTAAGATATTACCATATCTTCCTAACGAATACTTGATTAACTTGTACTATAATTATAATTTTCAAAATCTGACTTTATTTTTCACGATATTACTTCCTTCTTACTTAAGTTATTGACTTGACGATTAAAGTGAATCAGAACAAGTAAATGTATCTAAAAAACGATCCACTAAATGCTTTGTATTTCCCTGGAAAGTTAAAGGATAAATAGGTAAATGTCTATCATCCAAATATTTGTTCCTTCCATAAAAAGAAAGAAGATCTCATAGAAAGGAAAATCTCAACACTTCTTTGCTTCCAATGTGATAAATTGCATTCTTGTAGCAAGACTATTTGATGACCGCTAAAACAGAAGGTTCAACCACGAACTCTTTCTAGCCATTAATTTTGCATTACCATACTATTTTAATAGTACAAATTTAGTACATGGTCAGACTGTTTTCTGGATTTGTTCTTGTTAATTTAATTTGGACCTAACACCATGGTACAATATTTGGGTTGATCAAAGGAAATCAAATGGAGTCGGTGAAGCATAATGCAAATGCTTGATTTTGCAATCCTGTTTTTCGCATAAGATCATGTTCAGTGTAATCCATTCCCCCTACAAGATGTATGCTTTTAGTAATCTTGATTAATATTTATAAAGTGATTCAATAGGGCTTGTGTGCAAAAACTATCATTTTGCTCCTTCAATTTTAGTAGAATTAAAAACTAATTCAGCGTCTTAAAAAGAGTTTGAAAAAACAGAATATTGTTTGCTGTTACATCAGCTCTTTGTAATATTTTTCCACCAAGCTAATTAACAACTTTCCAACTGAATGATATACAAAGTAATCGTTCATATCTAAATTCATTCTGTTTGTGATCCGTTAAATGTAAAATTGAATCGAAGAGGTACCTACCCCAACAGCATCAGTTATTGAATTCATTGGGACAATAGTATCAAATGAACGATGTTCATTCACGGCTTGAGGGTATGTGTCTATCAAAAGCACATCATTCCAGCATTTTGGCACTAATCTTTTTTCAAATATAGTTCCGAATCCGCTCTCATTTATTCTGTTATATGTTTCTTCTTCATAATCTTTCTACGTTTAACGTTGTCCCCTACCTTTTTGTTATTTTCAACTGATTAAATACATCACTTACTTAATTAATAACACTAAGAAAATTTCTACACTAGGTAAAGATTCTTTTAAATTTTCAGATATTGCATTTGATTTTAAAGCAGTGTAAAAATCAGAAAATATTATTTTATTACGTCATTTGCCGTCTTTCAATACCGAAATTGCCCTTGACGTCTAAGAATTAGGTAATGCAAATCTATCCTAGTTCGTTTTCAAAAACGCAACCGGTTTCATATTGTTTACCTTATAAAATATGGTAATTTCCAACACCAGATTGACTACTACTATAAAATTTACAATGTCCAGATTACTATTTATTTAACGACAATGTAATGTAAGAAAAGTTTTATCTTCTTACCAAAATATATATTTTCCACTATCGTCACGAATATTGATTTTCTATATTGTTTTATATTGTTATGCATACACGACAAATACATTGGGTTTTTCTCTACTAATTTGAACTAGATCATCCTTTTTATTTTCAACGCCATACACATTTCAATTAGAGGTATCAAAACATCACCAACAAGAAATAGGTTCATTGATATTGTATTGATCATCATTTTTGTTGATTACTTTGGCAAAATTTCTGGTAAGCTAATACTGTTTCGAAGTTGAAGTGATTTAATTTCCTTTTCAAAAACTCCATAATACAATTACCGTAACAGATTCCAGTGAGGGGTGATCAAACTTTATATCTAGGATCTTAATTCAACTTTGGTGTAACTGAACCTTGATTAGTTTGAAACTGGCGCCAATACGATATGTAAAAGAACTGGATATATAATTTCTAAGTCTGACATACTGATACCAAAATTGAAATTTTTATTAAGATATTCCATATTCCTAACAATACTTGCATATAACTTGTACTATAATTATAATTTTCAAAATCTTGACTTTATTTTTCAACGAATATCACTTCCTTTACTTAAAGTTATTGACTTGACGTTAAAGTGATCAACATAGTAAATGTATCTAAAAACGATCCACTAATCTTTTATTTCCCTGGAAAGTTACAAGGATAAAATTAGGTAATCGTCTATCACCAAATATTTGTTTCCTTATAAAAAGAAGAAGATCCAATAGGTAAGAAAATTCAACAACTTCTTTGCTTCCAATTGGATAAATTGCATTTCTTGTAGCAAGACCTATTTGATGACCCGCTAAAACAGAAGGTTCAACACGAACTCTTCTAGCCATTAATTTTGCATTTAACAATACTATTTTAAGTACAAATTTAGTACATGTCAGACTGTTTTCTGGATTTGTTCTTGTTAATTTAATTTGGACACTAACACCTGGTAACAAATATTTGGGTTGATCAAAGAAATCAAATTGGAGTGGTGAACATAATGAAAATGCTTTTGATTTTGCAATCCATGTTTTTCGCATAAGATCATGTTCAGTGTAATCCATTCCCCTAAAGATGTATGTTTAGTATCTTGATTATAATTTATAATAGTTTCAATTAGGGCTTTGTGTGCAAAACTATCATTTTGCTCCTTCAATTTTAGTAGAATTAAAAACTAATTCAGCGTCTTTAAAAAGAGTTTTGAAAAAAGAAATTGTTTGCTGTTACATCAGCTTCTTGTGTAATATTTTCACCTAAGCTATTTACAACTTTCAACTGAATATATAACAAAGTATCGTTCAAAATCTAAATATTCTGTTTGTGATCCGTTAATGTAAAATTGAATCGAAGAGGTACCAGCATCAGTTATTGAATTCATTGGGAAAATATATTCAAATGAACCATGTTCAATCACGGCTTGAGGGTATGGTCTATCAAAAAGACATAATTCAGATTTTGCACTAATCATTTTCAAATATAGTTCCGAATCCTCTCATTATTTTGTTTATATGTTTCTTCATAATCTTTCTACGTTTAAGTGTCCCTCCTTTTTGTTCATTTTCATGATTAAATACATCACTTACTTTATTAATAACACTAGGTAAAATTTTCATAACACTAGGTAAAGATTCTTTAATTTCAGATATTGCATTTGATTTTAAAGCAGGTAAAAAATCAGAATTATTATTTATTACGTCATTTGCCGTTTTCATACCGAAATTGCTATACGTCTAAGAATAGGTAATGCAAATCTACCTATTGTTTTCAACCAACCGGTTCCATATTGTTTACCTATAAAATATGGTAATTCTCCACCAGATTGACTACTACTATAAAAATTTACAATGTCAGGATTACTCATTTAGTTTACGAAAATGTAATGTAAGAAAAGTTTTATCTTCTTTACCAAATATATATTTTCCACTATCGTCACGAATATTGATTTCTATATTGTTTATATATGTTGATGATACAGACAAATACATTGGGTTTTTCTCTATAATTTGAACTAGATCATCCTTTTTATGTTTTTCAACCCATACACATTTCAATAGAGGTATCAAAACATCACCAACAAGAATAGGTTCAATGATATTTGTATAGATCATCATTTGTTGATTACTTTGCAAAATTTCTGGTAAACTAATACTGTTCGATTGGAAGTAATTTTAATTTCCTTTTCAAAAACTCCATATACAATTACCGTAACAGATTCAGTGAGGGTGATCCAAACTTTATATCTAATCTTAAATTTCAACTTTGTGGTAACTGACTTTGATTAAGTTTGAAATCTGGCGCCAATACGAATGTAAAGAATGGATATATATTTCTAAAGTCTGACATACTGATACCAAAATTGAAATTTTTATTAAGATATTCCATATTCCTAACAATACTTTGCATATAACTTGTACTATAATTATAATTTTCAAAATCTTGACTTTATTTTTCACGAATATCACTTCCTTTACTTAAAGTTATTGACTTGACGTTAAAGTGATCAAACATAGTAAATGTATCTAAAAACGATCCACTAAATCTTTTATTTCCCTGGAAAGTTACAAGGATAAAATTAGGTAATCGTCTATCACCAAATATTTGTTCCTTATAAAAAGAAGAAGATCCAATAGGTAAAAGAAAATTCAACAACTTCTTTGCTTCCAATTGGATAAATTGCATTTCTTGTAGCAAGACCTATTTGATGACCCGCTAAAACAGAAGGTTCAACACGAACTCTTCTAGCCATTAATTTTGCATTTAACAATACTATTTTAAGTACAAATTTAGTACATGTCAGACTGTTTTCTGGATTTGTTCTTGTTAATTTAATTTGGACACTAACACCTGGTAACAAATATTTGGGTTGATCAAAGAAATCAAATTGGAGTGGTGAACATAATGAAAATGCTTTTGATTTTGCAATCCATGTTTTTCGCATAAGATCATGTTCAGTGTAATCCATTCCCCCTAAAGATGTATGTTTAGTATCTTGATTATAATTTATAATAGTTTCAATTAGGGCTTTGTGTGCAAAACTATCATTTGCTCCTTCAATTTTAGTAGAATTAAAAACTAATTCAGCGTCTTTAAAAAGAGTTTGAAAAAGAAATTGTTTGCTGTTACATCAGCTTCTTGTGTAATATTTTCACCTAAGCTATTTACAACTTTCAACTGAATATATAACAAAAGTATCGTTCAAATCTAAATATTCTGTTTGTGATCCGTTAATGTAAAATTGAATCGAAGAGGTACCAGCATCAGTTATTGAATTCATTGGGAAAATATATTCAAATGAACCATGTTCAATCACGGCTTGAGGGTATGGTCTATCAAAAAGACATAATTCAGATTTTGCACTAATCATTTTTCAAATATAGTTCCGAATCCTCTCATTATTTTGTTTATATGTTTCTTCATAATCTTTCTACGTTTAAGTGTCCCTCCTTTTTGTTCATTTTCATGATTAAATACATCACTTACTTTATTAATAACACTAGGTAAAATTTTCATAACACTAGGTAAAGATTCTTTAATTTCAGATATTGCATTTGATTTTAAAGCAGGTAAAAAATCAGAATTATTATTTATTACGTCATTTGCCGTTTTCATACCGAAATTGCCTATACGTCTAAGAATAGGTAATGCAAATCTACCTATTGTTTTCAACCAACCGGTTCCATATTGTTTACCTATAAAATATGGTAATTCTCCACCAGATTGACTACTACTATAAAAATTTACAATGTCAGGATTACTCATTTAGTTTACGAAAATGTAATGTAAGAAAAGTTTATCTTCTTTACCAAATATATATTTTCCACTATCGTCACGAATATTGATTTCTATATTGTTTATATATGTTGATGATACAGACAAATACATTGGTTTTTCTCTATAATTTGAACTAGATCATCCTTTTTATGTTTTTCAACCCATACACATTTCAATAGAGGTATCAAAACATCACCAACAAGAATAGGTTCAATGATATTTGTATAGATCATCATTTGTTGATTACTTTGCAAAATTTCTGGTAAACGTAATACTGTTCGATTGGAAGTAATTTTAATTTCCTTTTCAAAAACTCCATATACAATTACCGTAACAGATTCAGTGAGGGGTGATCCAAACTTTATATCTAATCTTAAATTTCAACTTTGTGGTAACTGACTTTGATTAAGTTTGAAATCTGGCGCCAATACGAATGTAAAGAATGGATATATATTTCTAAAGTCTGACATACTGATACCAAAATTGAAATTTTTATTAAGATATTCCATATTCCTAACAATACTTTGCATATAACTTGTACTATAATTATAATTTTCAAATCTTGACTTTATTTTTCACGAATATCACTTCCTTTACTTAAAGTTATTGACTTGACGTTAAAGTGATCAAACATAGTAAATGTATCTAAAAACGATCCACTAAATCTTTTATTTCCCTGGAAAGTTACAAGGATAAAATTAGGTAATCGTCTATCACCAAATATTTGTTCCTTATAAAAAGAAGAAGATCCAATAGGTAAAGAAAATTCAACAACTTCTTTGCTTCCAATTGGATAAATTGCATTTCTTGTAGCAAGACCTATTTGATGACCCGCTAAAACAGAAGGTTCAACACGAACTCTTCTAGCCATTAATTTTGCATTTAACAATACTATTTTAAGTACAAATTTAGTACATGTCAGACTGTTTTCTGGATTTGTTCTTGTTAATTTAATTTGGACACTAACACCTGGTAACAAATATTTGGGTTGATCAAAGAAATCAAATTGGAGTGGTGAACATAATGAAAATGCTTTTGATTTTGCAATCCATGTTTTTCGCATAAGATCATGTTCAGTGTAATCCATTCCCCTAAAGATGTATGTTTAGTATCTTGATTATAATTTATAATAGTTTCAATTAGGGCTTGTGTGCAAAACTATCATTTGCTCCTTCAATTTTAGTAGAATTAAAAACTAATTCAGCGTCTTTAAAAAGAGTTTGAAAAAAGAAATTGTTTGCTGTTACATCAGCTTCTTGTGTAATATTTTCACCTAAGCTATTTACAACTTTCAACTGAATATATAACAAAGTATCGTTCAAATCTAAATATTCTGTTTGTGATCCGTTAATGTAAAATTGAATCGAAGAGGTACCAGCATCAGTTATTGAATTCATTGGGAAAATATATTCAAATGAACCATGTTCAATCACGGCTTGAGGGTATGGTCTATCAAAAAGACATAATTCAGATTTTGCACTAATCATTTTTCAAATATAGTTCCAAATCCTCTCATTATTTGTTTATATGTTTCTTCATAATCTTTCTACGTTTAAGTGTCCCTCCTTTTTGTTCATTTTCATGATTAAATACATCACTTACTTTATTAATAACACTAGGTAAAATTTTCATAACACTAGGTAAAGATTCTTTAATTTCAGATATTGCATTTGATTTTAAAGCAGGTAAAAAATCAGAATTATTATTTATTACGTCATTGCCGTTTTCATACCGAAATTGCCTATACGTCTAAGAATAGGTAATGCAAATCTACCTATTGTTTTCAACCAACCGGTTCCATATTGTTTACCTATAAAATATGGTAATTCTCCACCAGATTGACTACTACTATAAAAATTTACAATGTCAGGATTACTCATTTAGTTTACGAAAATGTAATGTAAGAAAAGTTTTATCTTCTTTACCAAATATATATTTTCCACTATCGTCACGAATATTGATTTCTATATTGTTTATATATGTTGATGATACAGACAAATACATTGGGTTTTTCTCTATAATTTGAACTAGATCATCCTTTTTATGTTTTTCAACCCATACACATTTCAATAGAGGTATCAAAACATCACCAACAAGAATAGGTTCAATGATATTTGTATAGATCATCATTTGTTGATTACTTTGCAAAATTTCTGGTAAACTAATACTGTTCGATTGGAAGTAATTTTAATTTCCTTTTCAAAAACTCCATATACAATTACCGTAACAGATTCAGTGAGGGGTGATCCAAACTTTATATCTAATCTTAAATTTCAACTTTGTGGTAACTGACTTTGATTAAGTTTGAAATCTGGCGCCAATACGAATGTAAAGAATGGATATATATTTCTAAAGTCTGACATACTGATACCAAAATTGAAATTTTTATTAAGATATTCCATATTCCTAACAATACTTTGCATATAACTTGTACTATAATTATAATTTTCAAAATCTTGACTTTATTTTTCACGAATATCACTTCCTTTACTTAAAGTTATTGACTTGACGTTAAAGTGATCAAACATAGTAAATGTATCTAAAAACGATCCACTAAATCTTTTATTTCCCTGGAAAGTTACAAGGATAAAATTAGGTAATCGTCTATCACCAAATATTTGTTCCTTATAAAAAGAAGAAGATCCAATAGGTAAAGAAAATTCAACAACTTCTTTGCTTCCAATTGGATAAATTGCATTTCTTGTAGCAAGACCTATTTGATGACCCGCTAAAACAGAAGGTTCAACACGAACTCTTCTAGCCATTAATTTTGCATTTAACAATACTATTTTAAGTACAAATTTAGTACATGTCAGACTGTTTTCTGGATTTGTTCTTGTTAATTTAATTTGGACACTAACACCTGGTAACAAATATTTGGGTTGATCAAAGAAATCAAATTGGAGTGGTGAACATAATGAAAATGCTTTTGATTTTGCAATCCATGTTTTTCGCATAAGATCATGTTCAGTGTAATCCATTCCCCCTAAAGATGTATGTTTAGTATCTTGATTATAATTTATAATAGTTTCAATTAGGGCTTTGTGTGCAAAACTATCATTTGCTCCTTCAATTTTAGTAGAATTAAAAACTAATTCAGCGTCTTTAAAAAGAGTTTGAAAAAAGAAATTGTTTGCTGTTACATCAGCTTCTTGTGTAATATTTTCACCTAAGCTATTTACAACTTTCAACTGAATATATAACAAAGTATCGTTCAAATCTAAATATTCTGTTGTGATCCGTTAATGTAAAATTGAATCGAAGAGGTACCAGCATCAGTTATTGAATTCATTGGGAAAATATATTCAAATGAACCATGTTCAATCACGGCTTGAGGGTATGGTCTATCAAAAAGACATAATTCAGATTTTGCACTAATCATTTTTCAAATATAGTTCCGAATCCTCTCATTATTTTGTTTATATGTTTCTTCATAATCTTTCTACGTTTAAGTGTCCCTCCTTTTTGTTCATTTTCATGATTAAATACATCACTTACTTTATTAATAACACTAGGTAAAATTTTCATAACACTAGGTAAAGATTCTTTAATTTCAGATATTGCATTTGATTTTAAAGCAGGTAAAAAATCAGAATTATTATTTATTACGTCATTTGCCGTTTTCATACCGAAATTGCCTATACGTCTAAGAATAGGTAATGCAAATCTACCTATTGTTTTCAACCAACCGGTTCCATATTGTTTACCTATAAAATATGGTAATTCTCCACCAGATTGACTACTACTATAAAAATTTACAATGTCAGGATTACTCATTTAGTTTACGAAAATGTAATGTAAGAAAAGTTTTATCTTCTTTACCAAATATATATTTTCCACTATCGTCACGAATATTGATTTCTATATTGTTTATATATGTTGATGATACAGACAAATACATTGGGTTTTTCTCTATAATTTGAACTAGATCATCCTTTTTATGTTTTTCAACCCATACACATTTCAATAGAGGTATCAAAACATCACCAACAAGAATAGGTTCAATGATATTTGTATAGATCATCATTTGTTGATTACTTTGCAAAATTTCTGGTAAACTAATACTGTTCGATTGGAAGTAATTTTAATTTCCTTTTCAAAAACTCCATATACAATTACCGTAACAGATTCAGTGAGGGGTGATCCAAACTTTATATCTAATCTTAAATTTCAACTTTGTGGTAACTGACTTTGATTAAGTTTGAAATCTGGCGCCAATACGAATGTAAAGAATGGATATATATTTCTAAAGTCTGACATACTGATACCAAAATTGAAATTTTTATTAAGATATTCCATATTCCTAACAATACTTTGCATATAACTTGTACTATAATTATAATTTTCAAAATCTTGACTATATTTTTCACGATAATCACTTCCTTTACTTAAAGTTAAAGTGATCAATCATAGTAAATGTATCTAAAAAATAACAACTAAATCTTTTATTTCCCTGGAAAGTTACAAGGATAAAATTAGGTTATAGTCTATCACCAAATATTTGTTCCTTGTAAAAAGAAGAAGATCAAATAGGTAAAGAAAATTCAACAACTTCTTTGCTTCGCATTGGATAAATTGCATTTCTTGTAACAAGACCTATTTGATGACATCACCAACATGAACATGTTCAATGATATTTGTATAGATCATCATTTGTTGATTACTTTGCAAAATTTCTGGTAAACGTAATCCAACAATTACTTTTTCTGAATATGATTCTTCCCTTAATCCCAAACTTTGAGCCAAGAATTTACTAAATATAACATTACTGACATCACCTTCCAATTCAATTTTGACTAATCTTCCTTGTTCAATTTCGCAAGATTTAAATGGATGCGGATAAAAAGTCATTAATTGATCATTTATTTGTGATAAATTAGTAATGATTAAATTTTCTTCAAATTTATCCCTATACTCGACATCGTAAAAATAATTTATAGTTAATCGAATTGTATCAAACTTTATTTTACGATTTTTGAAGGAATTTTAATTTGATTCAAGTTTTCAATAAAATTTATTTCTTTTTTATTAAATCCTAATTTTTGAGCTTCTGCAATACTGTCAAATGAAATTTTAAATGGAAAATATTTACAATTAATATTTAAAGTATTTGCATCAATGTATACTAGATAAAATATAGAGTTGTGACTAATTGTATATTCATTCTTTGCATCGTTATAGTAAAAATATTCATAACTTGTATGTAATGTACTCTTACTATATTTAATATTTGAGTTGTTATAAAATGGAAAATTATTGTATACAAAAGTGAAATCGGTCAGAGCAACTTGCCATTCACCTTCCAAGTAAATTGGATTTTGAAATTCAACATTAAATTTATCAGCTTTATTATTTGGATGAGTAAGAAGACAACTATTACTCGGTAGATTTATGTAAAATTCTTTATTCATTTATTTTTCTAAAATGTATTGATAAATGTGTTTTGGTATCTTTACTAAATTTAATTAATTTTCCGCTATCATCGCGAATATTAATTTCAATGTTGTTTATAGTTGAAGTTGAAATTGGTAAATACATTGGATTCTTCATTTCTAATTGTACAATTTCCCCTTGTTCATAGTTTTTAACCCAAATAGATTTTAATAGAGGAACTCTAACATCTCCAACAGTTATTGGTTCAATAATATTAGAATAAATGAACATTTGTTGATGATGATGTAATAATCTTGAAACTTTATTACCAACGATGTTTTTATCAATAAATGTTTGTTTATTTAATCCTAAGGTTTTGATTAAATTGTTGTCAAAATATATTTTTGAAATGTTATCTGCAAGTTTTATTTTAACCAATTCATTGTTTTCAATTTTTAGTTCTTTAAGCGGAGACGGAATAAATGTCCTTGTAATTCAGATAATGTGTTTATGAGTAAATTATCTTCAAAATATTTTTCAAATATTGTTTTTTCTTCATAACTTATAATTATCCCGAATTGTTCCATAACACCATCATCTGTAAATTTTGGTAATTTTAATCGACAATGATCATCTTCATTAATGATGGATATAGATTTTAATCCAAAACTAAACGCATGTTGAATGTCAGGGAATGTTACTTTAAATGGAACATGTAAACAGACAATAACCAAGTTCTCATATTTTTCAATAAAAACATCGACATCAAGGGTATGTTTAGAATTTATTAATTCATAAGTTTCATTTTGATTATTTATTTTCAAATATTTTATTTCAGTACCACTCTTCATCGTTTCATAACTTAGGTAAGAATTACTATAAAACGGAAATGTTTTATACACAAAAGTAAAATCAATCAAAGCAACTTCCCACTCACCATCCAAGTAAATAGGATTTTGAAATTCGACATTAAAATTACTGGCTTCATTATTAGGAAAAATAAGAGGACAACTATTACTAGGTAAAATCATATAAAACTGGTTTTCTTTCATAATATTTATTTAATTAATTGATTTTCAGATATCCAAGTTGGAGTTTCATATCCATGCCATTTAACATAGTATTGTTTATATTTACCAACATTCTTGGTTTTTAATATCTTTTGAATTCTGAATACAGTAGGGGCTTCTATAACTTGGAGTTCCTGTTCGTAGAATTTTCCACTAACTTGATTGTTTTCATCATCTTTGATAAAGTACATTACTGGATTCTGATTCATATCAATTTCTGAGATTTGAAATACTTCATCGCTCCAATTGTTGTCGAAATTCTTGATGAATGGAGAAGCACTGATTTTACTTATTCTAACGTGATTACCCACTTTATATTTAGGCTTTTTAATGATAGAATCAGATTGTTGTGATATCCAATTATCCATATTATTCGTTGAATAAACATCAATTGGTCGCATTCCATTTAAACCCCTATGTGGCGAATAATTGTAGCTATAAATTGCTTTCTGTAAAACATTTATCCAGGTTTTATTTCCTTTATATACGAAATATTTTTTCAAGCGATCTCTTAGAGTTCGATTAAATCTTTCCACGTGGGCAGCTTTAAATTGAGAAAATACAGAGTAATGATTTATTCCTTTGATAATTTCTCTAACTTTACTATTATAAAACTCTTTACCTAAAGAATAAATTTAATTTAATTTATTTATATAATTACATACCCAAATCAGTTTGTAAATTACGAGGCTTGCCATCAATAAATAATTCCTTGATTGCTTCAGCCATTTCATTGGCCGATTTGGTTTTTGTTGGAATATCACGAGCGAATCGACTAAATATATCAACAAATGTCAAAATATATTTGTATCCCTTATTAATTTTAGAGAATGGTATCATTTCCATCAAATCCATTTGCTATAAATCATCAACTCCCATTGTTTTATAACTACGGGTTTTGAATTTATTCAACATTGGTTTATTTAAACTGTACGCCATTTGCCCAGATAACCAATTCTGAGTTTCTTTCTTTGAATTAACTACTTTCTTTGCCAGTTTCCTTACACCACCAAAACCAGCGGGATATTTTGGGTCTGTCCATACTTTTTCGAGCTTTTTCACCATGTTTCGATTTTTGGTTAATGTTTCCTTCATTATTACAACAAGTTGTCAAAATATTTAAATCTAAATTATGGTTATCCGGTAATGAATTCTTGGTACCCATTAAGAAGTTAATGATGAAATTGCGCTTATTGCAGATAATACTATTGGAATTAATGCCCCCAAAAATCCACCATTTTGTTTATATATTATTTTTCGCATAAGACGACGATTCTTAGTGTTTACTAAAGATAAAAGTGATCTTTTATGTTTTTGTAATACAAGTTTTTTAACTTTAGTAATGTTTACATTACCACGAACTACATTAACAATAACTTCAACTAGATCATCTATAACAAATGAAGGAAAATTCTGTAAAATATTCATTCTTTTATTATTAGGAGCCTTCATCAAGGCATTAAAGTATGGTAGACTACGTTCAACTTTCATATTAAATACATTTTTCATCTAGTTGTTTTGTTTATATTTTAATCCACTTTTTATCTTTAACAATCTTCTTACTCGTTTTTATTATTTTACGTTAAGTAACCCTTTTCTTTGTAACTTTTTTCTTTGTTGATTTTTCACGTTGAACAATAACTTTTTTAAACGTCATTTCAAGTAATTATTTTCAGATTTCAATTTTGTTTATAAATCGTAACACCTTTCTCATTGAAAATATCAGTTCTAATACGTAATTCATCAGGACATTGTTGTGTAAAGTCAAAGAACAAATATCCGTGGGGAACCTTTGTTGCATCTTGAAACGAATCAATTAAGAATTTTCTATCATTGATATAAGCTTGTCTAGCAAGAAAATCTATAATGGTTGCATCTCTAGGGTTTTTGAAAATAACCAAGTATTGGACATTTAAATTACGAGTTCTATGACTGCCCCCTTGATGGAACAAGTTTTGAGTAATGAAAATAACAGTAACTCCAATATGTCGAGAGATTTTTGTAAATAAATTATTAAAATCCTTTTCTTTATTAGCTTCCTGGTATAGATCATCGATAATAATAACATCGCCTTGATGTAATCTAGATGACCAATTTTTATCAAATCCTTTCATTATTGTCACTTTCAATTTACAGAATTGGTTTTGAGTAAGTCCATGTTCTTCGTCAGCTCCTCTATGCCAATATATTTTGTTGAATTTTAATTTGAACAAGTTCGATTGTAATAAATTGCATACAAATAAAGTCTTTCCACAACCACTTGGTCCAACTACTTGATATACAGCATCATTTCGTAATTCCATTTTATATTTAATTATTTATTTAATTGTTTATATTTGTTTTAATTTTTAGAATTACTTGAATTGAAATTATTTGAAAATGTTGAGTAACATAAAATATAAAGAAAGATATTCTATACCTGATATGAAATTCCCATTTGGAAAACCACAACAAGTTGTATATCGATCAGGTAAGTATCCGATAATATTTTTCAGATCGGGGAAATGTCGGGTAATGGGATGTTAGCAACCTCTAAAAAATGGGGATTTGAAATATAATATATATGATTTAGAAATTCAATCAATCACTGTAACAATAGATATTGGAAAATTTATAAATCTATATGAATTACAAAGAAAGGTGAATTGTATATTTGAACCGGAAATATTTCCAGCATTACGTCTTCAAAAATATAATCCATCATGTGTCAATATATTTTCAAGTGGGAAAGTAGTAATACTCGGAATAAAATCCTTGGATTATAATGATTATGTGGAAAATATTAAATCAGAAATAACTATGTTAATAAATTAATAAATATTTTGTTTGAATTTGTTTATTTATTAAGTATTAAAAAATGTCAAAAGGTAAATCATGTATATTTAAATATGTATTTTATTTTATTATTTAGTTTATCTCTTTGAAGTAATTTTAAAGAAAATCCAGGAACTTTATCCAAGAATTAAAAATATGTAATTGCGCACCAGAGTTTCTCGCAACAAAAATTTACCATTTCACAGGGATTAACATTGAAGAACTTCTCGAGATTCACTATGACAACGTTCAGGGATCTGGTGACCTATGTGTTGCAAATTGCATTGTTTGTAAAGATAGTATGAGAGTAACATGTTCAAATGGATGTCCATGTTGCCACGATTTCAAACGTGACCAAACAATCCATATATTGTTGGCCGAAATGCGTAAAACATATTACTCTGATATTTTTTATTTGAAATAAAAATTAATCTTTTTTAATCTTTATTGTCAATAAAAATATTTGTAGGGATTAAAAGTTATTTTTTACAATGAAAAATTATTATTAGACTTACAATTAAATTTAAAAAAAAAATAATAATGTTAATAATAATAAAATAAAATAATAATAATATAAAATAAATAATTAAATGAAAATAAAAAAAATAATTATTTAATTCACTTCATTAAAACAAGCAATTTAATTTAAAAATATAATTTAAAAATAAATAATTGACTTGATTTAATAATTGACTTAAATTTAATAATAATTAAAATATAAATAAATAATATTATTGACTTAAACAAATAATTAAATTTAATAATAATATAATTAAAATATAAATAAATAATATTATTTACTTAAACAAACAATTAAAGTAAGTTAAAATATAATTAAAATATAAATAAATATTATTTACTTAAACAAATAATTAAAGTAAATAAAAAATAAAACATTCATGATTTGTAGTCGACAGGCGATTTGAGCCAATTTTATTTTTATGAGATTTTAAGTATGAAAAAATACTTAGGCTTTTTATTCGATATTTTTATGTTCTTTAATCAAGTTTGAGTCAATTTTATTAAAAAATACTACTCAGCACGACCAATCATAGGCGATTTAAGCCAATTTTTAGGCTTTTAAATCGATAAAAAAATACTTAATCTTTTTTATCATGAATTAAAAATTTTTTAAAAATTTTAAATTTAAACATTTAAACAAAAAATTATTTTAAAAAAAAAATTCATTCATTAAAACAAATAATTTTTTAAAAAATTAACCCCCCCCCATAAAAAAAAATTTTAGGGTAGGGTCTCGGGATTTTTTCAAGCCAAATATCCACGGGGCATAGTTCTCAATCCCTCTACTGACAGCCTACTCGCTAATCATATAGTTAGTTTAATGCATTAACCGAAGATTAACGATCACTTGGACGAGGAATCGGAAGCAATGAACGTGGTGGTTCCGCGAAGAATATTGACCAGAGATATGAGAGATGAGGATAGACGTCCCCACCATGACCAAGAGCATCCATACGCTCACGAGAGCCCAAGGCGATTCAGAGGCCGAAGCCGTGTAAATTGTAAATAAAGCATCGGATTTCATTTTAATTCTCTTATTTCTTACTCATAATAATTAATAAATAGGGTTATAGTACGCTTAGAATCAGATTTTGTTTAAAATTAAAAGATAGAAACCTGATGAGGGAAATTTCGTAACGAAGGAGAGTTTAATGTTTAATTCCGTTTTGCAGATATGGAACCCCACAGAATTCTACAAGGCGAATTGGACAAAGCCCAAAGATTGAACCGAGAGATGCACCAACAAATTGTACAACTGACGACTGAAATCCAGCATATCAAATCCAGCTGGGTAGAGCCGAAGAAGGTGAAGGCTCTATATCAGAAGATGATCACCGCTCAACGAGGTTGGGCCGAAGAAAACCAATTGAACCAGAGTCAAAAAATTCAGATCCGCGGGTTAGAAGTAGCTTTATCTGCGTGCCAGGAGGGCAATGCAGTAACTTATCCGCTGGTTTTTGCTCCAGCTCAATCAGCCTACAAGGAAGCCACATCGAACACTAAATCTGCGAACAAACCGCCCCGACACCGACCTGGCCGGAACGAGCGTGCCAAGCGCCGAGCCGTTCAACCAGCAGAATAGAACATATTTTTTTGGTTATCTCAAAAAATATTATGTTGTTCATATTGTTATTCTAAATTACGATTTGTAATGCCAAGATTTAGACAGTATAAGTATGAAATAACAGGAGAATTATTCCACGTGACAAGACAACCCAATATACGAAGATGGGATGAAAATAAGCAAAAGCGCATGCAGACCTTCTACCGGTAGTGCGCTGAACCCTCTTTGAGGTCGGGCCAGAGTAGTTCTTTCAAAGCGCTCACCTTTGGCGACCTCAAAACCAATGGTTACATTTCCAACGTTGCTTAGCAACGGGTAGCCTTTGGGGGCAAGAAATAATTATGTGTGGGATCAAGGTCACACTAACCAGAAGCTCCACACATATAAGGTTATAAAATCATGGATACGTAAACCGAATGACTTGGGGAAATTAGGAATGATGAGGTGGAAATATGACATGATCATTTGGAGTGATCAAGACTAAGGAAATAGTAAAATAATAACGCAGACGAAAATATATAAAAAGGCAATCATAACAATAAGAATTAAACTGATGCGAAAATAATAATGGGATGTGATAAATTACCTCAGTAATTCTAGCAATCTCTCTATTGATCCTGGATAATGCCAAGTTAGATAGAATAGTAAATAAAATTATGTCAAAGGGTCCCATTAAGAGGACTAAATAAAATAATACTGTAAATTACGTTGCAAAAATCCGATTAGGGAAGTGCTTATTAAATTTAGAATTTTTATTTCTAATTTCGTAACAAAAACCAAATTTTACGATTGACTAAATTGATTAGACATCTTATAATAACCAGCTGAGTCCGTCACTAATTGAGCTTGTTTGTATGTGTGACTGCGTATGATGATAAACGAATCGGATAATGAGACTACTTCTGGAAAAAATTTAAATTCATGATGAATAAAATCTGCACGTCCCATTTCAAACAGTAACCCTGCATGAGGTAATGAGCGGTATAAGTTTTTTCTACTCAGAAAAGCAGGAAAATCATGGACTGATGATAAGGGAATGAATAGATACATGAATGGGTTGCGATAAATAATTTGGATAATCTAATTATTCAATACCCACTGTACCTGGAATTCCGAATTTAAGCACGCGGAAATTGATATGTGAATAAGAACGACGAAGGGGAAAAGTCGATCATGTAAATAATGCTGTCACCATTTATATCACCCTCTGTAGAATATAAAGGGAGAAAAATTTAAGATATATAATTGGCCATGTTTTTAACCAAACTCTAATTTCGGACGATATAAAAACCCCGATCTGGAATTAAAAAAACATTTTCTTCTTTCTATAACGAATTTATAGTAAGCCATAACCGAATATTAAGTTTTTCTTTAACTCTTTTCCAGATGTACAAGTTACCCAGTTATCGCTGAGCTAGTTTCTATTCACATCCCTCTAGAGGACGAACATCGTTCTCTGCGCGCGAAGTATGATCGCATTAAAGCTCTTTGGTCTCCACCCGAAAAAACCAAGGAGCTTCATCAAAAAATCTATCGGCTCTCCCATTGCCGAAACGAATTAATAGTAGAAAGTCGTTCACAAGGGGTGCTCATCTCCCGCCTAACAACTTTGCTGCGCAGAGCGTTCATAGAAGCCGAGCTCCACTTGTTTATGCCCAATCACGAATGGGCTCAGGAGATAAATATAATGCAAAGCCAGCACCTACATCACGACGGTCCGAAGGGATCTCTGAAGTTCACCGACATGCCCGTAGAAACTATTCCCCTATCGGCCAACATTCCATTGCCGAGAGTCGGAAATCCCAAACATAAACCGAATAAAAATCGCCGGCGACGCGAATGACGACGGGCAAAACACGCGCTCCTACTGGCACATTTGGAGCAAGCAAGTGAAAGCACTCCGGCACAGATCCCTTCGATTACCACTTTGGAGAACATTCGCCCTCCAAATTTGGAAGATCCACGAATCATGTCTACATCCGCAGCTCCTGACGAAATGGCATTGAACATTAGGTTGACATTGGATCAGCTAAATGTGAGCTTTCCCGAACGGTTCAAATTGGCCACAGCTGTCGGTCAGAGACGACAACAACAGCCAGAATTTATCGACCTCAGCGAGATGCCCGAATTAAGTTTTCCCTCAGCTCCTTCTCATTCAAGGATGGGGACGAGTCGTTCGACGAAAGGTGATGGGGGTCAATCACGCCGACATCTTCCCGTCGATATAGATGAATGAAATTAGGTTCAATGAAATCATCTTGAAGCGAAAATATTAATTTGATATCACTGCAAATATAATTGTTAATCGTTCACTATGTTCTCCTTTTTCTCCTTTTATGTAAATAGAATAATAATAATCGTACAATGTTGATAAGTCCGACGTGAAGTTTTTATTGTATAAGTGGATGAAACGGGGTACTGGTAGATGAGTAGATGTGTGAATAATAATGATGGACCAGCAATGGGTACCCGGGGAAGAGGAAATCCAAGGTTAAGGGTATGAACAGGTCAAACTTGTGCAGTGACTGTCCTCTTTCAAAAGTGGTCTTCTGCTGCGAGACGTGTGGTCAACGTCAAAATCTCAATTTTTGAACTTTACAAACCATTTCCATGCTTAAGACTCACCTATGACACCTTCTCCGTATACGTTGCAAATGTCCCTAGGATCAATATCATTTACAATATAAAAATGTAAGAGTCTACATGAGACTAATACCCGAGTTAACTGGATTGATAAAATAATTTCCCAAAATTAATGAAATCCCAAATTGCCATCTCCTAGGTGAAACCAATTTTGTAAAATATAATGATCATCAAAAAGAAGACGCAAAGTTACATAAATTTTATCAATCGTATGAACCAAATAATAATAAACTAGCTAAATAAATAGGGCCTAAAAAATGTCCCCGTTAAATTAAGTCAATTCCAAAACATTGATAAAGCAAAAATACAACGAATAAGTTTACTTATTAAAGTGCAAAAATATATCACTGATCACAACAGTCTTGATCTGAGACAGTACATAGGAGGTATTTGTAAGCTTCATTGGCGAGAAGTCTCATAATCCATTCGATACAAACCGTCTGACTTTGATAACATCCATCCCCGAATATACCCCGATACCTCGCTGAGGAGACATCTAACGCCGGATCAACCCGTTAGGAAAACCCAAATCAAAGGTCTGGAAACAGCGCTGTCGGCATTTGAAGAAGGGGCTGCGGTAACTTATCCGTTGGTCTTCGCCCCGGCACCGTTGGCTTACCGAGACATGATACCTCCGGCAACATCCAAGGACAGATTCAATAAGCACCGGCCAGGAAGGACTGAGCGCGAAACGTCGGGCGGCTCAAAGTGGAAGAATGTGATCTAAATTGTGAACTTTATATGGTGTTATTTAATAAATAGTATAGATAATAGTTCATATTGTTATCCAACCCAACTAAATCGAAATATCCCGAAGTGGAAATCAGTAGTAATGACCAAAATGAAAAATACCTTTAGTAAGGGACCTAATGAATCTAAATCGAGTACAGGCCTTCTATCGGCAGCTCGTTGAACCGAGGGATCGTCCGGTCAATTATAGCATTAGCAATAACGCTCACTTTTTGCGGATGATCTATCCACTCGAACACAGTTCCAACGTTGCCTAGCAACGGGTGCCAAGTGGTTAGCGAAAGACATTCATATGTGGTTGTCTGGGTAACAACCATATAATTTCAAAATATCAAACCCCAGAAACCCACTACCTCCTGGATATTACAATTTTAAGCTTCGATAGTAAAAAAATTAAATTACTCAAAAAGACAATTAGCACAGAGCTCTATCAAATGAATATTATACACTTTGTAAACAGTAAAAAAATCGTTGTTGTGAGGATATTTAAGCATAATTATCAACGGACATAAAATTAAGTTTTAAAATGATTAAAATTAAAAATAAGATTTAAATTAGTTTTTCACAAATAAAAATTATTTAAATATCTGATTATAAATTATTATATTAAATTATTAAATATTAATTATTAAATATTAATTACTAAAATATTAAATAAAATAAAATTTAAAAAATAAAATTTAAATGCCGTTAATTTTGTTTAAATACTCGAAAATATGAAAGATATCATTTTGATTTGAATAAATTTTGAACTTTAAATGAATACAAATTTTGAATTAAACGAAGATGTTTTCACAGCATCTAACAGTTGTAAAACAAAAGAAAACTTATCCCTCAACGTTGTTTTATTAAATGCATTTATATTACTGGCTGTTCTATCTGCAAGGACATTGACAAACTCCTACAATGGCTCCATTATTTCACCATTTAAAACGTAACGGAAAACGTCAGAATTTCTAAATTTACGAAACAAGTCTGTTGCTTCATCCAACAAAATGGTAAGAAATTTAGAACTTGATGTTTCGGATTCTATGGATTGCATCATAACACTAACAATACTATGAATTATATCGTTTTGGATGCCAACAGATGTTACCTGAAGAAGTGTTAATTTCCATTATTTAAAGAATGAATGCCCTAGAAATGACCTCGGAATGGCAATTCTTGTTTTCCGAGTAAAGTTGCAACATTTATTAACATTTCTATCTCGTTTAACCATGTCATTGTGTAGTTTTATAGAAATACGTCGTTGTTCATCTAATATTAGATCCAGCCTTATAGTTCCGAAAGTTTTAAATAATAATGCATTGCCATACATGATCTGCTCTTATCATGCTTACCAATTGCGCTACTCAAATGATTCAAATCGGAAAATCCTTTAGTATTCCACATAGATCCTTCCAAATGTTTATAAAACAACAAACATTGCCAATAATATAAATTATTTAAAACTGCACTTCCCGTCAACCATTCTATATTTTTATAATTCGATATGTTAAAATGTCGATTAAAAGTTTGCCTTTTAGATGAACATTTTATTGTTAAATTTGGTAATTCTGGTACTGGCTTTCCTGTCCGCAAAATAAAAGTTTTTTCGTCGGTATTTCTTGCAGCAAAAGATTGTTTCTGTAAATCTTTTATTACACAATATGTTATTTCGATACTTTTTTCATAACGCCCCCAGTTAATAACAATTATGATTAAATTAAAAATGTATTAAAAAGTAATATTTAAAATATGGATTTAATAAATTAACGTCAATATTTTGTAATTAACTGGGGCGTTATCAAAAAAGTATCGTTATTTCTTCTATGGTATTCAAATTTATGAATTTATTTGATTTTATTTTAAATCAATTTCGATGAATAAATTAAATAATTATTATTTTACTTTCGAAATTAACAAAAAATCGCACTTTAAATTATTACACTTGCAAAATTTAACGAAAAATTACAACTTTATTTAAAGACGCCTGCGTATTGCTCTTTGTTTTTTTACTAAATTTCTTTGGTTCTGATTACAATACGAACAAATCGAATGAATCAAGTTATCATAAAAAAACTCCTATTAAACCCAGGGGTCGGCAACCTGCGGCTCTTCAGTAAGGTTAATTCGGCTTAAGGTTATTTCGTGCATTATTAAACATTTTTTATAAGAAAATTTTTTAACTCAAACCCACAGATAATTTTCATTTTTACAGAAATATACAGAAGAATATAACGGTTTCATCGATGTAGATTTTTTCCTAGGCGTTCTTAAGAAACTTGAAGAAACATTCCGATATCGATTCAAAGACTTTAGAGAGCACAAATCAACTTTTGGGGTATTACGAAAAAGCACAGTAAAATCGATAAAACACCAAAATGATAAAAGTGAAATATTAATTAAAAAATTTATAAAAATTCGAAAGCAGTATTGATCGGGGAAATTGGTATGGTTGAACGCCAAATTGAGAGACGAGTCCAGGAATAATAATAAAAATTTAGTGAGGGGTCCCTAGAAAATAATATAAGACAAAAATAGAAATTAATTTTTAAAAATTAATT
This sequence comes from Schmidtea mediterranea, assembly GCA_022537955.1. Lineage (NCBI taxonomy): Eukaryota > Metazoa > Platyhelminthes > Tricladida > Dugesiidae > Schmidtea > Schmidtea mediterranea. Next base: position 163,932,679 of record CM039680.1, read on the forward strand.
ACTAATGGGAAGCCCGAGTCAATGGGAAGCCCGAGGCAATGGGAAACCCGAGAGATGTGGAAAATCCGAGAGATGAGGAAAACCCGAGAGATGAGGAAAACCCGGCGTGTAGACGGAATAATATAACAGGGTAAATTGGCCTAAAGAATATTAAATGGGCGCCACTGAGCTATGGAGAGGTAATTATTTCGTAATTTGTAATTTAGTAATGGAGCAAACGTTGTTGACAAATGTCGGCTAAGGTGGTCTGTGGAAAGTAATTATGGTTAATAATATAATAATGAAGCAAATGTTGTTGACAATCGTCGGAAAACAGTCTGAGCAGGCGTATAAAAGGAAAAGGGAAAAACACGAAATGACCAGTGGATCGACGTGAACGAGTAGTGTAACTAGGTTAGTAGAGGAATCTAAACCCAAATAAAGTCAACGTTATCTATCAGAAAGGGAGGTTCTCCATTGGACAACCTACCCTAAGATAATCAAAGTCATACGGTGGTTAAAAGGTGCAAATAAATTAGTGAAATTGTGATTACAAAACGTTGAAATAAATCGGATTGAGTTGTAACTGTGATAAAGTGCAAATAAAATTATTCTGTGTTGGGTTTGCTTATTTGATTCGAAAGGGACACGAGGAGTCAGAGGGAACCGACTTTCCATAATAATAACCCAACAGTAGTAAGACAAAGTTATTTTTCAAGTAAATTTTGAACATAGAAGGAAAGAATGAATCAACGAAAATTAAAATAATGAGTTTTCATATAGATTTTTATTCTCTGCAAAATTTTTGGTCATTTAAAATTTACGCAAGTCACTTGAAGCTGATGTAAATAAGTTAAATTTTTCATTATTACCATCAATCAATCAAGCTCGATTCAAGTTGCAGTTAATGGATTTAAAATCTAAGGACATGTGGACTAATAAATTTATCAATCTTTATAGTGAATTAGAAGATCTCGGGAGAAAGAAAAATTTATTGTATTTGCCACATATGTGGTCAAAATTGCATAATCTAAAATATTTTGACAAAACTGTGTTTGATAGATGGAATTGTCTTCCAGAGTGCTAAAACCAATTAAAAACATATGCCTTTGCTTTTTTGACTATATTTGGTTCGACGTATTTTTGCGAGCAAACCATTTCCAGAACGTATATAATAAAAAGTAATATCAGAAGAACGCTGAAAATATTGAATCTTGAAAAAAATTTAAAATTACTAGATACTCGCCCAATAAATAACAATTATTCACGGATATGCAAGGACAGAAATCACATTGATAAAAAATAAAATTTTTATTTTGAGTGTTTTATATTTTTTTTTAATTTATAAGGAAATTATAAGGAAATCATTTCTTAAGTATTTATAATTTTTAACGAATTTTACTGTCTATTTACTGAATAATTGTATTTTACGTGTATTTCCGTAATAATAAATTAGTCAGAGATATTTTTTACTGCTGAATCTGTAAAAATACTCAAAGTTATTTATATTGTTAATATACATTGTGAGTAAAAGCCAACAATATAATATTTAGATCAGGAGTCGGCAAATTTTTCCATGGCCAGAACTACTTTTTAAAATCATGCGGCTTCAAGTTCGATCTCTTATTTTTAAAAAACTACATTAAAAAAATACAGAAATATAATATTTATTAAAACAATTAATGTGATGAATGGAATTGTTTTTCATCCAATAGTTTCTTCATATCGGGAGAATAGTTTGTAACAGCCAATCTTAAACAATTATCCAGATTTTCATTGGTAAGTTTTGTTCGATATTTATTCTTTTTGAATTTCATAATTGAAAATACGGATTCACATAAGTACGTTGATCCGAAGAGGCAAGATATTTTTAATGCAACATCTCTTAAAAACGGATACTGAATTGGTGTTAGATGGCTCCAAAATTCCAATTTTGATTTTTAGAAAATTCACAACTCAACTCTATATCATTTTGTATTGAAATTAATTCCATTTCAAGTTGTGCTTTATCGTATCCAATTGGTTACTAATAACTTCCGAGAGAGTTTCGATATTAATATTTAGGAAAGGATACATAATAAATTTCACAATTGGTTTGATCTTGCGGAAATCTACGAAGCCTTTTTCAAACTCTTCAATTAAACTACTAACAATTGGTAAATAACTCTCACAGGAAAAAGAAGTTGAACTATTATTAACCTCGTCTTTTAAATTAGGAAAGTGTTTTAAATCATTTTCTATTAGGTTCATTTTCCATAAGATTAAATTTTGGCTAAAACATTGCACCGCATTTATCATGTGTATTACATTTTTATCTTTCATTTGCAGATCTACATTCAAGTCATTTAACTTCACTGTAATATCAGTAGGAAACGCAAGATCTCTAAGCAGTAGTGGGATACCAACCCTCTAGCTCAGAGGCCATCTAGCTCACATACCCCCCCCCCGCAAAAAAAAATTTTTTCTAAGTTAAAAAGTACAAATTTTTTTAGAACAAAGACAATGACTCACTCAAGGTCATTTAAACAAAGACCATGACTCATTCAAGGTCATTGGATGACTCATCATATTTTTCAAGGTCATTTAAAAACAGGTCAATGTCATTCAAAAGTAGGTCAAGGTCATTGGATGAGTCTTCAAAATTTTGTCGAGGTCATTTAAACAAAGACCATGACTCATTCAAGGTCATTGGATGACTCATCAAAAAAAAATTCAAGGTCATTCAAATTTTCTCAAGGTCACGGAATTTTTAAACATTTTAAAATTTTAATTTACTAATTATAAAAAATAAATAGTATATATTTGTAAATTATTTTATTATTATTATTAATATTATTAATATTATTATTGTTATTATTATTATTATTAATATTATTATTGTTATTATTATTATTATTATTATTATTATTATTATTATTATTATTATTATTTTTATTATTTTTATTATTATTATTATTATTACTATATAATGAAAACCAAGACATATACAACAAATTTATTATAAAGAGATAATTCTACAATAGTAGTAATGTCGAAGAGCTTTATTCAAAGCTCATTCCACATACTTTCGATATCGGGAAGCGCAGCAATGACATCCATCACCACAAGGGTATTCGGGTTCCATATCTTTTGACAAATTGTTTTGTTCGATATCCAATAGGAACTCATCTATTACAGTAAATATCCATATTGATGTATGATTGAATATCAAGTCTGGAATTATTGATGCTGGCTTATCCATGATTCCATGTATTTCTGGATAATAGAATTGCAGACGTTCTTTAATAACTTTAAAATAATCATCTAAAATGCAAGTAATAATAATAATAGTAATAATAAATTACCATAATGTTTAATTTCATTCATAGCTTGAACTGCGCTCGGTATAACCATTTTAATGATAAAAATTGAAATAACAATTACTTTTATACTAATTTAGAGACGCACACACACACAAATCTTTAGCTATAAACAATAAATATTAATTTATAATGTTTTGAAAATGATTAAAGAAATTTTAATAATATTATTAGTTTTTAATATGGCCAACTCAATTGTTGTAACAGTTCTAGGTAAAAATTCAACAAGATGTGTATGTCCTGATACCGCTGTATTGATGGATATTTTGTATATGATAGATAGGCCTAGATATTTGAAAACTCCAGTCAAAAGATTATCTGAAAGAATGAGTAATTTAGAATTCCGATTTGAACATACATATGAGACTTTAAAAAGAGCTAAAACGAATTATATGATGATATTATATATCTAAATAAGACCATTGGTACTATCAAAAATGAATTAAGAAAATCATTATTAGAATTGAAAGAAAATCGTAAACTTAATGAAAAAATGATGAATCAAGTTCAATATAGTATAAAATTTTATTCTAATAAAACAACTAATCAGTTCAATCGTATAATGAAATTACAACAACACCCAGTTAACAGTGGCGGCAACAGCTTGAAAGAAGTTAACAGTGCCAACAAATCATCATTGCCATTTCCATTATATATTTTTACATATTTTCTTAGTATTACATGATTCTGATTGGTCGAATATAGTATAAATAAGCTTACACTTTCATATATTTTTATAAAATGCCAGAAACTAAATTTTTTATAACTTTGTTGAATGAGCTGGTCTCTAATAATAGAGAAGAAGATGTTATCATTAAAAACATGAAATTTATGGTAAACCGTACCGAGAAAATCGTTGAAGACATCCCATTCGATTATGAAAAAATTCTGAATTTGCCACCATTGGAGAGAAAGAAGGCATTCCAATCAATATTTAGTTACATGTTTGATGAAAATAATAAATGGATGCGAATAATAGTAGGATTAATGTACATGAAACACATGATATTAAAATCTGGATCCGACTATGAAAATTATTTCCAATGGTCTATAGAGGTATATTACTTTATATTGTTATTAATTTATTATTATTTAGGTGATAGAAAAAAAATTGATCCGTGGGTAGAATCAAACGGTGGATGGACAGCTATTATTCAAGTTGCCGCAGAAGCCAAACGCTCTGATATTTATATCAAGAATTGCAAATTTTTATTATAACTATTCACTGGAGTATCTGTTTTATATTTATGTAACAAGGTTTATCATAGATTTTAATAAATATTTCTTTGTTATTTTTATTAATAAAAAACTATATTTTAAAGATTTATTGATTATTACATGTACATTCTTCATCACCACAAGATTCTATCATAATATTTTCTATAACATGATCAATACAATTCTTAAATTCGGTAGGCTCATCTTTAATAATTTCGGTAGCTTCTTCAACATTAATAATTTCTTCAGAATCATTAATAATTTCAGTATTAATTTCTCCATCATTAACAATTTCATCACTCTGACATCCAGAATCACTCTGACATTCAGAATCGCAATCCGATTCTTTACTCAATGCTTCAACTAGAGTCAACATATCTCTAATTTTTACACCGGTTATTTCTTCAAGTTTATCAAACAAAAAGTTTATTAAATATTCTAAACGAAATTAATTAATTATTTTATATTTTTATATTTTACCTTTTTCAGACATCATTTTAACACTATTTTAAAACTACTTATAATTTTGTTTATAGAATAACAAAGAAACATTAATACGTTTATTAAACACTATACGTTAAAATAACTGTGAAAGTCTAGCAGTAACAATTTTCCAGATTGGAGAAAGCACATCGTTTTGATCAGCTTTATATCCTTGGATTGTTGTTGTTAAATACCAGTTTTCCTGTTCTTTGAATCCAATTTCTGTAAATGCATCATAATATCTGGTATATTGACTCGTGAAGAAAGCATTTTCATTGCATTTTAAATTGGAATTGATCTTTTTGAATGTATTATCAATATCCTTGATATCTAACATTGAGAGAGTACCAGCAAGAGATTGAAATTGCGTTTTATTGAGTTTGACTGGATTTGTCAATTGCATATTGATAGGATCCTTTAAAAAATACATTTTATAATTGTGGAACATCTGAACTGGTTGGACACTTATTTTCTTGGTCATGTTTGATTTATGATCTTTATAAGGTGGTGACGCACTTTTATACCCTTGACAGATAATGATTAACCAATCAGAATCATGCATGATCACAAAGACAATGCATGATAATTGCAAGATAAGTGCATGGAAAACTGTATGTAAATTAACCCGTTGAGTTTTATTATTATACACATATCATCTATATAAAATGTATTAATAATATCACGTGTTTTAATATTATCAATATTATTATTATTATTGTTATTATTATTATTATTATTAATATTATTATTATTATTATTATTATTATTAATATACTTATTACTTATAAATACTTATAAAAACTTTAATTATTATTATTATTATTATTACTATTATTATGATACTAATAAAATTACTATTTTTATTATTGTTACCACCATCAAAATAAAACTATTACTATCAAAAACATTTATTATTATTATTACCAAAAAAAAAAAAAACTAACAAAAATAAAATACAAAAACATTTATTACCAACAATAAAACTACCAAAACAATCAAAATAAAATACATTTATTGTCGTAAAAGTTTCATTTTTTGAAAATTTCGTATTGAATTTGTAAGATTCCATTCCACATAGCGTTGATATCTGAAATCACAGCAGCTACACCCCAGAATGCAGGGGTATTCAGTTTCCATCTCCTTGACCATTAGGTTTATTTCATTGTCCCAAAGGGCTTGCCTAATCAGATTGGAAATATCTATTCTTGTTTCATTATATATTAGCTGTTGATGCATTGACGGTTCTTGATTCTTCAAAATCTCCTTTATTTGAGGATAGTAATAAATAATACGATCGATTATCATTGGGGCATATTTGTCTAAATAAAATATAAAAAATGAAATAAAAATGATAAATTTACCGTATTCAGCGATATTTTTCTTTGGCATAGCATACATAATATTTTCCATTTTAAAAATGAAATAAAATGAATAAGCAATTTGTTTTAATCAATCATTAACCGATCAGATATCGACCAATCCGGTGATTTCATTTTGTATGTCACAAACAATATTTTTGTACTCTAGATTTCGCACCCCTAATATGACTATTTTGCCACTAGCAAACACGTTAACACACATTGGGTTGTATTTTAAAAGCCTCAGTGCAGGAAATAATTCTGGCTCGAACATACAAAGACATTTTGTTGACATGTTGTATAGATTGATAGATTGTCCTATATCCATGGTAACTGTAATTGACTGTATTTTAAGATCCTTTATTCTATATTATAATTTATTGACATCTAAAGGTTTCTTACATCCCATGATTCTGCATTTGCCTGATTTGAAAAATATTATAGGGTATTTTCCGCTCCTATCTACAATTTGCTGTGGTTTACCATTTGGAAACGTCATTTTTGATACATCGAAAGTTCCTTTATAATTTATATTTGATAACATAATTAAACAATAAAGAAATATTAAGCTATATATATAATTTTTAGGAAGAGTTCATTAAATCATATAATATAAACAAAAACCTATAATTATACAAATTAATAATGGAATTAAGAAATGATGCTGTATATCAAATCGTCGGCCCAAGTGGTAGTGGTAAAACTATGTTTGTGTGTAAATTACTGAAATCTAATTTATTTCAAACAAAATTCAACAAGATTTATTGGCATAGGGGTGCAGATGAAGAACATGGATTAACTCAGGATAATTTCTGTAAATTGAAAAACATGAAAATAGTAAAGGGTTTTGATAAAAACTGGTCAAGTCGTTTAAGGAAAGGTGATGTCATCATTATTGATGATTTGTATCAGGAAGCTAATAAAGAAAAGGATTTTAATAATTTATTCACAAAAATCAGTAGACATGTTGGTGTTACTGTGATCTTTATTACTCAAAGTCTATTTCATCAGGGTGGCGCACATCGAACAAGGAATTTAAATGTTCAATATTTAGTTATTTTCAAGAATCCTAGAGATACAACAGTTATTGATTTTCTTGCTCGACAGGCATACCCTAATAATCGTAATTTTCTCATCAGTGCATTTCAAGATGCTACAAAATCACCACATGGATATATATTTCTTGATTTCACACAACAATGCAATGACGATTTACGGGTAAAAACCGATATTTTCAATAAAGAAGGTGCCATGGTATATAAACAAAGTTGAAAACTTTAACATGTAAAAATGTTTATGAAATCCAGGCTTAAAAATATCAGAAAACTTAGACAAAGTATTAAAAAGAAGCGTGTTCCACCAAAAACCAGTTATACACCATCTAAAAAGCTAATAACCGAGAATTACCCTGCAATGAATCTAATTTCGAAAAACATTATTAAAAAGAGTAAGAAAACAGTTAAAATTGTAAAAAATCATAGGAGTTTCCCATATTTTAATGTATTGTTAAAGGCATCGAGTATGAAAAGAATGTCTATTTTACAATCATTTCCAACTTTTGTTGTCGATGATTTACTCAAAATTCTATTAAAAGTAGTCAGAGGTAAAATTAAAATCAGTAATTCTAAAAAACTAGTATTGAATAAACATCGTAAGCCTTTGTTATCACTAGTAAATAATAAAAATCGTAAGCAAATGAGAGAAATCATATATAAACAACAAGGTGGTTTTATCGGAGCAATGTTACCATTAGCATTATCATTATTATCACAATAAACGATGGGGCAATCATTACCTAATGTTAAATTAAAATTTAAATCATCTTGTTGTAATGGAGAAGATTTGGACGAACCCAGAAGACGAGGCAGGTTTCGGTGGAGTGGCAAAGTTAAAGAAAAGTCCCAAAGTCGAAAAAGGAAACGCAAAAGTGGTTGTCAGATCAGCTTGCGTACAGTTTAAACAAACCGATGCGGAAAAGATTTCCAACGAGAGCTTATAAGACATTCGGTATTAATGATTTATGGCAAATGGATTTGATGGAGATGATACCGTATTCGAAAATTAACAAGGGTTATAAATATATTTTAACGTGTATCGATGTTTTCAGTCGCTTTGCCCGCGGTCTACCAACAAAGACAAAATCTGCCGAGGAAATATCTAAAGCAATTAACTCAATGTTTAAAAATGGGCATCCAGATAATTTGCAAACCGATTTAGGTATTATTATTATTATTACTATTATTATTATTATTATAGGCAAGGAATTTTACAATAGTAAAGTTAAGCAAATCCTGGATCGTCTCAAAATAAATCATTATTCTGTACATTCTCAATACAAAGCCGCTCATGTTGAAAGATTTAACCGGACATTGAGGGATCGATTGAAGAAATATTTCGTGCATCAAGGTAATAAAATATGGATAAATGTATTACCGAAAATACTTGTTAGTTATAATAATTCATCACATCGAGGTCTGAATGGTTTGAGACCCGTAGATATCAGCTCAAAAACAAGATTACAGTCTAAGAAAGTTGCTATTACAAAACCAAAATATAAAGTTGGTGATCACGTTAGAATTAGTAAAATATCTGCTTCACCTTTCATCAAAAATTTCGATAGTAATTGGAGTGATGAGGTATTTCAAATTACTAAAATTAATACTAAACAGAGTCCTGTAATGTATGTTATTAAAGATAGTGATAACAATTTAATACAAGGGAAATTCTATGAACAGGAATTACAAGTTATTTCCAAACCTACAGTGTTCAGAATTCAGAAAATATTGAAAACTAAAATGGTGGGTAAGGATAAACAATACTATGTCAAATGGCATGGATATCAAAAACCCTCATGGATATCATCAAAAAACCTAGTAAAATGAGTTTCTATACAATTTTACCGAGTAATAGTTGCCCACTAATCCATCCGGAAAATCAAGCAAGTAAATTTATGGTTGATCTTCAAAATCCCATTTATTTACATGGAAATTGGGAAGTTGCTTTGCAAGACTTTACATTTGTGTACAATACATTCCCATTTTATAGTCATTGTAAAATCGGATTCAAGAAGCGTGTTCCCAAAACCTGTAGTGGTATTTTATCAATCAATAATTTTGAACGATATTGTCATATTCCAAATCAAATTTTAGATGAAAATAGTGGCATGTTTTTCAAAGATGGATTGAATGTTAGTTGTGATTTTAGCCCATTTACAATAAAGTTTGAAAGTATTGAGGATGCCAAGCGAATGGGTTGTGATAAGCTTAGCATTGTTGTTCCTGGAACTGAATACCTAATACGATTCAAAACATTTGATGAGAAAAGTGTAACGATCGAGAACATCAAAATATCTGTATCATATATTAATGAGGTGGAAGATACATTTACATTTACTAATGAATTATATATTGAAACACTTGAAGAATTACATAAATATATTTCATTAAATTGTTTACACATATTTAAAACTATTGAATTTCTTAAAGATGGAATATGCAAATTCAGTCTGAATAATAACATTTGTGAAGTTACATTTGATAAGAATTTGGCTAATACATTGGGATTAGATAAGCAAACATATAGGGCAAGTGCTTTGGTGTACGCAAACCAAAAATAATAAAACTTCATAGACAAATGTTCATATATACTAACATCATCGATCCTATAATTGTTGGTGATTCTTCGGTTACTCTTTTGAAATCTGTTTGGGTTGATAAACATGACCAGGATGAAGTTGTCAATATAAATATCTATAATCTCATGTACTTACCGGTATCAACATCATGTATAAACAATATAGAAATAAATATTCGTGATGATAGCGGTAAATTTATTGAATTTAGTAAAGATACAAAAACTCATTTGACATTACATTTTCGTAAATTAGATGGCCAATAACGATATTATTAGTATGTATAGTGGTAGCCAAAGTGGTGGCGAATTACCATATTTTATTGGTAAACAGTATGGATCAGGTTGGTTGAGAACAATTGGTAGATTTGCACTTCCTATTCTTAAACGCCTTGGTAGTTTTGGCATGAAAACTGCTAAAGATGTGATAATGAATGAGCAGAAAATATTACCATCGCTGAAATCAAATGCATTATCCGAGTTAGAGAAAGTTCTACCTAGTGTTGCAGGTATGTTTCAAAAACCTGAAGCACCGGCTCAAAAACGTAAAAGACATCATAAACATATAAACAAACGAATGAAAGGACATGGAACTATATTTCAAAAATCATTTGTGGTAAATCTGAATTGTGTTTATTTGATAGACCATCTCCCCAAGCAGTAATTGAAATGGGGGCCTTTGAAGATGTATTCCCGATGAATTCTATTATGGATAGTAGAACTGATATTGAATTTTATATTAATGGTTCCCAAACTGAATATCTAGATTTGAACGATACATTGTTAACTGTTCAGATCAAAGTTGTAGATAAAGATAGAAAACCATTGGGTGAACCTAGTGATGTAATACCAAACAATTTATTGTTTCATACGCTTTTTAAAGATGCAGTTCCGGATTTAATAATATCAAGATTGAGGGTGGTAACAGTACATATATTCACAAAGCTCTAATAGAAACTATTATAAATTACAATAGCGATACTAAAAATACATGTTTAACTCCTATGGGTTATGGTAGTGATGACGATAGGAAAAAGTGGATTAAAGGATCGAAATTATTTACCACGTGCTCATCATTACAACTCGATTTTATGGATCAACCGAAATATTTACTCCCAGGTGTTAATGTACACATTAGATTGAAAAGATCTGATTCGGCATTATCACTAACAAGTGCTACCACAGCACCAATTCTTCAATTAGTTGATGCAAAATTATTGGTAAGAAGAGTTCGTGTTGAGCCTTCTGTATTAGCCGGTCATCAATTGGGGCTTAATTCTAAGCATGCAATATATCCATTGAAAACAAAGGAAATTGTTCAATTTGCAATTGCTAAGGGTTCAGCTTCTTTCTATAAGGAACAAATATTTGGAGATAGAAGAATGCCCAACTTTATATTGGTAACATTTCAAAGTGAATCTCAATATAATGGATCATACTTAACATCGAGCTCAATTTTCAAAAACTTTGGTGTAACATCGCTAACTTTATCGAAAAATAGTGATTATAGAGAAACATATACTCAAGATTTCGATAATGGTAATTATTGTGCTACATATATGCAGAGTATAGTTAGAAATATGGGTTATTTGGATAAAAACCTTAATTGTGGTATAACTCTTGAAGATTTTAAAAACAAATATCCATTCTTCACATTTGTTTTGGCACCCGATTTCGATTTAAATCAGAGTCAATTACTTCAAAATGGAAATTTACGATTAGATATAAAGTTTGCTAAAGCTACAACTGAACCGGTACATGTTGTAATATATGGAGTATTTGAAAATGAGGTTCAAATAACTGCAAACAGAACAGTATTGGTTTGAACGAACATTGTTGGTATAAATGTATAGATAATTTATGATAATTTGTCATGGAGTAAGTTTTTTATGTATTAGTAATATTATTGATGTAGTTCTGTTCAGGTCTATCGAGTTGGAAAACAAATACTAGGACATGAATTTTTAAGGGTATTTCCTCTTGATAAAATTCCATATTTACGTAATAATCAAGCCATAATCGTCAATACTCAATCGTCTCATCTCGGTGGAGAACATTGGTTAGCAATATATATGAAACCTAGCAAGATATTAGTATTTGATTCTATGGGTTTCTATTATCCGGCTTTAATGGTTTCAAAACTTCAAACAATGGGTAAACCTATTGTATATAATAAAACTATGTATCAAAAACCATGGACCTTAACATGTGGTCAACATTGTTTAGCTTGGTTATTATCCAAGAGATTTGATGATTAATAAATGTATTAATGTTTATTGTTATGTTTTAACTATTAACATTGTTATTTATTATTATTATTTTTTATTATTATTATTATTATTATTTTTATAAATATTATTATTATTTTTATAAATATTATTATTATTATTATAATTATTATTATTATTTTTTATTATTATTATTTTTATAAATATTATTATTATTATAATTATTATTATTATTATAATTATTAATATTATTTTATTATTATTATTAATATTATTATTATGTGTTTAATTAAAGATAAGCTAATGCATCATCACAAAGACAGTGCATGATAAGTGCGTGATCACAAAGACATTGCATGATAAGTGCGTGATCACAAAGACAGTGCATGATCATCACATGATAAGTGCATGCATACACAAAATTGAATAAAGAAAACACATACAAACTCAATGTATGTGATTTACAAAGAACACATGCCTACACACTCAAAACAGAATAAAGAAAACACATACAAACAAAAGTATGTATGTGATTTACAAAGAACACATGCCTACACAGAATAGGCTGCATGCGTAAAAATCTCTCACCTATATGTGTGTATTGCTAAAATGTGATTGGCTAAATCCTGAAAATATTATTCTCTTTATAAACATTGACAAATTCTAAATTTGTCACAATTATTTCAAAATTTTACTCGCGGGATTTCAAAAAATATAATCAAAATGGAGAACTCAAGAATTTTACGCCAATTGTTGGTCGATGAAAATGGTAAGGATTTTTAATTTAATTTTAAATTTTATTATTCTATTTTTCTAGATTGGTTTAATATAACCGAACTTCAAAATCAAATTGACGGTGTCAACGAATTTGAAAATGGTAATTTAAAATTTTATTATTATTTATTTTAATATAATTTTAGAGAATGTTTAAGAAATTATTTTAACCGACGATACGCAGACAATTATTATTAGTGATAGCGAAGATGATGATGATATTATGATAATCGAAGATGGTAAATTTTTAATGTATATTTTATTTTTTAAAAATCTTTTTAGTAGATTTGTATGAACCAATTAATGCTGATGCCCCCGTTTCTGGGGAAGATTTGAATGAAACATTTATTGACGATGCCCCCGTTTCTGGGGAAGACCACAATTATGGCTTCGTTTCTATGGATGCTGACGTTTCTGTGGGAGACGAGATTTCTTATAAAAAATGTAGGATTTTTATTATTTTTAAATATTTTTAATATATTTTTAAATATTTTAATGAACATTATTATTTTTTTTTTTAATATTTTAAGGAGCATTATTATTTTTAAATTTATCATTATTTTATAAGAGTATTTTAATGAGTATAAGTTAATAATATGTAAAGTATTATAATACTTTAAATATTATTAATTTATAATAGAAATATATGATTTGAAATAGAAATATATGATTTGAAATAGAAATATATGATTTGAAATATGATTAATATTATTTGATTTGTAATCAGAATATTAATTTATAATAGAAATATATTATTTGAAATAGAAATATATTATTTGAAATAGAAATATATGATTTGAAATATGATTAATATTATTTGATTTGTAATCAGAATATTAATTTATAATAGAAATATATTATTTGAAATATGATTAGAAATATATGATTTGAAATATGATTTGAAATATGATTAGAAATATGTGATTTGAAATATGATTAGAAATATATTATTTGAAATATGATTAGTATTATTTGATTTGTAATCAGAATATGTGATTTATAATAGAAATATATGATTTGAAATACGAATATTAATTTTTATAAATTATTTTACGATATGTTATTCAAACATGTGATTTATAATAGAAATATATGATTTGAAATACGAATATTAATTTTATAAATTATTTTTTACTATATGTTATTCAAACATGTGATTTATAATAGAAATATATGATTTGAAATACGAATATTAATTTTTATAAATATTTACATAATTATCATCATTTATATATTATTATTTGATTCATATATGATTTAAATAATAATAAACATTTGATAATAATTACATATTTATCAGGTCGTTTGTGTAAAAACTATTGCCAATCTGGAATTGGTCATAACTCGAAATGCCATACGACTATGGAAAGTTACTATGGTCATAGATTCTATGGCATCGACTTTTTTATTTGCCCTAAATGCGATACAGCCCAAGACATTGAATATCTAGAGTTTTATAAGAAACACTCTAGCCATTTAAATCAATTTAAAATTAATAAAAAGGCATTATTTCAAATGATTAATGCGAAAAATGTTAGTAATAATAATAATAACACAAACAATACAAAGATTACTAAAAACATAAACAATAATACAACTGTTACTAAAAAATCAAAAAGACCTGCTGATAAAATCGTGTCGTGTATCCCTGCTAAAATTAAAAAAATAGAAATCATCATTAGTGATGACGAAACTGAATATAATCAAATAGGGGGTTCTGTAAATATTGAAATAAACGATGAACCTGAAATAGAGGTTGACTTAAAAAGTTCCCGTAAAAATATTCGATTTGATTTAGAAAATCAAAATCTTGTTCAAATCGCCCTAACTGATAAACTTGTAAATAAATTACAAATCGAAATAAAGAAAATGGGATCTGTAAAAGTTCAGTTTACAGCTCTCATTCAATTTGAAAAAGATGGGGAAATAAAAGATAATTTCTTTTCGAATAGCGCGTGTGTCTTTTCCGATAGTTTTCTTGCTGATGGTGTGAGTCGGTTAAATGAGAAAATCGAAAAATTCACATATTTAGGAAGTGGGTGGCGCGTAGTTAAGATTCGCGAAATCGATTTTATTTTAACCGCGTATTATCCTGTAAGTCGATTAGCCGGACATAGTTTTATCCCTACGCCTGAATCTCTAGTAGGTAAAAAGGCTATTGTAAACGTTAAAAACACAGATCATTCGTGTTTTATATATAGTGTCTTATCGATTTTAAAGCGTGATATAGTTTTAAAGAATAGGGAGCGTGTTTCTTCTTACACTACTTTTATGGATGAATTGAATTATGATTCAATTACAGATTGTCCAATGAGACTCTGTAACATACCCAAATTTGAGAGAAATAATAGCGATTTAAATTTGGCCATCAATGTCTTTGAATATAACAACACCCCTTCTAAACAATTGAATGACATTGATTATGTACCTCATCATCTTCACCTTGTCTTAATTCATCGAACAAAGGTTATCGATGGTAACCCGATTAATCTTTTATTATTACAAGACGGTGATAATTTTCATTATACCGCAATTTTTAATTTAAATAGACTGTTGAATTGTCATTCGAGTAGTGAATGTAACACCAGAATTCGCGTAAAATGGTGTCCCCATTGTTTAAACGGTTTTTATTATGATAAAACCTTTAAGGCACATGTTGATTTGTGCGCTAAAAATCAAATAGGAACAACCCTATACACGCTCCCTGAAAATAAAAACTTAATATTTAAAAATTATTCTAAAATGATTACCCCACTATTCGTAATTTATGCGGATTTTGAGGCTGTTTTGCCTAAAGATGTAAAACATCATCAAATACACATGCCGATATCAGCAGGCTTATTATTAATAAATAATTTAACAAATACTACACAATATTTCAGTTTTATAGACTTGGAATGTGTATTGGAATTTTTAAAGAAGGTAGAGGAAATTGCTGTCACAATTGTCCTACCATATTATGAAAATCATGGTAAAAAACCTATGAATAATCTTACTTTTAATGAGGAACAGCAGTTCATCGCATGTAGAACTTGCTATCTTTGTAAAAAACTTATTAGAAATAAGGTTAAGGACCATGATTATTTTACAGGTCAGTATCTTGGTGCTGCCTGTCGTAACTGTAATATAAATAGGAAAATAAGCAAACAGTTACCTATCGTCTTTCATAATTTGAGAGGATATGACCTTCATCATATTTTAAAGTATGGATTGAATGAATTTCCGTCTTGGAAATTAAATATCATTCCTACAACAACTGAGAAATTCACATCTTTGATTGTAAATATTAAGAAATTAGCTGTTAGATTTATAGATAGTATGCAATTTATAAATTGCTCTTTAGCCAAGGCTGTAAAAACTCTTACTGATCTACCTCTAACTTGTTCTGCTTTTGATGGTCTTATTGTTAAGGCAAAGGGTATCTTTCGTTATGATTTTGCAGTATCACTAGAGGTCCTTGAATTGACTTATGAACTACTCCAAAATGGGATTCTGTATCTGATGATGAATATGCTACCGCCCAACTAATTTGGACACAGCAAAATTGCACTACAATGTTAGACTATATGTTAACTTATCTAAAATTAGACGTATTCCTCCTTGCAGACTATTTTCAGCAATTTCGCGCAAAGGCTATTGCTTACAATGGTTTAGAACTTCTGAATTTTTATGGAATTCCTGGAATGTCATGGGCGTCCGCTCTCATGACATTAAAGGAACCCATAGAACTTTTGCAGGACATGGAAATGTTTAATTTCTATGAGGGTGGAATACGGGGTGGGTTAACATTTGTTAACAAACATCATGTTGCAAGTTCTGAAGATACAGAACTCTTGTATATCGACATTAATAATTTATATGGTTGGGCACTTAGCCAAAACCTTCCGTATGGTGATTTTGTTTGGGTGCATGATAATCTGAATGATGTGCTGAGTGAATGTGTGAATGCGAATATTGAATTCCTTCCGTATGGTTATACAATGGAAGTTGACATCAATATCCCTGAGCGTGTGCATCAGTATTTGAATGACTTTCCGCTTGCTCCTGAAAAAATGTGCCCGCCCAATTCAAAAGTTGAGAAGTTAATGCTCACGCATTACAGTAAGAAGAACCATGTTCTTCACTGGAGACTTCTCAAGCTGTATATAGAATTGGGTGCGGAAGTTGAGTGTATTCATAGGGCAATTAAATTTAAACAAGCACCTATTTTTAAAGAATATATACAAAGAAATACAGATTTACGCTCAAACACAAAGTGCGAGCTTTATAGAGATTTGTATAAATTATTTAATAATAGCCTATATGGGAAGTCCGTTGAGAATTTGAAAAAACGGATGAATTTGAGGCTATGCAATTCAGCTGAAAAGATGATTGTATATGCCTCAAAACCGACTTTCAAAAAGTCCATTAAAATAGTGGATGATTTGATTGCTGCTCATCTGAACAAAGATTCTATATGTTTAGACAGGCCTAGCTACATTGGCCAATCAGTACTAGACCTGTCTAAGCTGCGGATGTACCAATTACAATATAATGAATTGGCAAAATATCGATCAGAATTAAACTGTGATATAAATATCGTTGCCGGCGACACTGATTCGTTTTTTCTTGAGGTTAAGCACTGTAGGCTTGACATTCTTTTGCCGGCAATGATAAGAGACAACCTTTTAGATACCTCAAATTACGACCCGGCACATCCCTTATACTCGAGGAAATTAGATTCTGTGATAGGAAAATTTAAAGATGAAAGCAAAGGTCTCGGGTATAAGGAGTGGGTTTTCTTAAGACCCAAGTGCTATAGTTTATTAGGTAAATCTGATACAATGAGGGCTAAGGGGGTGAAGTTGTTGGGGACTGACATCAAACATCAGTCTTATTTGGATTGCTACAATAAAAACGTAGTTTTCACAGTACCTCAAAGTAGGATAGGGACGCGGAACCATCAGCTGTACACATTTAAAAACAGTAAAATCGCTTTGATTAATAACGATGATAAGCGATTGTGGGTGGGGAAAAATACCAGTATCGCATTTGGGCATTATTTTGGGGTTGATGCAATAGATAGTGACCAAGTTAATTTCTTGGATGAGCCGCTTTTCGGTGGTTCGAGCCCCAGTTTTGATGACTCTACCGAAATCAGCGATAATGGACAGCTTTTCGGTGGTTTGAGCCCTAGTTTTGATGACTCTACCGAAATCAGCGATAATGGACAGCTTTTCGATGGTTTTAACGAAGATAACATTGATATTGATGACGTGTATTTATCAGAATAATAAATGTTTTTAAAAAACTGATTTTGTTAATTTGGAATCTTATTTATCTAGAAAACTTGTAATAGTTTTCATTTTTATTATGAAATTTAGATATAATTTTTTAAAATTTTAATTTTTTATAATTACATTTTTATAATATTATTATTTCATGCAAAAGCCGCAGCGTGACGAAACGCGAAATATTACTTTATAGATGTTTTAAATGTAAAAACACTATATATTTTAATGTATTTATAATTAATTCTTTGTTTTTATGAAGTTGTTTTTGTGAAGTTGTTTTTGTTTTTATGTAGTTGTTTTTATATATTTGTTTATTATATTATTATTATTATTATTATTATTATTATTATTATTATTAATAAAATTAATAATAATATTAATAATAAAAGTTTTTATAAGTATTATTAATAATAATAATAATTAAAGTTTTATAAGTATATTAATAATAATTAAAGTTTTTATAAGTATTAATAATTTTTATAAGTAATAAGTATATTAATAATAATAATAATTAAAGTTTTTATAAGTAATAAGTATATTAATAATAATAATAATAAATAATACTATTAATATTAATAATAATAAATGTTTTTAAAAGTAATAATAATAATAATAATTAAAGTTTTTATAAGTATTAGTAAAATTTTTATAAGTAATAATAGAATAATAAAAAGTAATAATAATATTAATAATAATATTAATAATAATAATAATAAAAATTATAATAAAATTATTAATAATAATAATAATAATTAAAGTTTTTATAAGTATTAATAGAATAATAAAAAGTAATAATAATATTAATAATAATAATATTAATAATATTAATAATAATAATAAAATAATTTACAAATATATACTACTTATTTTTTTATAATTAGTAAATTAAAATTTTAAAATGTTTAAAAATTCCGTGACCTTGAGAAAATTTGAATGACCTTGAAATTTTTTGATGAGTCATCCAATGACCTTGAATGAGTCATGGTCTTTGTTTAAATGACCTTGAAAAAAATTGATGAGTCATCCAATGACCTTGAATGGGTCGTGGTCTTTGTTTAAATGGCCTTGAAAAAATTTGATGAGTCATCCAATGACCTTGAATGAGTCATTGTCTTTGTTCTAAAAAAATTTGTACTTTTAAACTTAGGGGAAAAAAATTTTTGCCGGGGGGGGTATGTGAGCTAGATAGCCTCTGAGCTAGAGGGCCGGTATCCCACTACTCTAAGCCATGAAATATTCCTTAGCTCCTGATGATGTTCTTCTAAAAATAAACTTATTTGTGGTAACAATTCTCTAAAACGCTTTAAAATTTTCCCTTTACTTAGCCAAATAACTTCTGTATGTAATAACAGATCACCATATTGACAATCGAGCTCGTCGGTTAGTCCTTTAAATAAACGTCTTTGCAGTGCTTTTCCTCTTATAGAATTAATGATTTTGACTACTAGTTTCATAACAGAATTCATGTTCAAAAATTTAGCACAAAGGGCTTGCTGATATATTATACAGTGATAACTTATGAATTCAGGATATTTTTTATCTTTTTTATATAATGCAATAAAACCTTTATGGATACCAGTTAGTGCTGGAGCTCCTTCAGTAGTGATACTTACTAATTTATCCAAAGATATATTATTTTCATTTATGAAATCCTGGCAACATTTATGTCCTTCAAAAGTTATTATTTTTAAAAGTTCTTCTCTCACATCGAAAATGTAAACAACATATGCACAAAAAGGGCCAACTGAGCTTTATCGACCACGTCTAAACTTTCCTCAAGTTGCATCGAAAAATAAGAGCAAGTATCTAGATAGGTTTTTAACTGAACAAATGTATCAGAAGCCATCGAGTCTACGCAATGCGTGACAGTTTTAGCTGATAATTGCAGTGAAGCTATAGCTGCCATAATGTCAGATTTGTTTTTAAAATCGTCAAACAAAGAATCGTCAACTTCTAAGAATGCTTGTTTTAAAATATTCAAAACCTTCAAATGGTTTTTTTTAATAGCCAAAACTTTGCAGACGCGAAAGCATCCTAGAGCAGCGGCTTCATTTTTTACCGGCTTTCTTTTTGAAGAAAGTTTGTTGATAATCTAGACTTTTTTTCAGATCCTCAACCTTCTTCTTTCTGATTTCACTATTAAGAATAAACCGTGTGTTTTCATTTTCATGTTTCGTGTTGAATGTCTTTCAAGGTTTCCTCTTTTACATATTGCAACACTAAAGTTGCATATTAACCAAATACATTTATCATTAACATATATAAAAAAACTCTAACTCCAATTCTTCGTGAAAATGATAGTTTTTTCTTTTTTTCGTCACGGTTCCACCATCACTCATTTTCACTTTTTATTTTAATAATTTTATATAATAAATTAGTTTTTAGTTAAATTCTCGAAACACTCTCTAACATTGTACTTAAACCTAAAACAAAAAACTTTAATCTTGTTTACTTTTTTAAAGAACAAAAACACAAGCCTACTATAATCTAAAATTGTGAACCTAACTTTTTTAAAATTTGAATTAAAAAAATATTTAGTAAGAAAAATTTTAAATTCACAAAAAACTATTTTTATACACATAAAAAAAATTCTTCAAGTACTCCGCGATCGACCATTTGCTGACCCCTGATTTAGATATTATTATAAAAATAAAAAAAATTGTATGTGGCTCTTTATAAGAAAAAAAATTTTTTGCGGTTGTGGATCCTTGTCTCTAAAAGGTTGCCGACCACTACCTTAAACCTCATTGTATTTTTCGCTATAAGATGTGCACGTGTGCTGTATTTTGGGTTGGTTTGATTGAGTTGTTCATTTGAACTAGTGAACACTGTATTCTTGCGATTTAGCTGTGTAAAGTTTTTTAAACTACAAAATTACTCGATTGCTTATTCGATTTTTTGTTTTGGTGACTCTAGAGTTTTTGGTCTCGTAAGAAATCGAATAAAAAAAATGGGAAATCGACTGTTTTTATTGTTTAAAAATACTTTACATTATTCTTTGCTCTTTTTAATATTAAAACTAATTTAGAGTAGTAGATATGTGAGATACTGTTTTTGGTTGTACGTACAGTTAGTATTAAAACATGATGAAAGAATACGAAGAAAACAAGTCTAAACCGGCCTTTATTGTTTATATTTTCCTTGTTCGTAGTGAACGAGTAAAATCTTTCTACGGGTCTGTATAAAATACGAACAAATCGAGTGAATAAAGTTAATTTGAAATATGTTGCCTCTCTTTTACTCCATTAAATTTTACGCATTAAAATAACTATGTGCGCAGTAATTTGGGTTTCGTAGATTGAAATGTTCACAAGGCAAAGTGGTTTAGAAAGATGGTTAAATTGTTTTACATATTTTTTTGTTATATAATTCTATAGAGAATTAACGAAAAAAATCTATGTGAACAATAATAAAATTTTTAGAAATAGAATAAAAATCCTAAAAAGTTGTCTAATTGTTAGACGAGCGACTGGAACATCACTAGAAAACGCCGCGGGTCTTGACATATTGAACCGTTACAATTTTCAGATCAACGTAAATAAATACAGTTTTTTCTAAATCGAATCAGATTTCTCAGTTACATACTCTCATTTACGGGTTGCGAGCATTTCCCCGGACGACTTGAAGTAATTCGCAGCTTTCCGCTACAAGCCACTGTCACACATATAGAAGCAAGGAAATTTACAATCTTTACTTACTACAAGCCTCTCATCAACTGGTAAGATGAAAGACCACCAAACAGGGTACATCGTCAGATAACTTATCTATAAAGCTTTCGACGCTAAATTTGTCCATATATCCGGCAAAGACAACATAATCGCTGACTACTTTTCTAAAAATATTTCAAAATATCGACATTACATAAGCGTTCCATTCATCACTATCTTAAGCATAAATTACCTTCCTAAGCCATCAAGGACTGAATCATGATTTAAATATTCAAATACTAATACATGACACCCAACAATAAACACAAATATTTACTCACAATAATCGGCCGAAATACAATCTGGTTCGAGGCAATCCCAATCAAAGAAATCTCTGCCGAAAACTGGAATCAACCTGTTTCTTGAGATACGGATACCGAAAAAACACTTATCATCGATCAAAGCAGACAATTCGAAGGACTGTTTTCAAAATATAAAATTAAAAAAGCCAGAACTACTGCATATAACTTATAATCAAAAAGAACGTATCAAGACTACACAGATCACCAAAACAATCAATATGAACAAAATCAAACGACACAAACTGATACGAGAAACTACCAGAAAGATTAGCAGGATTAAGAATTAATCCATCAAACACAAATAATAAAAGCCCTAGTCAGCTAGTGTTTAGACACAACACAAACCAACAAAACCTTACCAAAAACACTCAAAACACAATTCAGAAACAAGTAAATAACCCAACCCCAAAAGAAACCGAATCCAAAGGAATTCCCGAAAACAAAACTCTACTAATCATAGATCAACCATTTATCAAGAGACCGTTTACAAAACCTTTTGAACCAAAATATGATGGTCCATACAAGCTATTAGAAATAAACAAAAACATGGGAAAAATAAAAAATCAGAATTAATGTCCACAAATAAAAATCGTACCAATCAAACAATAAACCACCAATCAAACACAAAAACAAAAAGAGGAAAACACAATGAAAAACATTCCAAAACAACAATCTTTATCACACAAAATCAAAACATACACAAACAAATGAGCGCTGTACAATTTTTATTTTGTTATTGTAAAACACTTACATAATATAATATACACAAAAAAACATGTAAATATGTTTATTTGTATGTATATTATTAACCTCTGGTTTTAAATGGGGAAGTTACATAATGGATCATATATTTTAGTTATATTGGTTTGTTTGTGTCCCCCATTTTACTGTTAAATACCCTGATATCTTATTCATATAATTATAATGTAAGTTATTATTATAAAATTAATTTCCCATAGTAAGTATCTAGACTTACTATGGAATGAAAAATAAGAAATCAATAACAAAGATTGGAAATTAAATAAACAACGTAGAAATTCTTGGTAATTCATTTGTTTAATAATATTTGAATTTGTTTACGTTCTCAACTTTAATTCAGCGAAAAAACCCGCACAACGGGCACTCCAGCTATAACTCTACATATTTTTACTGGAGACTCTGTTGTGCTATAAAGTTTTCTAACACATAATAAAAACATAATATAATTCAGAGGACTAAGCACATAACAGTCATCTATTACTCATATATCACTCGAGTTGAGATCATTCTGATGCCGGCTACGCGATACAATCAAGAAGATACGATTGCAGCATCAGAGTGAGAACGATTTCGTGTATTATACAATATTTGTTTGGTATGGCTTCACGGTACTTCCATGAGCAACATGGACTGAAGCGTGAAAGGTCTCACAAAAATGACTATGATTAACTACCATATACTAGATAGGTCTTCGTAGGAACTGATTATATAAATGATTCGATTAATGCAACGGAAGTTATTAAATTTCTAATTTTGCAATTATATTAATCAAAAGAGAGGTAACGTGTTAATTTCCATACGCACAATTATTACCTTTTTTCAATTAAAATAATTGCATAATTAGAAATTTTATTTATTTTAATAATTTTAGCTATAGTATGAAGAAATCTATTTCATAGTAAATTTCTAAATTATATTTTCCCCCATTTTTATTTCTCGTTCTAATTTTACTGCTAATCGCTTTAATTTTCCTATATTTTAATCGTTGTCCATTATATGAAAAATAATTGTGATTGGATAAGCTAGGTAACAGATTGAGAATTAGGGATAAATTTACCAACTAAGCATCACATTGAATAGAAGGGAATAAATTAAATATAAAACACTTTTTGCTGGCATTCAGCAGTTTGGTAGATTACAAAAACTGATAAATGGTTAGAGTAAATATTATTAATGTTTGGCGTTGAAAGCAGTTATTAGAGAATAATAAGAGTACCAAAGCATTATAAAAATAAATATAAAATGATTAGTTGGAAATATTGTAATTTTTCAAATAAAAAAAATTTATAGGGCTCAAAATTAGTTTTCGATTAAAAAAAATATTTCCTACGTCTTTAGGAATGCAATAAATCACGTTATTATAAATATTATTTTAAATAATTGTTTTTATGTGTCAAAATATATTTCGCTAAGATGTAAACAAAGATTATTTCTAATAAATAATAACTTATTTAATAACCTTAGTAAATAATAAAACTTAATATCTGTTTAAATGAAATTACAAAGTTTTTATTTACTATTACATAAAAATTATAATGAATAAATTATGTAATACAGTTAAAGTTTAAATGAAATAATAAACTTAAAATGGCGACCATCAAAACTTTTTGTGAAATTGAGTTAGCTGATAACAATTAAAAAATTGAATCAATTTTAGTAATAATTATAAAATATTTCATATCTGATAATAAACACTAGTTTCATATATGCGCAATTCGTTTGCGATTTTACTACCTCAATTTTTAATGTAACATTTCTCACGTATTAACACTTAATAGTGCCAAGTTTAGAAAATGTATTGCAAAATAAATGAAATTATACAAAAAATTTATTCCAATTATTAACATATTAGATATTATCAATATCTGTCGTCTCGCCTATTGCCATATCCTCCTTGATCCCTTCGATTACCCCCATCTCGATTACCATAAGATCTGCTATTATCTCTATCACCTCCTCTATTGTTGCTATGATCATGTTGCGCACCGCCCTATTTATTATATAAATAAATATTATATGAACATGCAAAAAACTTACAACAACATCGCCTCCATCTGGACCAGTAACATTTCTTGCTTCAAGACCCTTTGCACCTTCGACAATATCGAAGAGAACTTCTTCACCGTCAGCTAATGAAGTTGCGTTTGTTGCAGCAATAGATTTAAAATGTACAAAGACATCTTTATCGTTGCGTTCATTGTCAACACTAATGAATCCATATCCGTTCTTCGAATTAAACCACTTAACGTGTCCGATCACTTGAGATTCTAAACATTTAAATCTAATTTTAATACAAAGAGAATAATTCAATAAACTGACGAGCCATGATTAATATTTTAATTATAATAGTTATTATAATAGTAGTAATTAAAACAAAACAATATTTAATAACTTTAACAAAATTTAATTTTTAATTAAATTCAAATGAAAGTTGGATTTGTATTTAAATTAAACAATTTTTTTAAACCAAAGTTTAATTGTTCATGTTTGAACATATTAAACTTAAAATATTTAAAATTAGAAAAGTTATTAAATTAAATTGCAATTTTTAAATCTTATACTTGATTATATTTTTATTGTCTTGCAGTTTCCTAATAACCTGAATCTTTCCTTAACGACAATTGCTTTGCTTAATCTAAACAAAGCATTTAGTTTAACGATCGAGAACTTGTTGCTAGTCAATGTTGGTGCTGTATCAAACTGGTGGATGCCAGCAAAGATGAGCTCACCAAATGCGAATTGCTTAGGCCCAGTCATGCCGATAGATCCATGGACTGATGATAGAATGTCTGTAGCCGATTTATCTTTCCTAGGTCTGATTTTTCGTATTTGGGCAGGTCAGAACCAGTTAGCTTGAAACTAGTGCAACTCCTGATGAAATTCAACTCCGTGACGGTGGAAGCTCTCGTTTTCAAACTTGAGCTCGTCTGCACCTGTCTTTAAATACGTGGTCAAATCGGAGACTGAAATTAGTCGAGATTATGATTTTTCTTACACATACAAATGTGTTTCTGGTAGGCACTACCGCAATATACAATTTTTTTCATTCTTTCTGCTTTTTACCGTTGCTAGGCAACGATGGTGATGCAACAAGTGGTTTTGAATTCGACTAAGGTGAGCTTCTTTACAAAGACAGCTCTGGTCCTGATTCACCATGGCTTCAGCGAGTTAATATTAGAAGGCTTCTGCTCGTCTTCTGATCTTGTCCCTATTCATCAGCCCGTTATATTTCGATCATTTATTAATCACTCTTAAATTGTTTATGTTCGATACGACTAACTCATAAAGTAGAAAAATTCATTCCAAGTCCGAAAAAATACATTTATTAAGTTAGCTAAAACATTTCGTGTTATCTTTAAATGCTTATGTTTTGAAATCATGTCATAAAACTTCAGCTTCATCAGACAGTAACAAATCGAAAACACAATTAATACACGAATAGTTCATTCCGATCCATTCTTCGATATTTTTAATTTAATTCATTCCCTTTTCAATACTTCTGTTGGGCCAGAACAGAGTTTTGTTTGAAAGAATCGGTAATAGCACGCAAACACAACACGCAGATTCAAAATCAGACCCACAAAACATCAATTAACCACACTAAATATGAAAAAGAAATAATTAAAATATAAAATCGAAAACAGAAATATAAATTAAAATAATAACAAGATGCAACAAGATCCGCACGAAATAAACACAGAAATAACATGAAAACACGAAAATTTGACCGGAAATTGACAATTTACTTAAAGAAACAAGAGTTCATGAAAGTTAGAACTAAAATTAAATAATTTGAATTGGAAACAATTCAATTAAAAGTTAAAAACAAAAATTGTCAAATTAAATCATGAAAATAATAAAATTAGAGTAAGAATATACAAAAAATCCGAAGGTCAAATTTTTTTTACCACATAAAATTTAACACGCAAGCTTAGGGTCACATAATCGGTATATATACCGATTCATTTTCACAGAATTTTAACACTCGTTTTTAACGAAAACACACTTTTCAAAGTGGAACACTTGAACACTTACTCACTAATCGAACTTTAAACGCTTACTGAAACCACTAACGAAACTCTGATACGAATTTATCTAAGGTGAGCCGGAATGACTTACCTGTATTGTAAACGAATGTGAAATTAGTATCATAAAAATATATTATGAAAACTTATCGAATTTTAATTCCTTCGAAATTTTTCCGGCCCACAGCCATACACCAACAAGTCATTAAAATCATAGATAAATATCGAGCAGTGTAAGAGCGATGTAAGTCCGCCAATAGCTCGTGCCCGTGAGAGATCTCGCCGAGGGTAACGACGGACTCGAACGTAAATTCATTTACCATTATAGGGGCAGAAGGGAGATCGGGAGTCAATCTTTTGGTTGTCTACCTTTCCATCTACTCCCGAAAACCGACCTAAAATCGTAATACTCATCGGCTAAAATAGTAACACAGAGCGCTCTTAAAATCTAATATCAATATACAAAACTGCTAGGATAAACTTGAGGTTAAAGGAAGAGAGGTTTGCGGAATTCGATGTAACGAAAAAGTAAAATATAATAATTAATTTATTTAAATTTGATAAAATGTAGAAGTGAGACGACTTAAAGTTATACGTAAATTCATTGATTATAACCTAACGATAACTAACTCATAAAAGTGAATTGAACCCTACGGAACGATAAATATATTATAAATGGTTACCGTGTGAACACTTACCCCCAAAAGGACTAACGAAGCTGATTTTACCAACTTTAATAACGACAATAAATAGGATAATATTAATAATAATGGTCACACAAATAATGATTTTAATCATCATGACAACAAACGAGTAAGACGAGCACAGACCTTCCATCGGTAGCTCGCTGAAACAGCTGTGGACCGGGTCTTAGCAGCTTTGGAGACAAAGCTCACCTATGACAGTCATAGAACCATTGGTTACAGTACCAACGTTGCCTAGCGACGGGTAACCAGTGGCAGTCGTATAGCATTATATGATTGGGGTCAAGGTCATAAGAACCCCTAGTGACCCCACACTTCTTCCATATTTTTGAATATTGAAATTTGGTGGGTTACTGGGTGTTGATGTTTGTTTAAATTATGTTGTGGTTACCCCGGTAACGCCATATAAATATTTCTTTACTTACCACTCGGCACCCGTTGCTATGCAACGTTGGAACTGTGTTCGAGTGGGTGGATCATCCGCAAAAAGTGAGCGCTATCACTAATGCTGTAATTGCTCGAACGATCTCTGGGTTCAACGAGCTGTCGATAGAAGACTTGTGCTCGCTTTGAATATCAGGTCCCCTTATGCCGCGAATTTTATCATTTGAGTCTATTGGATTCTTTAAACAACACTCAAAATTTTATTCCACATGCTTCACATGTGACCATATGTCCACAGGGTGTATAAATTATCTCAACATGTTTCTGCCAACATGTTACACATTGATGCTGCTCTAATATGGCTTCTTTTATCATTGACTTTTCCAGGTTTTCCTTTGGTTTCTCTTGGTATCGTTTAATGGCTCGAATTACTGCTTGTGTCGAGTCGTACCATTCTAGGTTGTTAGCCAACCTTTTGCTGATTATTTTCCTCATCTTTTGAGTATTTACTCCTGATAATAACATTAGAGTCCTCGTTTTTGGTCGATCTAAAATATCTTCTACTTGTTGGTTTGTGATTACTATTTCTACGTTCTTTGACTCCTTCTCTTCCTTGTTCATACATTTTCCTTTGTGTTTTAATTTTTTAACATTTTGATCTGGTATTGGCTGTTGGTTT
The DNA here is from genome assembly GCA_022537955.1 of Schmidtea mediterranea. NCBI lineage: Eukaryota > Metazoa > Platyhelminthes > Tricladida > Dugesiidae > Schmidtea > Schmidtea mediterranea. The sequence continues at coordinate 163,961,541 of CM039680.1, forward strand.
TTGCATCCCTCGCACATTATTCCTCTTGCTGTCCGGCAATATCCTTGACTTGCAAATTCTGCTACTCTTGGGTTTCCTTTGAACGTTTTAATCCTTTCCTCGAACGTTCTCTTTATTGTTTCTCCTTCCCATATTAGTTCCGTTGGATCCTCGAAATTCTTTGTTATTACTATCTTTTTCTTTCCTCCTTTTTCATCTCTGTCTACTTCCAATTTTGGGAATCCTTCCAATCTGTTTATTGCTTGGTTTCTGACATCAAGATTAATTCTAAATGGACAGGTTGAAAATTTCCTCAGGTGTTCTCGTTTTGCTGTTTCTCCTTTTTCCCATTTTGCGAGTTTTCCTTTGCAATAAATGCACGTTACTTCGTCTGGTAGTTCTGGCATTCCCGTAAAGAAGAATCCTTGTGCTGACAGTTCCTTGCTTTGTTGATCGGTGAATACTTTGTTATCTCGGAATGTTAAATATCTTTGTTCCTCTTTTCTCAGCTGTTCGTCTTTCACTTTCATTTGTGAGTATAACGCTTTTATGGTTTGCAATGGCCGTCTTGTTCCGTCGTAGTTCATATAATATATGATTGCCGTTGTTAGTGTATTGACTTTTTTTTCTTCTTCTGGTTTCTTCCAGAGTTTCGTCCATATTGAATCTGGTCCGTCTCTCATCTGTACTTTTATCTCCTCACTGTTTCCGCTTGCCATCTAATAGTAAATGTCGTCATTATTTTTTAATTTTTTTTTAATTTTTCTGATTTTTCTGATTATTTATATTTTTTGATTTTTTATATAGTTTTATTATATTTTATTTACATTCTATTTACACTTTCCTTTCCTCTTTTACAACGTCTTATCCGGCTTTTCTACTTCTAGTTTTATATACAAATTATCTTCTCGCAAGAATCCTTCCCCTCTTATCCACTGCCGTATTCCAGTCGGTTGTTGGTCTTCCCATTTGTGGTTCGTTTCCTGCTCTGATTGGATTGCAACGTTCTTCTCGTCCTATCATTGTTAATATCATATATTTCTTGAAAGGCCATGCCAATAGTTCATCATATTCTCCTCTTCCTACTCTAACGAAGACACTGATATGGGTGCCTGTTGCATTTCCATCTCCATTTGGATATAGTCTAATGCCCAATTTGTATTCATTTTTCCAGCTATATATCGGTGGACTATCTAGGATTCTCTGCGTTCCATCTTTTGCTCTTTGTAGCTTCTCTGCGAATCCAGTTATTTTCCATATAAATGGTGCTATAGGTAGTTTTCTGGCTACCGGGTTGGTTATTTCCTGATCCTGTATGCTGCTGATTATCTGTTGTATTTTCTCTTCTATTTCGGCCATTTTCTTGGGTGTGTTTTCTTGGCTTTTTTAGAAATTCCTTCTGGATTCTAATATTTCTCTCATTAGTGCTTTCTGTGCGTCCATTTCTGTTCGTAGGCTTTTGACTTCCCATGCTATCATTCCTATCGTTTTCATCATTATTTCTGTGTGCTCGATACTGTTGTCCATCATGTGCTTTTGCATTTCCGCAATTGGTAGTCGGGCTTGGCAATTGAATAATTCTAACGGGCATTTGACTGGTTTGCCAATACATTCATTCCAATGTTCTTTTAGTTTGATTTTAGCTTTCCTGTCGCAGTTGTTTGCACATATTCCTTCGTAGAAGTCGCATATTTGTTCCTCACTTGGATTCCGATGCTCCTTTTCTATTTTTATCCATTCGTCGCTAGCTCCACAGAATTCGCATTTTTCCTCTCCCCTTATGCACACTTTATGGTGTTCCTCAATAGTCTTTTTCATTGTGATAGCTTGACATTTTTCGCATGGTGTCTCGTTATATTCACATTCTTTTGTGTGACTTTCGGCTTCTTTCACAAATCCTTTCCATTCACATTCCTTTACTCGGCATTGGGCTATTAGATTATTGATTTCTTTGTTGGTGGCTGTTGTGGGGTCTTCGTCTCCTTCGACCGCTTCGTCGCATCCAGGACATTTTTTTATTTCTGTTTCTATTACTTCTATCGTACAATCTGTACATATTCTGCATCCACACTTTGTCTGTCTCGCTCCAATCAGTAATCCTTTACATTTACAACATTGTAATCTTTCCTCTGTATTGTTCACCATTCTAATCTTGTCTTTCATTATTCGTCTCGTAGCTTCGGATGGATTCTCGCTTCCTCTGATTCTCTCGATAATTGTCTGCATCTCTACAATAATTTTCTGATTACTTGGCGTCGTTTTACTTTTATCAGTCTATTTACACATATTTACATAGTACGCTTTATTTTACTCCACTATCGAATCCGGTTCTGGGGTGAATTCTGGCATCGATGATATCCATTCCACCCAACTTGCTGGATCTACATGCTGCTGGCTGCTACGTAATCTTCTAATTTCATCAGCTTGCCATCTGACTTGGTCGTTTAGTTGCTCATTTATTCTTTGTAGTTGTAATATGGTTCGTTGTTGGTCTTCTATTCTCGCTGCTTGTTGTAAGCCTCGGTTCACACTTTCTGTTAATACTAGATGAGTGTTTGTCCACTGAGTTTGCGCGTTGTTTGTTATTCGTGTCATTAATTCGCATTGTCGTCTCCATATAACCTCTGGTGGGTTACAGGGTATTATGGTTTGTTTTAATCTCACTGTGGTTGTCCAGGTAACGCCATATAAACAGTTTCTTTGCTGCCACTCGATACCCGTTGCTATGCAACGTTGGAACTGTGCTTGAGCGGGTAGGTCGTTCGCAAAAAGTGAGCGTTATTACTAATGCTGTAATTGCTCGAACGATCTCTGGGTCCAACGAGCTGTCGTTAGAAGACTTGTGCTCGCTTTAGATTATTAGGTCCCCTTTATGTCGTAGGTTTTTATCAATCGTATTCCCTGAGTTCTTTAGTCGACGATAAAAAAAATATTAATGAATATATATTAAACTAAAACTAGTGGATACATGTTCTATACAAGAAGTGAAGTAATTTCAGTTCATAGGCTGCGTTATATTTAGCAGTCGCGCGGCTCGGCGTTTGGCCCGCTCCTTGCGTCCAGGACGATAACTGTTCCTTGTTGTTTTCGTGGTTAAAGTTGTGGTCGTTGTTGGAGTTTCCGCCGTCTCTCGGTAGGCCAATTGGGCGGGAGCAAAGACGAGAGGATAAGTTACAGCTGCCCCTTCTTGACAGGCGGACAGTGCAACCTCCAGTCCCCTTATTTGTGTTTTTAAGCTTTGGGTTAGTTGTTTCTCTTCTGCCCATCCCTTTTGGGCTGTTGTAAGCTTTTGGTACATTGATTTGGCCTTCTTTGGATCCACCCATGTGGCTTTTGTCTGCTGAATCTTGCGGGATAGTTGAACAATCTGGTCATAAAGATTTTTATTAGTTTTCCTTGAGTGGGTTAGTTCTGTTTGTAACATTTGCAGGGGTTCCATTTCTGCAATAATGAACATCAAAATTTTGTTACCAAATCCAATATTACTAACGTACAGTTGATTTAAACATAATTTTACGAAGTTATACTAGGCAACGAGTAAAAACGGAAATCTCAAATAACAAATTATTTATTATGATGACATTCTCCAAAGGTTCATAACCTACAGCTCAGCGAGATCAGGGCTCTTCGAAAAATTTCTTCACCCCTTCCGGGTATATGAAGACGGGCCATTTGGTGTTGCGTACAGGTCTGGAGCAGGGCGGCGACATGTCATTACAGAAATCCGCGATCCTTCCGGCCGCGATGTCGTCTTCTACATTGGCCAGGTATTGTCTGGCCCTGACCACTTGTAAATCGACCTGCTGTTGATGTTCCTCAAGGCATGTGAGAAGATAACGTGCATGATCCCGAATTTCTTGTGCCGGATACTGATCGCCATCTTGTCTGTTCGGCATACGTGGTTTTCCGTTCATTCCTAATAATTGCTGGATGGTCTGTCAAGGCCTTCTGGGTTGGGGCTTCTCGTCGCCTCTCACTCGCCAGGCTCGCTGCTAGGCTTTTCGCCACTCCTCAGCAACGTGTGTGGAAACACGAATGATGGCTCCCGATTTTTCTGAATAAAAACGTAATCAATAGGCTTGTCATCTCCCCTGGAGAAAATAATCTTGAAGAAAACAAAAACATTCTTATTATAGTTCCAAAAGTGCTATTGCCAATCATTGTGAAAACTTTACATACTCACCAAGCTTGGTTTTACCAGCCTCCAAAGAGTAGGCACAATCCTTTCGGATAAGCTGAAACATGAGTGTTTCTGCTGTTTTTTTGAGCTTCTACTATTTATTGGTTGTACTGTGTTCCCCATGGGGATCATCACTTGTCGCAACCACAACACTCCGTTCGAACTGACAGCACTCCCGCCAATCACCTCCTCCAGACCATGTCAGTTCATTGGCCTATTTGAGTATCATTATGTGATGCTTCACAGACATACCTCTGAATGATTATGTCTGCTGATATGATGATAATGGCAAGTTATCAACCCATTGTATACTAGAAATAGGCAGTAGCTCTATTAAGATATATTTATCTCTTACCTTTTAATTATAGTAAGAGTATGTGGGTTAATAAGCATCTAATGCCTTTAATCTCACTATGAGGTGTACCTTGATGCTTACCATGTGTCATGAGATATTTGTTATTCTCAATGATATGTAGCACTCGTATCTCTGAGTTATTAGTGGCACTTTGTGTCACTAGTATCCCAATCTTATTTTGCGGTACTATTATTTATTTATTAATGTATTTGGAGGTATGCCATACCCCAAATAACATTTTAATTTTCGTTCATCTTGGGAATGCACTAGTAGGCATAATATGCCACCAGATACATGTGGGTACATTTTATAATTAGTTACCTAGCGTGGGCCTATCTTTTCATTAACAACATTCTGGGTACGCAATTAGAGCGTCCTAATAGTATCATGCCGATTACTTACGCGTGCCCCCTAAATTACAAATTTTCCATGCAATATCAATAATCTAGAATGGATAAACTTATTCGTGATGGATCCTTCCGTTTCATTTTTTATCACAAATTTATTTCTACTATTATTTAACAAAATAAAATATCACTTTGTTGTACTATGCTAAAATTTTACATATTTGGTTGTTTGATTACCGAAGGTTGAAATTTTAAAATAACATTCTAGAACTAGGGGATTAAACGAGAAGAAAATCAACCAGGAAAAAAAAATGGGTATATTATTGTCTTGTATTTTAAATGGTTGACACAAAATGTTTTACAAAAATCGGATATGAATATCCCTATATGATTTAAGCAACGGCTTTCGATCTTTAAAGCTCCCCATGCCCTTTGATTCTAAATAAACATCCCTACAGTTCGCAACTACTATAAATATCTTCCGCTCCGCATTTAAGCCTACAAAATGTTTTGAATAACGTTCATGTACCATACAGAAATTTATTTATTTTAGTAAATAAATTTAATTTATTGTTTATTTAATTGAAATAATGCAATTTATTGTATTAGTATAGAAACCGAAATTATAAATTTAAATAAAGTAATGTTACTATGATTATTTGTAAATGATTTGTATATAAGTATGTATTCTAAACAACCCAATATTGGTGAAGTTAAATTCGGAAATTGACTGTAATTTGCATCATACAATGGGGTTCCCCTTCTTCTTTTGAGCATAATAAATTCGCAGAAATTTTCATTTTCCTATCATCCCAATCCTTTGAATATTAGTTTCAATTGGTTTAAGGGAAATATCTATCGTATGAATTACCTCATTTCAGGATCTAAAGGTTGATTTTAACAAGGGGTTCCTTTGAGTATAGTTTTAAACATGCCTGCATCATTTGAGAACCGTCGAGAGCCAAAATTTCATGGAAATAGTTGAGGGTCGCATGGGCAGTTAATAGAAAATCCAAGTTGGTATCGCACGCAATGTTGATTTGATTTATGTTATTTTTAAAAAACAAAAACTTTTTATTTAAAAGAAAAATTTCTAATTATTTACCTAATTATTGTAACATTATTATTTAGAATCTAACAAACAAAAAAAATCATATGAAATCCTTACCCTCAATCCGTGAATCGGGATCCAACACCATTCCTTGGTTAGGTATCTTAGCCGAGGCCTCCTCATCGTTCAGGACTTGTTGGGGAATCATATTTCTAATATTATTTCAAAAATTCTGATCGATTGGGATTATTAGCATGGTTTTATTAAATCGGCTGTGAGTGGGCATGTCCCGTGCATGTCTACTAGTGTAATCGTTGGCACACCTTGCCTAATTGTGGTGTGCAATATTTGCTGATTACTACGGAAAATCTCAATGCCATATTGGGTGTGTAAGTAATCGATTTTATTATTTCTGGCTAATTTAATCATGAAATTGTTTAGCAACAAAAAAAATAATTGGTAATTTTCGTTGATTATCTGCTTAGGGATCTCAGGTCATTGGTGATTGCAATGGGAGTTACACCCTTATGGTCACATTGTTGATTCTCGGACTGGCGGTACTTTGGGCGAGGAAGAATGGGTAAAATTTTAGGTGAGTGGGCATTTATGTTGAGATAAATTTACTTTCTTTTTCATTAGGAGGGACTTTTAATGCCGTGGACGCTTTAAGATTTTGCACAATTGTCAAACCGGATTGAGAATTATATCATCGGGGTCTCGTAACCGGGTAACCGTAAAATTCTTAAATATGTTTATCATTGGTTAGGCAGTCGAAATGTTTGGTCTGGGTGGCAAGTAACTGCACCTTGCGATGATTGGAGTGTCCTTCCTATTTAGTTTTATGGGACAATCTGAACGTGTTGGGCTTCGCCACTGATCTATTGAGGAATATTGATTTGTTATGCTCGGGATTTATTCTTATTTTTTAAGTATTGTGGTTGAATAGATGTTGTGGTTATTAATTTATCTATACTTTTCATTTCTGGTGATGTTCGTGATCAATCGGCTTGGATTTATTATACTTTGGAATAATTTATTTGGTTGGGGAATTTCTAAACTCTATTCATAGGTAAGTAGCATTTGGATGTATTATACTTTAGTAATGATTTTCTTTTATTGGGGATTTTATTTAATTTAGTATTAGTGGTATGCGGGTTTATAGGTCGGATCTTGTTTACGCTAAAATTTCTTTCTAAACGTGCGGAATTAATTGTTGTTCATTAAATCCCTCTAGGGATTTGCGGTTAATTTCGGGTCTTCTATTTCATTACTTTTTATTTAAGCCGTATTAACTAAAGGCCATAACAACGATTTTTTCTTTTGTTACTTTTCCCAATTTTTTTTATTTAAAACCTATATTTTAAGTTTACAGCAATCATTTTAGTTTATAAATTAGTTAAATTCGTAATTTAAATTGATTAATTAGTAAAAGCTCTTGGCAGTTACTCTATAATTATGATTAAATTCATGGTATTAGTTGGATTTAAATTTATAGCAACGGTTTCATGTTTATTTCCCCGTTACCTTCCCCTTGATTGACCTTAGGCGCACGTGTGTTCATATTATAATTAATGAGTGCCCACTGGACTACTCGTGTACTGATTTTGAGCCGTATGTAAAATAATTTAGGTCGAATTTAAAGAAAACGAGAGATGAGGAAGTAGCCAAAAGACCGCTTTCTTATCTCTCCTTTCTTCTATACGGGATAATATTGACGTTCCAGCTCCTGCGTTCCGCACGCCGGACCTTCACGGACACGAATCATTGGCGATATTCCACGCACTTAGACGAATTCGAATAATATGTTTGATTTTACTAACTTGTTGTGATGTGTCTTTGGCTGTGGGCCGGAAAAAATTCGACAATAATAATAATAGACAATTTATGCGTTATGAATAATTTATCAAAAAATAATAAAGAATTTACCGATCCAAGCATACATAAAATATCATAAAAACATCACTCTCCCCATGCCGACACCCAAGCAGAGCTCTATCGAGGTTGCGAGGATGCGACGTGGAGAGAGCTTTCAAATAAAACTCTCACTTACATAGATTTTTAACAACTGATTTAATGATTTTCAAAAATGATTAAAAATTATGTGAAAATGAATCGGTATATATACCTATTATATGGCCCTAACCTTGCGTGTTCTTTTTGGTTTAGTAAAACAAAATTTGACCTTGGAATTTTCTAGTGTATTCTAATCTTAATTTTTATCATTTTGCAATTTTATTTGATATTTTTTCTTTTGAAATTTTTATTGAATTATTTCTAGTTCAAATTCTTTGATTTTTATTTCATTTTCATGAAATTTCACATTTTTGTTAAATTATCAAATTTCGGTCAAATTTGTTAGGTTTTCGTGTTATGTTTATATTTATATCGTGCGGATCTTGTTGCTTTTTTGTTATTATTTTAATTTATTTTTATGTTTATTATTTTATATGTAATTGTCTTATTTCTCATATTTTGATAGGGTTAATTGGTGTTTTAATAGGTTTGAGTTTAAATCTGCATGTTATTTTTGCATGTGTGTTACCGATTCATTTAAACATTTACAAGGCCGTTTGTGTTCTGGCCCAACACCTCGATTCCTTGATCTTGATATATCTCACGGTCTAATTCTACGATTTCTATAGGTACGTTGGCAGCTGTAGGTTGTTGTATTATTTCTATGAATGGTGGTATTCTGACCTGATTTTGTCAGTTATCGTTGCTCGGATCCATCTATTGATTATAAAACGTGGTTAATTCATCTGCATTCTTTTTCTGTTTGATTATTTTCTCAGATGCATTTTATACAATATTTATACACAATTATACATACTATTACTACTATTATACTACATAATATTCTACACTATATACATCGTCTCCTTCTCATTTTATACTATTGTCTCCGGAGGCTCTATACGCAGTGTTCGTATATCCCCATATCTTTCATCCGTTATCTGGTATACATCAAATTCGTTTGACCATTCCTGTGGTGTTTCAATAATGGGCGATTCTTTTGACCAGAGTCCGCTTGTACTTGAATTTCCTATAACTTCATATTCCTCTGTTCTTTCTGCATCGTATTGTTCCAATTCAATATTGTAGTTGAATTTTTCTACTGCTGGCCATAATCTTTTCTTTTTTGGTTTCTGTTTGCATTTGTTGGTGGTTCTCACCAGTTGAATTATTATCAGCATGATCACAATGCTTGCTACTGCCGTTGTTATCCAGATCATTTCCGTCGTGTGGTTTGTTTCCTTGGACTGCGCTGTTGTTGTTTCTCTTGAGTTGGTTGTTTCTATTATTCTTTCTTTTGGTTGCACGTTTTTAAGTGCTTTTTGGAGTTGTAACGCTTCCTGGATTGAAAGGTAACTGTCGTCCATGATCATTTCTTTCCGTGACGTCTTGTTACTTAGTTTTCTCTCGGGTTGTTTTGTTGTGGGCTGGTCTGTCGCGATTGACTTGGGTGGTTTTCTTGTTACCATCCCCCAATATTCGTAAGTTCCTTTTTGGATGTGTACCACATATTTCCAGAGTTTTCTTTTAGTAAAGATGCAATATTTTTGATTCTTTATAGTTTTGTTTGTCTTACATTGAATTGTTTTGTTCACCGTACCATTTCCTTTGGTTTCATATACGCAGACTTTTGTGATGGGTTTCTCACCAGTGTTTTTGACTAGTATTTCCTCTTCATTTGCTGCATTCGACTCTATCTTTATTATTACCCCTTTATTCTCTCTAATTTGACGTTTGTACGGTTCTTCTTTTGTTTCTTTCTCAGGGTAGGTTGTTGTAATTGACTTGGGTAGTTTTCTTGTTATCGATTTCCAATAGTCAATTCTTTCTTTCTGAACGTGTACTATGTATTTTCCTTGTTTTCTTTTGGTTGGAATGCGGTATCTCTGATTTTTTATATCTTCATTTGACTGGCATTGAATTCTTTCATTTATCGTTGCGTTCTTTTTGGTTTCGAATACACAAACTTTTGTAATGGGTTCCTTACCCATGTTTTCGACTATTATCTCTTCTCCATCTTTTGTGTTTGATTCCACTTTTATTATCATTGCTTTATTTTCCCGTACTCGACGTTGATATGGTTCTTCTTTTGGTGTTGTGAGTTTTTCTCCCAGAGTTTTGGCTACTACACAGGTTATTATTATGTTATCATTGGGACATATTATATATTCCGCATCGCCTTCTATACTGTCCCATTCACATTTTCTTCCTACTTTCAGGTTCATTTCCCAGCAGTCAGTAATTTGGTTTTGTACTCATACTTGCTTAATTGCTTCCGTCCTTATGTTTGCTATTCGTAGTTTGCCTATCCCTGGGTTTACTTGGATTCTTATGCTTCCATCTCCTTTTTCTGCATCTCTACATATGTTTTCGGTGGTATGGCATGATGATGAGTTTTCAGACTGAATTTCTATCTTTCCTGGTTTTCCTATTGAGTCGAATTGACAATTTATGCTTGTATTTGTTGTCAGATGTAGGCATATTCCTTTACTTGGAATTCCTTTGTCATCTATGGTTCGTATTCTGAACGATTTCAGCTCTTTTAAAATATCCTTGTCGGCTTCCGTTAATTTGATTGACGTGATCAGTATCATTAGTTTTTGTAGTAGGAACGGTCGGTTTTGATTTTCTCTTGGTTGTTGTATACTTTTATAATGTAGCAAAGTCCCTCGGTTTTGTTTCCTCTCGTTGTTGTTGTTGTTGTCCGTTCCTTTCTTCTTCTCCGTTTCTTGGTGTTCCTCATTGGATAGTTCCTTTTTCTCTTGTTGTGCGGGTTTATTCTCGTCTTCCGCATCTGGCCTGGTATCTTGGTCGTCTCGGTCTTTGTTATTGTTATTGCTTCCTTCCCGGTTATTATCTCCATCCGGGGTTTCTTTTGAAATGTCGTACTCGACATTTATTGCTTCGATTATTTCCTCGTAGACCTTTATTATTCTTGCTTTTAGATCGTCCATTTCTTTTATCTCTTGTTTACTCTTTTGGAATCTTATTTGTTTCCGATGCCATCTGTGTATTATTGTTAGTAGCTGTTCCTTTCTGTCTCCGATTCGTATTGCTTCCATTGGATGGTTGGTGAATTTTAGTCTTTCCCATTTCAACATTGCTTTTATCGTCTTTGGGAATGGGTAGTAAGCGTATATTGTTTCTTTTAGTAGAACGTTTCTATTTCTCACCATGTAATTTAAATCGAATACCTTAAGTGATGAGCCTTCATAAGTCCATTTCATTTGATTGGCTGCTGCTTCGTCTTGTTTGACATCGATAGCTTCCCATAATGTTTGGATTGTTTTTCCCATTATTTCTCTTTCTCTTATTGTCGCGTTGCTGGTTATAAATTTCACTGCACTTGCCTGTCTTGATTTTAGTGCGTAATGTAGTACGTTATTGTCTCCGTTATCTTTTTCTTTGAAGGATGATCCCGTTCTTAGTAGTTCTCTTAGAATTGTTGTAGAAGCGTCTGCTGCTACTGCGAACATTAATGGCGTTTGTCCCTCTTCATTTGGTATGTTCGAGGTGTGTCCACATTCCTGCATGAATTGGATTATGTCTATTATTCTTTGAATGTTTCTATGTTGTACTACAAAGTGTAGGGGTATATTACCTTCTACATCTGCCATGGTAAAGATCATGGGTATCCTTTCTTTGATGAGATCCATTTCTGGTGGGCTTCTAGCTCCTTTAGCGTAATCCATCGCGATTTTTCCCGCTTTGTTTACTATTCTCATCCATCCTTTCCCTTCTACCCATTCTGGCATTATTTCTCTGATGGCTTTTACTATTATGTCCATCTTGTCTACATTGTCCTTGGTGGAGTTTGCTATTAATTTCTGTTCATCTGGTTTAGGTTCTTCTGTTATTTGCGTACTGTTTGGTGCTGTTTCTATTTTTCGGCTTAACGTCAGCCCGTTTATATTCAGTTGCTGGGTTTGCGATCTGGTTTGCATACCTCGATTATCTGGTTCTTTTGTTATCGTTTTGGGTATCGCCTTGCATCTGCTTACGTTTACACAAATAGGTCTGGTGAGTGGGTTGTTGACCAATTTGACTGGGGCATTGTTATAGTTTACATATATTATTTCGTATGGTCCTTTGCCACTTCTTTGTAGTTTTCTGGCGACTCCTGGGATGATTTCCGGTGTTGCAATTATTACCCAGTCTCCAACTTGAAAATTGTGTTCGCGTACGTCTCGTTTTTTATCATGTAGTTCTTTATAGGTTTCTTGGTTAAATCTGATATTCATACCTGCCGTTTTCCAGATTTCTTGCATCCGCTCTTTGAATCCTGTTACATAATCATCAATCTCCATATATTGTGATATCGGCGGTTGGTATTCCAAGTCTATCGGCATGTTGCATTCCCTACCGTACATCAGTTTGAATGGACTCATTTTAGTAGCTGAATGTATTGACATTCTATAGGCCATAAGGCATAGATTTATATATCTATCCCAATCTTTTTGGTGTCTGCTTACATGATTTGACATCATTTCGATTAATATGCCATTGAATCGTTCGGTTTGTCCGTTTGTTTGTGGATGGTATGGCGACGTTCTCAATTTCGCAATTCTGAAGTAATTTGTTACCTCTTCTATGATTTTGCTTGTGAAGTTGGTTCCTTGGTCGGTTAGAATCTGTTTGGGTGTTCCATATCTACAACATATTTCTTCTACCAGAATTCTCGCTATTGTCCTGGCTTTCTGGTCTGGTATTGCGAATGCTTCCGGAAATTTTGTTAGGTAATCTGTTACTACTAGTATATAGATATTTCCGTCGTTGGTTTCCGGCAATGGTCCTACTACGTCCATTGCAATCATCGTCATGGGTTCTGGTGGAATCGGCATTGGCTTTAGCGGTGCCTTTAGTTTACTTCCTGTGCTTTTTCTGGTTGCACATGTCAAACAATTCTTTATCCATCCCTTTACGTCTTCTCCGATATTTGGCCAATAGTATTTTTGGCGCAGTCTTGCTTCCGTCTTTTTTGCTGACATGTGTCCTCCAAGCTTCCCATCATGATATTGCATTAGAACTTCTTTTCGTCTACTCTCTGGTAGGCACATGAGTCGTTTTTCACTATCCATTAGTAATAACCATCCTTTCTCCATGGTATATCGATGTCTGTGTTTTTCAATATGTTCTTTTAATTTATTGTTGTTATCAAAGATTTTCATATCGTTGGTTTTCATATATTCGATTATTGTCCTCAATTCTTCGTCTTCTTTCTGTTTATTTTTCAGTTTCGTGAAATCGATATCCTCTGCGATTATCATGCAGATCCGTCTCACGTCGTGGTCCATTAGTTCCTCAAATACAAACCTTGACATACAGTCTGCGTTGGCGTTGGCTTTTCCGGACTTGAATTTGATATATGGTGAGTATTCTTGCAACTGCATTACCCATCTCATTAATCTACTAGAGGGTTCTTTGTGTTGACCTAACCACAACAGTGGTTGATGATCCGTTGTAATATATATCTCATGACCCCATAACAAGTATTTGAAATGCTTGATGGCTTGGATTATAGCTAGTGCCTCTCTTTCGGTTACTGAGTAATTCTTTTCATGCTTCTTGAAAGTTCTACTGTAGTATCCAATAACTCGTTCCCTTTTCTCATCTTCCCATTGTCCTAGGACTGCTCCAGAGGCGTATCCACTTGCATCTGTTGCCAATAAAATGGTTTCTTGAAGTCTGGATGTACGAGTATCGGTGCTGATATTAGTTTATCTCTGAGTGTTTCGAAGGCTGTTTGTTGCTCCTTTTCCCATATAAATGGGATATCTTTTTTGGTGAGCTCCTGTATTGGTTTTGCGATGGTTGCATAATTCTTTATGAACTTCCGATAATATTCGCATAGACCTAAGAATTCTTGCACTTGTGTGACTGTTTTTGGTACTGGACAATTCTTTATCTTTTCAATATTTCTCGGGTCTGGTTCTTTGCCTTTTGCGGACACAATATGTCCTAAAAACGTGACTTTTTCCTTGGCCCAATCACATTTTGATGGTTTTAATTTTAACTTCCATTGTCATAGTCGAACAAATAAGTTTCGTATATCTTTTAGATGTTGCTCGAAGGTGCTAGAATAAATTAATAAATCATCAATATATACCATACATTGTTTGATGCCGTGGGTTACAAAGTTCATACATCTCTGGAAGGAGGCTGGTGCGTTGGTTAATCCGAATGGCATTTTCTTGAATTGATATAAATCTTTTCCGATTGTAAAGGCAGTTTTCTCTCGGTCTTCTTCCTTGACCTTTATTTGCCAATAACCACTTTTTAAATCTAGTGATGTAAAATAAACTGCTCCATGTAGTGTTTGTAACATCTCGTTTATATCTGGTAACGGGTATGTATCTCTTTTGGTTACGGCATTGAGTAGTCGGTAGTCTATACAGAATCGTTGTGTTCCAACTTTTTTCTTTACCATGACCACTGGGAATTGCCACCGGTGAGCAACTTGGTTCGATTACTCCAGCGTCTAACATCTTTTGAACTTCTTTTTCTGCGACCGATTTCTGAGCTTCTGCTATTCGATATGGTCGTAGAGTTATTGGGGTATCATCTGTCAACGGTATCGTGTGTTGCGTCACGTCGCTTGTGCCGAGATCTAAGTCGGATGCTGCAAATATATCTTTAAATTCACTTAGTAGGTTTTGTAATTGTTCCTTCTCCGTTTCGTTTAGTAGCTGACTGTCAATTGTCCATAATTCCTCTTCAGTTCCTTCAGTTTTCGTTGATGGGAGTTCAATGTCCATCATCGGTGTTAGTTTCCCCAATCTTTCGTTCTCGTAAATTACTTTGTCTTCCTCATCAAAATTAGTAATGTTGATTGAAATTTCACTGTTATCGTTTACGTATACTATTTCCCTGGCTAATGGTAGTTCTCTCTTTTTCTCGAATTTGTGGTTAGGTTCGAAGATCATTTCACCTCTGGTTTCCTCGTCCACTTTTACGTAACAGATCATTTGTGTACGTCCAGGTACTACTATTTTTTCTGGGCATCTCACTTCTGATTTCAACATGCATATTCGTCCAGTTTTGTCTCTCAACTCCATAGATCCTAAATCTATTATTATTTCTTTTAGTAATTCCGGCATGAGGTCCGTTCCAATTATGCAATCTGCGCTTAATCTCCTGATGACTGCCAGGTAAGTATTAATTTTCACATTTTTATATTCGATTATTGACCAGATTTTTCCGATGACTGCTACTGATTCCTTGCTGTAGGTTATCACGTCCATGTTAGCTTCCTCAATACATGGCCATAATCTTCCTGGTATTTTATCCATTTTTATTGCTGAAATGTTTGCTCCGGTATCAATCATTGCTTTTATCTCTACTCCATTTATATCGATTGGTATCGTCAGCGTTGGTCCAGCTAATGTTTGCAACATGGCTATGGTTCGTGTTTCTGGATCTTGATTTACACTTCTCGATCTTTGGCTGGTTCTTGGTATCAATTCTGCCCAATAATGAGTATAATTCCTAAAATTCCTGCCATCATTTGTCCGAAGATTAAGAATCTTCCCCACATGGCTTTCATCATGTTTGATGTAGCATGTTGGAAATGGTCTGGTGATAATAACAATTCGTAGTTGGGTTTTTCTCCGTAGTTGTTGCCTCCCGTTATCGTCACAATATTGGATAATATTGCTTGTCTTTGCGCTGAAAATAATAAATGTTCTCTGGCTCGTTCCAGATCCTTTGTCTGTTATGTCCCGCTTTGTGATATATATACTGGTTTAAATTCTGCTTCCCTGGCCAATTCTGTGAGTCCAAATATTTTTGGTGGAGCTACTATTACTCGAGTTGGAAATTGTAACCAGCTTCCATCTCTTATTTCGAACAATGGTCCATATACATTGCTGCAACTGAACATGTTGGGTACAAATTTCTCTGGGTTTATCATCCTCGTTACTGGTTGAGCAAATCTGATTTTCCCTTTATGCATTATTTCCAATTCATTTATGCATTTGTCTCTTGGAATTGTTGAATTCTCCGGAAATTTTGCGATTGTCTTTTCACATTTGTACGTATACATTACTTCGCCGACGATTCTCGCAAAACATACTTCTTGGAGTGGTAGTAATGGAATTGCGTTATCTGGATTTGTGATTGCCATGGCTAACTTAGTTTTTAGTATCTCTCTGTTCAAGATACAGTCATTTTTAACTAAATCGTAGTATATTTTCTACATAGATGCTAGGCCTCTATGATACAGAAAATCCATCTTGTTGTTCATGTAGAGATACAATTTTACCTCCTGTGGGTTTATCTGTGCTTTTGCACTTGGTATTGCTTTCTGCGATAAAAATATCCCTTTGTAGTTGGTACCGATTACCATTTCATCGCACTTACTTACCATTCGTCCTTTTATAAATCTCATTCCGATTGTAGTATCGGTTGATATTACCACTGTTGGCGTGACCTCTGATCCGATAGTTGTGGTGATTGTTGGTTTTCCGATTCTCCGTAATTCGTCCATTGTGCTCTTTCGCGTGTTAGTTTCTGTTTTGCTGTGCACTTGTACTTGTACTTCATCAAATATTGCACTTTTCAGTAAGGTGAGTCGACAAGTTCTGGTATCGGCGTGGTATACAATAGTTGACATTCCCGTATTGCATGATCTATCTGTTGCCAGACATTGAGAGTACTTTTTCATTGCTTGCGTATCTGGGTCGAAATATCCTTGATACTTGATAACTTTCTATTACTACTACGCCTTTGACTAATTGATTTAGTAGAGTGTATTCTCCACCTTCGCATGTTCCGTCTCCAGCCGTTATTCTTCCCGCAGCGTATACTCTGGTGGTTTTTATTTTTCCCTCCTCCGCTGCTACTTGAATCCGTCCGGCTATTTGGATACGTCCTGTCGTAAATTCTTCTTCACATTCGCTTCGCGTTACCGAGACCACAGTGGTTTCGATCCGGCTTCTATAATTGTTGAATGTGAATGATGTCCGCAGTGAAATGCTACAATTTTCCTTGTCACCGAACATTCTTTGATTTCCGTTTTTATGAAGTCTACTTCTTGATATACGATACTGCTGTGGCTGTTGTCTGCAATCTTCCGGGATTTGCAGCTTTGTACTCCTCCGTTTCTTTTAGTGAATATTTGTCGCCGATCTTTATGTTGTCGCAGTCATATACTACAAACGGTTCTACTCCTTTGATGCACATCATCCATATGAGTATTGTGGTGATGATTGCATTCATTCCCTTTCTGGCTGTTCTTGGATCGCTTGCATTAATAGTTATTTCGAATTCCGTCAACAGCTCCTTCAACTTTGTTTGCATCATTTCAGTTTGATCGTCTCCGCTTACTAAATTTATAAAGGCTTGCCATCCGCCTTGAGTTAAGATGAATGGTTTGATCACTTTTCTAATAATGTCTGTTATTGCGAATTCGTATCCGTTTGGGTTGTATCTTGGGGTTCGTTTTCTGTATACCGCTATCGTATTGTACATCAGATATGCCATTCCTACCAAATATCTATTTGGGTCATCTGATTGTTTTGTTAAGTGATTTATTATCAATAGTAATTCTTCCGGATCTTTGGTGGTAGTTCGCACTTTGTTGTCCATTATCTTGTTTATTATTGGCTTTATTGCTGCCCAGAGCTGTTTCGCTTCTGTTCCAATATTACTAAGTTTTAGATTTCTCTTTATTTCTGAATTTGCTAATCCCAGCATATCGGCTATTAGTCTGTTTATCCACTTTGCTCCTTGTTCTTGACCTTTCAGTTTTCCTTGTAACTGTTTTGTTACTTGGCTGAGCTTGTTTAATTTCGTTGTCAATTGGTCCATCTGCATTTGTTCTTTGGTTTTTCTTTCTGGTGCTGGTTTGTCTGCTTTTGGTCGCCCTTTGGATTTCTTTTCCATTGCTGTACCTGTTTCTTTTCGTTTGGGTTGCTCGTCTGCCGTATCTCTGGATGTTGTAGCTCCTCGCTCATTTATCCAGTTGTCCCATTCGTCTCCTGTTGAATTTCGGCGTCTTCTCTCTTTCTTTCTTTTTTCTTCTTCGGTGTTTGGTTCAATTATTTCTACTGGTTGTCTTTGTGCACGTACTAGCTCGACCAGTTCGTCTGTTGTCATGTCATTTTCGTTGTCCATGAGGAATAAATCTCTTGATTCCGGGACTTTTATGGTTGTTTCTTCATTCACGATATCATTTAGATCATTCAGTATCTCTTCGTCTCCTGTTGTGATAACGATTACTTCATCTGCTGCAGGTGGGATTTCTGGCGCATTCAGACTTTCTTGTCGTCCTATTGGCGGTTTCTTTTTGATTTCCCTCTTGTTCAGCTCTCTACCTGCAATCTTTGCCACTGTTAATATATTTTTTACCCCCAATTGCAATGGTGTGACTCCAATTTCGAGATCGTCATCCAACGATCGTCCTTCGTGTTGTAAGTGGAATGGTAATTCGTATGGTATTCTCTTTTTTACCTCACTTACCTTGGTGGTGATGTAGAAATCCCTTTCAATTAGTTCGAAGTCCGGCGTCATAATTTTTAGACTGTACTTTTCTATCGTTTCGGCTGCCCATTCTGTATATTTCCATTTTCTGATGATTTCTCTGAATTGTTCTGGGTACCAGACATAAACTCTTCGATATTCCTCTATTTTCTTTACGATATTTCGTAGATTTTCTATTCTGCTACAAGAGTCAATTATCCACTTTGCCAGATCCGTTACGGTTCGTCTTTGATTCTTTGCGCCGGTTCTCAATATCGCTGCTAACTCTCTGCATTTTTGCGTTTCTGTTAGTCTTGTTAATTCTTCTTCCACAGAATCATCCATATCTGTGGGCAAATATCTTGTTCCGGGGATTCGTTTTTCGAGTACATTGATTCGTGGTCTCGCTTGTTCTTGTTGGATTCGCAGTTTCATTTCTTGTTCCGTTTCTACTTCAATCGTAATATATATCGTGTCATCTTTCACGAATTGGGATGTTTCTCCCGTCACGTATTTTTTCAATAGAAATTGTGGTATTCCTCCTGCTACGTTTTCTGTGGATTTTGATTTTTGATAGATCACAGATCTTGGTTCCACTCCTAATTTTTCGCTGTGTCGTCCTTCCCAATGTCAGGGTTTAGCTATTGAAATTACTGTTTTTCGGTTAAATGGCCATTCCAATTTTTCGTCGTATCTGCCCCTTGCTAATAGGAAATACACTGATAGATATTTTCCTTTTGCTACTCCATCTCCATTTGGGTATACTCTCAATTTCACACGGTATCCTCCAATTTCCGTATAGAACTGATGGCTTGTATAGCTGATGATTTTCTCCTCTTCCGCCGACTTCACCTTTTCTGCCCATCCACGTATTTTCCATGTATACGGGGCTAATCGAGCTCTATCATTTATTTCCTCATCTTCTTCTAGTTGCCATTCAATTTCTTTTATCATTTCCTCTGGTAAATCTTCGTATGGACTATCCTCATATAGTTCTAAGGTTGTTTCATTAGCTGCGTCTTCTGGTGCCTCTCCTGGTACGTATTTTCTCCATTTCGGTTCGGTTCTCTCCGTTTTCCATTTCCACTCCTTTGTATTTTCGTCATATATATTTTTCCATGGTGTTGATCGGCATCGCGAATCGTCGATGGGTTGTAATTTTGTGCTCAGTTTCGCATCTTGTCTCCATTCGTGGTAGATGGTTAATATTTGGTCCATTTTTCTTTTCATTTTCTCCTGGAATTCTTGGATTTGCTGATCCTTCTTTGTCGTATTTTTCCTTTCTGGTTCATCCATGGCTATTATATTGATGGTCTGTCCATCTTCACATATACCTAATTCGTATATCGGGGTTCGTTCTCGCGGGCTGATTTGCCGTTTGTGGTACATTATTGCCACATCTTCTACCATACCGTCGTCACTGCTTTCGATTATCGGTTGAATGATTTCGAGGTTTATCCGTCGGTATAGTTCATTCATTTGACAATCGGGGTCCACTGATATTTCCTTTGTTTCATCATTAGGTAATTTTATCTTTATCCTTATCGGTTCGTCTCCCCTCATGTCTCTTTGATGCTCTCCGTATTTGACTATTAACTCATCTGTTCTCTCGTTATCAAATCTCATGATATCCGTGTCTCGTACAGCTTCTACGAACATTTTCATTGAGGTCGGTCTAGTTAGAGATAATCGATTAATATATTTTCTGGCTTGGTCTATGGCTTGCTCTGTCATTTTTATTTGGTTTTGCCTCAGTATTTTCTGCCTTTCTTTTTCCAATCCTGATTTTATTTCTCTGCTGTATAACGTTTGAATTTTCTGCCATATTTCCGTTGCCGTTTCTTCGGTTTCACTCTTGTTTAAGGTTATTACGTTTATTCCATTTGGCCATATTAGGGCATCTGCCAGGTGTATGTCTCGCTTTATTTTCCTTCCCTGGTGATATAGAGGTCTGTTTTTATAACTGGGTCCTAGTTTTTTCACTACCCATTCTTATAATTCGTTTGTACTTTCACCTCTTGTTGCTATTATCTGTCTGGGTATTTCTGGAAGGTCAATAATCACTTGATACTCCGCTCTATCATATTCTTTCAAGTTCTCTTGATACTTTTTTATCATATCTTTCCATGATGCTGTGAATGTACCATTATCTTGTTGATATCCTTTCGCAATTAGTTTCATTATTCTGCTATACGTTGTTGTATCTTTGAGGTTTATAAACATCTGGTTTCTATCTACCTCTTCCACTATCTCGTTGATTTCTTTTAATATCTCTGTTTCATCTTCTCTTGGTACGTTTGTTTCCATTTTTTCTATTTCAGATTTTGGTTCATCTTTATTTGGTTTATTTTCCTCACATGATTGGAATATTTCTCCACCCAGACTGCTTATTTCGCTTTCGTCTTCGTCTGTTTGGTCGTCTGATATTTGTCTTAGCATATTGATATGCGGTCGTTTTTCCTCTTTCATTTTCTTTGTTGGCCCTTTTGTTTGAAGCCATATTTCTTTTATTCTGTTCTCAATTTGTTCCTCACTCCACGTGGGTTTTTCTCTTCTGATTCTTGTTTCTATTTTTTGTAGCAGTATCCTCTGGATTCGATTTTTCGCTATTACTGGTTCTGATATCTTTTCTTTTTCTTTTGGGGTTGATGCTTCCTGTTCATCCTTTTGTGGTTCTAATCTTGGCTCCTCCATCTTATGTGATAGGGCTTTCTTTGCCAGTAATTCTATTTTTTGATCTAGTGCTTGTTCTTGTTCTATTTTCTTTAATGCTTCATCCAGTTTCAGTATTAGTGCTTTCTTTTTTAATTGATCCTTTTCTTGCTTTAGAGTTTCTTCTTTTTCTCTTAATTGATCTTTTTCTTGTTCCAGAGCTTCTTCTTGCTCCATTTTTTCGAGTACGTTATCTAGTTTTTGCACTAATGCTTCTTTTGCAAGTACTTCCATCTCATATTTCAATGTTTCTTCGCTTTGGTCTTCCGTTATCATCATTTCTACTTGTTTTCTTTCTTGGATTTCTGGTTCATCTGGTTTCTCAGTTGTCGTTTCCTTTAGTTGTCGACGTCTTTGTTTTTCCTCTTCTGTAAATTCTTTGATTGCTTCTATTTTTTCCATAGTATTTAATTTGGTTATTTTCTCATCAATTATCATATCTCCTCCCCCTTCGTTCTCAACACACTGCTCCGCAGTGTGAATTTCATCTGGAATTTCCATTCTCATCATATTAATTCTTTTTTGGGGTTTGTTTTCGATTTTCCCATCTTTGCTGGATCTCTTGAGCTTCCTCTGTTTGCAATCTTCGCCATTCGGCTTGTTGTTGCTCTTGATATTCTCTTGTTCGCAGCTCCTGAATCTCTTCATTGCTTCTCATGACGTTAATTCTTTGTTGTTGTATATTGGTGGGCATCTGTTGCATCATCTCTTTTAATTCCATGGGCATTCGTTGTAGTGTTTCTCGCAACATATCGATTTCTTGTATTATGTTAATCTGTGGGTTTCTCGTAGAGTTATTCGATCTTTGTTGATTCGGTTCTCTTCTCATGTTGCATCTTCTTGCAATATGCCCTTTTTGACCTCAATTGTAACATGCCTTGTTTTCGAATTGTCCGCATATTCTCTCAGTATGTCCTCTTCTGCCACATTTCTGGCAGTTGTGGTTCCGAAAACAGTCTTCTGTTCGGTGTCCTATTCGTTGGCACGTGGAACATATCTCATTTGCGTTTGGGTTGTTCCTGAAATTATTATTATAACTTACTTGGTTATTACCTCTATCTTCAGGATTCCTTGGTGGCGGTCGCTTGAACATCTGTTGAGCTCTCGGGATGAATTGATTCATGGCCGGATTTGTATTGTTGTTTTGATTGTTGTTATTGGCTGTTGGAGTTGTTGGTTCTGTGGCCATTGCTGCTACTTGGTATCCCAGTCCGAGATGGGCTTCACATCTATTTGCGATTGCTACTGCTTTATCTAGTGTTTCCGGTGCCAAGTATCCAAGGTTGGCTCGTATGTCTTCCCTTTTGATTCCTCTTATAAAGACATCTACCATTTTATCTTCGGGCACATCTTTATCTCCGAAGGCTTCTTTACATAGCTTCTTTAATTCGCAGGCGTATACTGCATTCGATTCGTCTCGTCTTTGTTTTCGATGTAGGAAGTCTAATATCTTCCTATTTCCTTTTTTTCTATTCCAAATATTTTCACTAAGAAGTCTTTAATCTCTGTCCACGTTGTTAATTTCGTTGGTTCTCTTGCTTCTTCTACAAATACATCTTGTGCGCTCCCTTTCAAGTATAGGGGTAGTCGCTCTTTTACTTTTTGATCTGACCAATGACAAATGGTCTTGTATACTTCGAATTCTTTTATAAATGTATCCAATTTACTGAGATTGCCATCAAAAGGTTCTCCTCTAAACTTCTCTCTGAATTCTGTTGCGTTGTTATTAATTGGTACTAGATCTGGACGTTATTATCCCTTGTTCGCATTTTCTGTGGTGGTCCTTTTTATCCGACTCACCCCCTCATTTTAAGTCTATTTTGAATTATCTATATCTCGTAATAATTATCTATTGACCTCGTATCAGTTATCTATATAGTCTTATTAATCATCTATATAGTCGTATCAATTATCTATATCATAATAAAAAAAAATTTTAAATCATCATACTCAAAATCTCATTCAATCTGTTAATTATTTTTCCTATGTCTCATTGATTAAAAATCATTTACTTAATCCTCAGTCGCTGGCGCTCTATACCATCTATTGTTTCCGTTGGTTCTCCGGCCTTCGGCATTTTATTTTCAACTGGTATTCTGTGGCCTTTAATATCTAATCATAATCATATCTCTAATCATAATCGTATCATCTTTAATATCTAATCATATCTCCTTTAATCATAATCGTATCTCATCTGTAATGTCTCATTGTGATCATATCTCATTCCATAATCAACTCTTATCTTTAATATCTAATCTAATCATAGTCGTATTCTATCTTTAATACCTGTTCTCATCTTTAATCATATTCATATTATCTTTAATCCTAATTATATCTCATTTTTAATATCGGATTTGAGTTTCATCAGTGACTTTTGGGTGAGTTTGAGGCCTCACACTGACTCTCAATCCATGGCGTCTTTTGTCTAGCGCATTTTACCTGTTACGCCTTCCTCATCGCTATTCGGATATTCGGTACTCGGTGTTGGATCCGGGTTGTTGTACTGAACTCCTCGCTGGGAAAACTAAAAAGAACATTCCCTCAGTACTTGGTGTGGGATCCGGGTTGTGTACCTCGGAAAATATAAAAGTATGGAAATGCCTAGACGTTCAACCAAGTTCCAAAAACGGTTTACTTGATTTCCCGAATAGTGAAAAGAAAAGGAAGCGATAAATGGCGCGGAAATTCCTAATATATCTATTTACTATCCATCCGCTCTCCCGTCAGATTTCCGGCTCAATTTGGCCACCCTGATCTGATCCTTAGTAGGTCCTTTCGAGTATGAACCATTTACCGGTTAGTTCACATCTCGCCTACCGTTTGGTGCCCTCGATACCCGGTGAGGGATCCGGGTTGTGTATCGAGTCCCGCCCAGCAATAAAAATATTCATTCGATACTCGGTGTGGTATCCGGGTTTTTGTATTGAACGGCTCAGAGCTACCAGTCCCTTGGCTGATAACATCCTGAGCACGACAGTCCGTAGCTGTCCTCTGGTGCCTCACCACCAGCTAGGGGAAAAAAATTATCTCTAGGTACCTTTACAAAAACTTTAATTCTCTAAATCATGTGCACTTTCTCTCACCTCTCGGTCCATCTCTTCACTTCCCCCTTCAAAATTTGTGGTAACCGCATCAGCAAACCTCCCAAGAAAGGTGATCAGTCTCTCGCCGGCTGCTTGCTGACATTTGCGACTTAACCTACCATTTCCTTTCTCAGTAGGGTTGATCAAGGTTTCCCTCGGGTGAGCGTACTATCATTTGATAGCTCAGGTTATCGTTTTTTCCTCATCCTATCTCAATATAATATAAATAAAACAACAAAAATCATACACTAGGAAACTCGGTTGTCGAAATTTTTCCGTCCAATATTTTGTGTCTCTGTGGATGTGTTTTAATTTTTCCTTGATTCGGCTTTCATATATTTAATTTTTATTTATTTATCGTTGTTTGGTTATTTTTATTAACGTTTAGTTACTCTCGAACACTGCATATTTACTTTCGATATTTAAATACATATTTATAGTCTAACAACAATTTTTTGATTCAATAACAATACGCTTTTATTTCATAGCATACTAACAATTTTAATTCAAATAACAGTACATATTTATTTCGTATCATAACAACAATTTCAGTTCATGGGAAGTAGATGGTTAGTCTCTCCTTTATTTTCCGTTGGCATAACATGCAGTGCGACTCTTGTGCGCATCCGTGACAAAAACTCAGGTGTCCGCAAGGTATCGCCATTATTCGTGCCTCCTCTGTTTTGCACACATAACATTCTTTATCTCTTCCTCAATGTTTTCGACTTTTTTCATCATCGCGTTCCAATCTTTGCCGAATTCGGCTATTTCTAATCTCATTGATAGAATCTCATATATTCGTTCGGTTGTCACAACCTTATCAACATCGATCAATTTTATTAATATGCAGAGTTCGTCAGAGTACAGGTTTGAAATCGTTGCTATGTCGTCTTTGACTCGTTTAATTAGTTTTTGTTTATTAATTAATTCCTCTAGATTGTCGTTTTCGATGTCCAGGATACTCTTTAGTTTTGCTATTATTTTGGCTGGTTCCATCTATAAAATACTAAATATTTATAGTTGCTCATTTAAATTCATCTTATTAAAATACTACTTAACTAGATTACACGTTGGGATTTATTTTATTATTAATTTAATAGTTATAATTACTCGTTGAAGTTTATTCTATAAAATACTACTTTAATAGTTATAATTACTCGTTGGAATTTATCTTATTATCGTTTATTTACTCCCTTGGTTTTATTGCTTTCCCTCGCTGTTTATCGTTAATCTCCTTACTTACCCCATTTTATTTTATCTCGAAATTTACCCTTTTAATTATGTGTCGTTTACTTGTGCGTTGCGTGAGTGTTATAGGTGCATTAACTGGGTATTATATTATCAGGTATTGATAAGTGCTTTGATTGAATATATCGACTCTCAGGTAGTTCATTCTATATCCCGGCTGAGCCCCCAAATTTATATGGTGGGTTACTGGGTGTTGATGTTTGTTTAAATTATGTTGTGGTTACCCCGGTAACGCCATATAAATATTTCCTTACTTACCACTCGGCACCCGTTGCTATGCAACGTTGGAACTGTGTTCGAGTGGGTGGATCGTCCGCAAAAAGTGAGCGCTATCACTAATTCTGTAATTGCTCGAACAATCTCTGGGTTCAACGAGCTGTCGATAGAAGACTTGTGCTCGCTTTGAATATCAGGTCCCCTTATGCAGGGAATTTTATCATTTGAGTCTATTGGATTCTTTAAACAACACTCAAAACATCGACAAATATATATTAAAATAAAAGTGACTACATATTTTATGATACATTTTCTAATGTGCCAGTTGCGTTTGGTTCAACATTCGAGCGGCTCGGCGCTTAGCCCGCTCCTTTCGTCCGGGTCGATGGCTGCTTGGTGCTGGAGTAGTTTTTGGGGTCACTACCGTCTCTCGGTAGGCCAACTGGGTGGGGGCAAAGACAAGGGGGTATGTTACTGCTGTCCCTTCCTGGCAGGCCGATAATGCGACCTCCAGTCCCCTTATCTGCGTTCTGAGGCTTTGATTTAACTGCCTTTTGTCCGTCCATCCCTTTTGGGCTGCGGTAAGTCTTTGATACAACAGCTTTGTTTTCTTCGGTTCCATCCATGAGGCTTTGGTTTGTTGAATTTCCTTTGACATCTGGATAAGTTGTGTATAGAAGTCCTCGTTGAGTTTGCGCGCGTGTTTTAGTTCCTTTTGCAGAGTT
Organism: Schmidtea mediterranea; assembly: GCA_022537955.1. NCBI lineage: Eukaryota > Metazoa > Platyhelminthes > Tricladida > Dugesiidae > Schmidtea > Schmidtea mediterranea. The sequence goes on from CM039680.1 coordinate 163,987,908, forward strand.
TCCAGTGATCCCATCTCTACAAAACAATGACATTAACTTTGATCCGCGAATCTTAAATTATTTAATTGCTCATACAAATCTTTACAACATTGAATCATACAACAAAAATTCGTGGAAGACAACTAATCATTTATTGAAAATTAAATTTAACTTCATTAGTGTTACTATAAACTTGGAGTCCGTGTTTGAATGGTTTACGGGATTGGGGGTATTGATGCTGCCCCTCAACATTTTCGTCCGTGGCCGGCTGAGTGTATGGGCGTTCATGAAATACAAAGACCGGTCGCTTTGTGTTTCGGGTAGTTTTGCAGCTGGGCAGCGGCATATAATGGTAGGAATCCGCAATCCTACCGGCCGCGATATCGTCTTCCACATTCGCCAGATATTGTATGGCTCTGATCACGTGAAAGTTGACCTGTCGCTGATGGTCCTCGAGGCGTGTGAGGAGAGAACGGGCATGATCCCGAATTTCTTGGGTCGGACTCTGATCACTACATCGTCCATTCGACACCCACGGTCTCCCGTTATTTTCCAACGACTGCAATGTGTCCCATCGGGGTTTCCTCGGTTGGGGCACAGCGTTGTATTTTTTCCGCCAGACTCGTTGCCAATCTTGTCTCCACCGATCGGCAACGTGCATGGGAACACGAATAAAGGGTCCTGATCTTTCTAAACAAAAACATGATCAAAGGGATTGGTCATCAAAATTTAGTAATTGTCGAAGAAGATTAAAATTCTTATTATGGTTAGATATGATAAAACCTATTTCTGAAGTACATTTATTGTGAAATGTTTAAAGAGGACTTATTGACAATTCTATGCAGTATCAAATAAACCAAAACCAAGCAATTTTACAATGAATTTTGCGTTTCACGTTTAACATTTTATTCTGTTGACATTTTTTTATTTATTTATTTCTACAAAAAAAAAATAAAAAAAAATAATTTTCCTGGTAATAATTTTAAATACGATCGGCTACTTGGCAACCATAAATGGCAAAAACCTAAAGTTTTAAAATAAGATTGATTAATTATGAAATAAATATAAAATCGTTACAAGATAACATTCCCGAACAAATTAATAACCACATTTCTCACTACCTAAAAAGAAATAAAGTATGAGTAAGATTTTTGCCAGCGAATATTGGCTCGAAAAGCCTATATAACCCTGGAATATTCCTATGGTGCCCAAATGCCGATGCGAGGGGGTTGCAAAATTTCCAAGGAAAAACGGGTAAACGATCACTGAAAAAACTGTAAGAATAGTTGGAAACTACTTTGCATATTTTAGGTTTATATTTTTTTAATGTTGATTAGCTTTTCCTCGTTTCAATTTCTACATTTTTTGGATGTAGACTTATTTCTGAAGTCGCCGTACTTTATTCATTTTGGAGTTGGTTCTGTAAGATTCTGTAACGCATAAGCCTACCTAAACTGAATGGGAATATTTTATATCATAATTGAAAATTCATCCCTATCGTTATTAAAATTTAATTTTCAAGAACAAACTTTCCTAGTATAGTTATTGAAATCAACCTGTGAAATTTGGTGAAATTTGGACCTAAAATTATTTAAAAAAATAAAAATTTAATTCGGTTAATTATTGAATGAACTTTAGACGTATTTTAGTGGAGTCAAAAACCCGTGTGATTAGTACAATGAACATTAAAAATTTTTTAAAAACCAAGCTTGAAGAGTTAGAGAAATGTCGGTAATTCCCGTAATAAAACTTACACCAAATCTGTGTGTTGGCATTCAGAGTTTCGTCTTCACCAACCGCCCTGAGCGTCGTATTATCATTAAATTCCCGTGGTTGACACATTTTTAGAAGTGGTTGAAATTAATGATCGATTGGGTATTACCAGACCTTATTATAGTGTGCCTGCTGTTGGAGAGTTTCATTAATTGCTCTGGTGGATTGTCGTCCGGGTGTGTGTGTCGACTAGTGCAATCATTGGCACATCTCGCCTAATTGTGGTGTGTAACGCTTATTGATTACCCACGGAAATATCAATGTTCATGCCATGCTCGGTGTGTAAGGATTCTATATTCTGGGAGGTAATCGATTTTATTATTCCTGACTAATTTAATCTGTTGGGCCAGCACACAAATAGCCTTGAGAATTGTTTAAATGCATCAGTAATACAGCACGAAAACCCAGCACCAAGATAACTTAAAATACAATATACAACATCAACTAAACACTTTAAAATCTGAGAGAATATAAATAAATATAAAATCAAAAACATAAAAATTAAAATAAAATAAATACAAAATGCATCAAGAACCGCACGAAATTTACATAAAAAATAACATAATAACAAGAAAATTCGACCGTAAAATGACCATTTATATAAAATTAAAAAATAAATGAATTAAATGAATAAAAATAAAATATTTTTGGATGAATAAATTTAATTAAAAATGTTAAAAATAAATTACCAATTTAAATTAAGAAATAAATAAAAATTTAATGTAGATAACATAAATAATTTCAAAGTCGAATTTTGTTTAATCGCAGTAAAACTAACACGCAAGGTTAAGGCCAAATTATAGGTATAAATACCGATGTGTTTTCACAAATTTTCAGTCTTATTTTTCGGAGAAAACGTTTCATTACAGAACTGTATAACTGGTTGTATAACTGGTTGAGAGCCGTGCATTCAGGCAATTAACACGGGTAAGTGTTTTGCCTGAACACGATCACTCTCAACTGGTGCAATATTATTAATTGATTTTTTCGAAGGGAATTGATGGGAAATTTTTCAATTGAATTTATGGATGACTTTTCAGATCGAATTAATGAATGATTTTTGTTTTGCAAATTGAATTTATGGATAATTTTGTTTTTCCAATTGAATTTATGGATGATTTTTCGAATCGAGTTTATGGGTGATTTTTTTAATTGAATTTATGGATGATTTTTCAAATCGAATTTATGGATGATTTATCGAATTAAATTTATGGGATTTTCGAAGTAAATTTTATGGAACGGATACAATGAATTTCAAATGTATGTGGCCGATGTAATATGCTGAATAAATATTTTCTATCTACAGCCTTAGTGCATCGAAACTTTTATTCCAAATGCTATGGTAAAATATTATTTGTTATTCCTTTTCCGGCCCACAGCCAAAGACACATCACAAGTTAATAAAATCAAACATATTATTCGAACCACGTAAGTGCGTGGAATATCGCCAATGATTCGTGCCCGTGAAGGCTCCGGCGTGCGGAACGCAGGAGTTGGAACGTCAATATTATCTGTAGATAGGGAAATTGGAGGGTAAATGAGTAGCCCTTTGGCTGCTCCTTCATCATCCGTTTCCTGTAAAATTGACATAAATTTTTAACAACAATCGGCTCAAAATCTCTAACACCGAGTAGTCCAGTGGGCACTCATTAACTATAATATGAACATAAATAGATCTTAAGGACAAAAAGAGGGAATGGGTAGCGGGGAAAATTGCGAAATCGTTGCAACCGTTAAAATGAAAAGCCATCGGAAAAAGATTAATCCGAACGACCAAAATCATGAAAAATAATGTTTTTAAATAAAAATTAAATAAATTAATTTGAGTTGAGGCGGAAAATATGGGCGGGACGCTGCTCAAATTTTCCGAATTAATTCAAATACTTAACAAAAATAGTAACGTAAAAATGAAACGTGTAAAATAAGGGCGGAACGCTGCTCAAATTTTTCGACTCAACAAAAATAATTTACCGAAAACCAGGGAAATACAAATGGATTACGGCTAAATTGTTATATAAGAAAAATATTTCTTAAAGCTGAGGAATAAGGACGAATCCCTACAAAAAATTTTGTTAATAATATTGATAATAATTATAATAATTGTAATAATAATAATAATAATAATAATAATAATAATAATAATGGTAATAATAATAATAATCATGGTATTTGTAGTAATGATGATAATAATTATGATAATAATAATAATAGTAGTAATAATCATAGTGGTAATAACAATAATTATAATGGTAGTTATAGTAACAAAAATAATAATATAGGAAATAGTAGCAACAATTAATAAAGGTAACACATATTATGGCAACAATAATAATGCTGGTAATAATAATGGGAAACATTGTAGTTATAATAGGGATAAGGGTGAAAGATATAATGTGGGTGTATTTAACATAACAAAGGGTGTACAGGCCAAAGAATAATCATCAGCATGGACAATAATAAGAAGGACTAAGCAAATGGACATAAAGATAGATGATATGAGAGTATAGGTTAACATTTGAAAGAGATAGGAGAATAATGGGACCTAAGAATCAAAAGCGAGCACAGGTCTTCTATTGACAGCTCGTTGGACCCAGAGATCGTTCGGTCAATTATAGTATTAGCAATAACGCTCACTTTTTGCGGACGATCTACCCACTCGAACACAGTTCCAACGTTGCTTAGCAACGGGAACCGAGTGGTAAGCGAAAGAATATTTGTATGGGGTTGTCTGGGTAACAACCATATAGTTTCAAAATATCAAAACCCAGTAACCCACCAAATCGTAAAATTTGTTTAGCAAAAATAATGGGCAGCTTTTCCGTTGATTAACTTCTCATGGATTTCAGATCATTGGTGATTGTAATTGGAGCTATACCGATATGGTCGCCTTGTCGATTCTCGGGCTGGCGATACTTTGGGCGAGGCAAAATGTGTAATCTTTTATGTGAGTGGGCAATCATATTAAGTTAAACTTATTTTCTCTTCCGTTAGGAGGGACTTTGGCGTCAATTTGGCATTACCAACATTACCATGTTCGGGATTATTTTGATTTCTTATGTATTGTGGTTGGATAGATGTTGTTATCAATTTAACTATACTTTTCTCATTATTTGTGATATTCGTGAATCAATATTATCTTGGATTTATTATGCTTAGGAATAATTTATTTGTTTGGGAAATCTCTAAATTCTATCCATAAGTAAGTTACGTTTAAATGTATTACACTTTAGTAGTAGTTTCTTTTACTGGGAGTTTTATCCAATTTAGCATTATTGGTATGCGGGTTTATAAGTCGGATCTTGGTTACGCTAAATTTCTTTCTAAACGTGCGGAATTAATTAAACCCTCTAAGGATTTTTTGTTAATTTCAGACCTTCTATTTTGCTAGATTTTTATTTAAGACGTAGTAACTGAAGGTCGCAACAACGATTTTTTTTTCTTTTGCTACTTTTCATCCAAATTTTTAATTAAAACATATATATTTTAAGTTCATAGCAACTACTTTAGTTTATCATTTAGTTAAACTCGTAACTCTAACTTAAATTTAGTAATTATCAAAAGTTCATGGCAGCCACTCAATAATTATGATTACTTCAACTTGAAGGTTATGGTTATATTAAATTCATAGTAACAGTTTGATTTAAATTCATAGCAACGGTTCCATTTTTATTTCCCCGTTACCTTTCCCCTGATTGACCTTAGGCGCATTGTGTTCATATTATAGTTAATGAGTGCCCATTGGACTACTCGTGTGATGATTTTGAGCCATATGTAAATATAGTTTAGGTCGAGTTTATGGAAATTGAGGGACGAGGAAATATCCAAAAGACCACTTCCTTATCCCTCTCTTCCCCTATACGGAATAATATTGACGTTCCGACACCTGCGTTCCGCACGCCGGAATCTTCACGGGCAAGAATCATTGGCGATATTCCACGCACTTACACGAATTTGAATAACATATTTGATTTTAATAACTTGTGATGTGTCTTTGGCTGTGGGCCGGTAAAATTTCGACAATTAAAAAACAATTTATGCATTATAAATAATTTATTAAAAGACAAATATAAATTACCCGATACATAAATCCAATCAACAAAAATTCATAAATATATCGCTCTCCCCACGCCGACACCGGAGCAGAGCTCCATCGAGGTTGCGAGGATGTGACGTGGAGAGAGTTTTCAAATAAAACTCTCACTTACATCGTAAAATAGATTTTAAAGTTTCAAGTTGGAAAAAACTGATTAAAATTGTGTGAAAATGAATCGGTATATATACCTATTGTACGACCCTAATCTTGCATGTTCTTTTTGATTTAGTAAAACAAATTTTGACCTTGGAATTTTCTGGTATATTCTAATCTTTAATTTTATTATTTTGAGATTTTATTTGACAATTTTCTCTTTAGATTTTTAATTGAATTATTTCTAATTCAAATTATAACATCTTAATAACCTTAAATAAATAAAGCGTAAGTACCCGAATCGAATGGGTGTATGATGGTAAGGCATAAATTGTGTGACGTGCGCGGGAAGATGTAACCATAGTAATGAGGAGGCATAGAAAGAAAGTTCTTGGTAAATTTTGGAGATTTCTTGTTGAAATGTTCCCAGTACGCCAACATTAATATCCATTAAATTCAAAAATATGTTTTATCACAATAATAGAATATTTCAACAAATATAAATATTGTAAATTGTTGGGCGAAAACTAAGGTTTCAAATTTTTTTTTACCTCGCACGACATCCGATAAAATTCTGGTGCGGAAAAAAATATCAAATATTGTCTATTTGGCGTTAAATGAGACAAAAATTATAAAAAAGTTAGAAAAACACAAAAAATATGTAACAAAAGTAACAAAAACATTAAAAAGAATTGAAAAACAATAAAAACTAGCAAAACTAACCAATTTCATCATATTGACTTCAAATTCATCAAAAACGCTAATATTCTGTTGGGCCAGAACAGAGTTTTGTTTAAATGAATCGGTAACACCACGCAAACACAACACGCAGATTTAAAATCAGACCCATAAAACATCAATTAACCATGCTAAAATATGAGAAAGAAAGGATTAAAATATAAAATCGAAAAACCTAAAAATAAATTAAAATAATAACAAAGTGCAACAAGATCGGCACGAAATAAACATAAAAATAACATGAAAACATGAAAATTTGACCGAAATTTGACAATTTACAAAAGAAAAGCGAAAGTCCACGAAAGTTGGAACTAAAATTAAATAATTTGAATTGGAAACAATTCAATTAAAAAGTTAAAAAATAAAAATGTCAAATTAAAGCACAAAAATAATAAAATTAAAATTAGAATATACCAGAAAATCACAAGGTCAAATTTTGTTTTACCACATCAAATTTAACACGCAAGGTTAGGGTCGTACAATAGGTATATATACCGATTCATTTTCACAGAATTTTAACCAGTCTTAATCAATTTTTATTAATCTCAATCAGGAACCAGTTTGAAGCAGAACGATTTTATAATGTGAGTGGAAGAATGTTCGAAAACTTTCTCCACGTCGTGCACAAGCAACCTCGTATGAGCTCTGCTTAGGTGTCAGCGTGGGGAAAGGTTTGTATTAAGATGTCTAAGATGTCGTATGCCAATTATGATTCAAAGAATTGTATTATGCTAATTATATTCAATAAAAGTGTTAACTGAAACGATTCTTGTCGAAATTTTTCCGGCTCACAGCCGATACACCACCACAAGTTAGTAAAATGTACACACCCCAACCGAACTGTGTAAGTGCGCTGTAAGTCCGCCAATAGTTCGTGCCCGTGAGAACGCAGTAGCTGGAACGTCAATATTATCTGTTATAGGGGAAATTGGGAGGTAGGGAGGTAGTCTTTTGGCTACCCCTCCACCACCCATTTCTTGAAAATCCGACCTAACTTTCAAATGACAGTCGGCTTAAAATCACCACACCGAGTAGTCCAGTGGACACTCGTAATTTTCTAATATTGACATAAATTATCCTAAGGTCAAATAAAGGGGGTAACTGGGATTGGGGCTGTAAATCGTTGCTATGATCACGATTGATAAACAAGTGTTGAAATCAGTAAGGATTAATTAATATCACAGGATTAAATTGTCAGAGAAAATAGTATTAGTTATAAAATTTTAATTGACAGAATATCGACTAAGAATAGCACTAAAATCAAAAAATTTGACAATAAATCAATACTATGGGAATTAGGATACCTCAGAAAGCAATGTTAGCAAATCCTAAATACCAGAATAGACGGGAGTTGAAATCAGTATAAGCGCCGTAAATTAAGGAAATAAAATCAGGTCCTCAGGAAATAGCAATAGACAAGGATTTAGCTACTCTAATTACTATTCAAAATTATGAAGGGAGGTTAATATCAGTGAATCTAATGAGCAATTTATGTTCCGGAAAAATGTAGATTGATACAAAGAGATTACAAACCATAAAGTAGATAAGAGATAAAATATTTAAGGAATTAATAAAGTAGTAACAAAAGGGGTAATAATACACAATAAACAAATATTAAGATCAGTAGAATAACCAAATGACCCATGATATAATAATAGGCGTGAAAACCAAGCTGCTATAAATAGGGATCAATGCCAAAGGGACCTAATAAAATTGTTACCACCCGGAGGATTGGAAGTAGAAAATTTGTCATCATCGCGTGAGTCAATATCAGCGAAAAATAGGCAATTTAATAGTAGGAAATTGTGATAATTACTAAAATTTCATTATTTTAACGAGAATTCACCTGCTAACCCCGGAAACTAACCAACTACAGTCGAAGACCCTCGTTATGATAGAGAATAATAAAGTTTCATAAAGGAAGCCCAGAATCCCGTAACAAAGCTCACAGAATTCGTATAATTTATTAGCTGACCTCATTAGCGTTAATTGTTACATTAGTACCCGCCAAGCAAAAAATTCTGTCCAAGTCAATAAAAGAAAACATGATAAAAATAAAATTAAGACAAAAAAAACAAATAAGATGAGTATTTTTTTTGGATAGATCTACCACCTTCAGACATAAACACGATCACCAACCACGGGGATAACTCCATTGACATAGATTCCATGGTTGCTTAAATGAGGGGCCGTGCCGAGAATTCGTCTAATACCACAAACGCGTGATATCCACTGGGTGAACCATCATTACCCTTTCCGAGAGAGTCCACCGAGAATATAGATCAGATATAGGATATAATACCGAAAGGGGAGAGACAGTTTCATTCCCATTGAATTTACAGGTCACAATCGGAATAAATTCCCGTGAATTCGAAACAGTGAAACCCAAATCGACACGATAGCAAAACTGTCGAAATTACGGACATTATAAATTGTATTTTGGTTGCCACGTAAATATTCTACGTTGAAATAAGGAGAGGCTCAAAAATCAATAGCAGAGAAATGAATTACAACATCCACACAACCAATAGGTGAATCAACACTACTGCAAACAGTGAAGTGAACATGACAAGAATCAATGAAGAAATAGCCACCTACACTGAAAACCAAAACGCACAAAATTAAAACTGCTGGATTTGTACACAAAAGTAAAACAGTTGGAATTAATTCGCACAACACTGGTGTCCTATAAAATTAGAATACTACGCTATTGATGTCATTTGTTGAAGTCACATGAACTATGCACAATTATAAAAGTATCGGAAACACGAAGGGATCAGTGACGTCCATGACGATCCCAGCCGCACCGCCAGGAAAGAACAGACTCCCGTAGAAGAAGGTAAATTTCAGTTTTATAAATAATGTTCTAAATTTTCTACGAGGTCTAAGCCGTCGGATCAACCATGTCACCATGTAAAGCTCCTGCCATCAGCCTCAGATAGTTTGTCAACGAAATGACGAATCCGATAAAGAACTAGAATTATGCTATAACCTTGGATGTTAAATATATTGTTTATCGTACACCTAAATTGTGATTTTATGCTCCTGACAAAGGAAGATGTTATGTTTATAAAATTTTTGTTTCATTTGCTCATGCCCAATGTTCAAGTCCACAACAAATCAGCTCACCCACAACTTAGTATGTTGGACTATCCTAATTCAGATTAACGACATACATGACATTAGCCGCTAAGACACCAGGCTCCAGATCGAAGATAACTGATTACACTAATGACATTCCCTCAACCAATCCAAACATTTATGCGTAGACGAAAACTTGATAACCCGCTAAATAACTCTCGCAGTAGGACTGAACCACCGAAACTCCATCTTACGATCAGAAATGAAAAGTTCGACAAAGGATAAAATGTTAAATCACAGTAAGATAAAACCCAAGTGGGATCGAAGTATCGTGAATTTCATTGGTACATTCATTTCCATAAATAAAATGACATGAACTCCAACGATTACGACGGCAGAAGGAAGTATAATGAACCCGAGAAGATGGGATCAATTGCTGCCAAGTATAAGTTGACCCCCGACATAGAGTCTACACCACCGTCACGACGCCGACTTAACCCACGACAGTCCGAGTGTCCCCTGGCATCACCCATCGCGTTACGATTCGATTAACCCCTCAAATGCCACACCCTAGCTTGTCTATTTCCCCCTCGTTAAAAATAAATCGACCCAGACGATTTTGTATATAATATGACGAGTTGACTGAGGAGTATTCAGGTCTCAATAATCGTTATAAATTTCAGATAACTCTTGAATCGACGCATCCCGCGTCACGGTGCGATTTCCCGCACATTCGGCTGCCAGATGCCGGCAAGCCATGTGGGAGGCGGGGTTCTCAATCTCACCAGTAAGGGAATCCTGCGCAGGCGCTCAAAGAGATCTCGGAGAAGTTGACCTTCTGTGGTAGCTCGTGAACCCAAAGGTTTTTAGGGTATTAGCAGCCATAGCAATATGGCTCACCTTTTACTAGAAACCACCCATTGGAATACATTTCCAATGTCATTTTGACTGGCATCCAATGGTTATCTCTTGTGCGCGCATCTGGTGAGAATCCCTTTAAAATGGCCTCAAAAATCTCATATCTTTATATTCATCAGGTGCCCAGCAAAATATTGATATTGTAAATATTGTCAGTCGTATTATTAAAAAATAAAATCCTTATTAAATATTGAGATATTTAATAATATCGTAACTCCTTTAGATAAAATTTTAAAATAGGAAATCTACATAGCCAACTATGTTGAACAAGAAAATTCGTGGTTATCTTTAAGACCTTATTGATCATTTCAATAGAAAATTAAATTTTATCTGTGAAATTGCTTCAAAAAAGATTGGAAATAAGAAAATTAAATCTGAAATTCTGACAAATTCCTTCAATAAAATCAATGATTGTACTATTATCATTATATAAGATTATAATAGAGAATAAACATTGAAAACGGTCTCAATTTAAAGTCAAAAAAGAATTATTAGAATTGCAACTCTTTCTTATGAGTTCTCTTTACAAAAGAAAACCCAACAACAAATTTTGTATAGATCTTTTATGAATTCAAATGTCTACTTTTGGCATTATTTCTGAATACAATATAAAAGAAATATGAAATATTATATGTATTAATTTACTCGCTAACTCACCAGTAATGACATGAGTCTCGCAAGTGTTCACTCAAAAGTAATAGGAAAGATCCAAATTAATACATTTGCGTATAATAAAGATGTATTCAAAATTATTGTAAAGCGCCTTCTTCGGTCAAATATCTTCCACAGCGTCTCTACGCAAAGCATCAATCATAACTCACAGTCAAAAAGAAATCTCTGTAATTGCGATGAGATATTGAAGTTCATAGTTTCCGAGTTTCATTCTGAAGCCGAAAGGTTTTCTCAAGTTTTTGTGCCGGTAATTATCGGGAATTTTCAACTGAAACTTCACCATTATTTGATCTGTGAACTTTTGTATCTACACGATAGACTGTTGAGAACACGAAAAGACTTTTTTGTGGATGACGTTAAAGAAAAAGCATTATTTACAGCTTGTAAATATAAAGAAGATTGCATGTGTAAACTTCATGAGATTTTGACTATAAGCAAAAGATTTTTAAATCAAAATTCTAACTCAACTCAAAATAATTCTATGAGTAAAGTTAATAATACTTGCTTTAAGGAAGTTATGAAAGAGTTAGCTTTGAATAATTTGATTCCACTTTCCTCTAAAGATTTACCACTTGAATCATTTAAATTACAAAAGATTTTGGATGTTTGTAATAAGTATTACTTGCCAGACGAGATGACAATGGGCATTCTTAGTAGTCTTGAGTCTGTTAAAACTAGCACTAATCAGTCAAATTCTGAAGGAGTACTAACAAATGAATCAGATTTGAAGCATAATCTGTTAAGGAGTTACAATGATATGAGATCTTTCAATTCAAACAACAAGGAAGACTATTGGAATCTATTAACGAACACTTCAAGTGAAAAGCCACGTTTATCTTATCTTCAAGATATGATAGAGAATGATACAAATGGTTCCAATGTTAGCTTAAGACGGCAAAACCAGTGTGTCGAACGACCAATTAACAACTTTGAAGTTATGCACAACTCCCATAATAGAAATGGCTCATCAATGGGTAGCTCAAGAATTGGGAAGAATTCTTATAGTAGAATCTCAAATAACTCAGATTCAAATCGTTGGAGACTATTTAATGAAAGAAGTTACCATCCCATCAATTTGAGAACCAGCCAAGAGCCTCAATACACTGACAGTTCTAGAGTAATACAAAATGAAAAAAGGAACAATTTTCATTGGTCAAATGAAGCTAGTCCGTCGCAAAACAGAAATAGAAATAGAAACTTTCAAAGAAGACTAACACCATATCAAAGGTATTATGATACCGATGATGGAGCATATTTGAATTACGATGATGTAGCAGAACCTAGTTCTGAATCAAATAACTGGTATAACACTATGGATGGAAATACCTATGAAGTAGTTATAGATGATGAATGCTATGACCTTGGCAATGTGGAGACAATTACAGTTCGAGATGGTGATGGTAATCTTAAACGATATATAGATAGTGAAAAAATAGTTCCAGTTAGTAATAGGCAAAGTGAAAATGTGCGGTCGAATATGCCTAGAAAATCAACGAAGAAAGTATCATTTCTTAACGGAGACAACAAAAGAGACAATGGATGTGGTTGTGATTCAAGCACATTAGCGAAAGCCGTATTGTGTCAAGAAGCCAACAGCATGGATACATTAATGTCTGTTCTTAATAAGCAAATTGACCAACATGAGATGCATCAATGCTTAAAATTATCGGTGAGAGCGGAACATGTAATCAAAAGACCCGATTTCCCAGAAAATACGGTAAACAGTAACCTCAACGACTGCTTTAAAATATCTTCAGAAGTTCAGGCTCAATGGGAAAATCTTAATTGTGACGATGAGTCTAAAACTCCAGCTCTTCCATTTGATTTGAACTATAATGTCGATGGGAATTATTTAAATACCAATTTAAAATCTGTTGGCACATCCCCATATAATATATACAACAGTGTAAATAATAGAGGAAAAGAGTCTCAAAGGATTTTGCAAAATATGTCCGATATTTGTGACAAGGCAATGCAAACTGAAAAGTTTTTATTTATAGAAACTGCAAATGAAAGAATGATAATGTCGCCTAGTTCTTTCGATCAAACAAAACCAATCTCATTTTCAAAGGTTTCAGTTGGAATGAATACAGAAAAAGATGCATTCAAGAAATCGCTAGTTAGAGGTTTCCACGAAAATTTACAGCGTCATTTTGACGATTCATGCAATCAGTTTTACTTTTTTGAAGACCAAAATAAAAGAATTATTTGTTCTCCAAACGAATTATGTTTTGATAATAAAGAAACCCAAACCAATCAGTATCCTTACAAGAGTTCTCTTCATCATAATATAACACAACCACCTGAATACAATCTACCAAGTTATATGCAAAGAGAATATCGTCCTAACGTTAATTTTAACGATTCATATTTAAAACCATCAGTTGGAGGATACTATCGAGATCCAAGGCAAGATTCCAGTTTTATGCATTCTAAATATAATTTTCCAACATCTGAAGATCCAAGATTCAGTAAGAGGATCTTTGATCCTAACGCAGAGAGTTTACGTAATTCTACAAGAGATATTGAAACTAATGAAATGTTAAAAAATGGGTCTAGAGCATATTCACTACAACCATTTACTAATACAGCTGATAATAATTCCTTTACTACTTCAAAGATTGAAGATAATAACTTGTCAACTAAACAGATCAACCATTCTTCAAGCATTAACATAAATCAAAACACTTCTAATTCTCCTGAAGATTTTTATTACATAGAGTCCAGAAAATTGAGCCCCATAATTGACGTTCATACAAGTAGTCAGTACAATCAGTTTATGGGAATCCAAAAAATAAACAGTAACCGATCTTTGTCGCGCTTCAGAAATCAAGGTCAAGACATTAGAAGAAATTCAAATAAATTTTATAACTTTTCATTAAATCAGAAAAACAATTCAAACTCAATTTATAATGAGAAAAAACAAACACAAATGATGATGAATTCTAATTATAATAAAAAATTTCAAAATGAAAGTTGTAAATGTGATAGAATCACTATTAATGACATTAAAAATAGATTAGAAAGCCAGAAGAAGTTTACCAAATATGTAATAAATTATTCACATAGAAATAAGCCGAAGCCTTGTCATTACTTTAAGGAATTTCAGAAGACAAATGAACATTTAATCAACCAAAATCCACTAAAATGCTATTGCGAGGATTCTAAGATTCCTGTAATACCTTCACAAAAAAACCATCCAAAGGTAGGTCATGTCAATTTAAACTTTAATCCTAATGAATCATACCATGAACCATACGCTAGATCAATACAATACGTACGCGGAAAATTGCAAAAAAAACAGAAGGATACTAATAGAAATTCGAATTTAATTCTGTCTAAAGGCAGTGACAGAAACTTTGGTGATCGCTTTGAAAATAATGAAAAAATGTACACCAAGTTCCATGTGAAGTCTACAAAGAAAAACAAAAATATAAGTGAAGACATAAAAAAAGGTCTGTGTGAAATTTCAAAACTATGCAAAATTGATGATATTGATAATAAAGTTGTTTTTATAATGTATCCGGAAAAGCAAAACCTTTTCAAACAATCAATTGAAAATCAGTTAAAAGGTCATGCGAATTTTAATAATAAAAGAGACATAGTTAGAAGTATGAATTTAAAAGACATTACATATGATAATTATGCAACTAAAGATATGAGAAAAAGTAATAAATATTCAGAAGTTGAAGTATATTTTAACCAAACGTAATTTTTGATATTCATAATATTTTAATCCTAGAATTTCAATTTCCATTAATTATTTACGAAAGCGTTTAAATTTCAGAAAATATTCAATTGTTTAAAATCATTTAATTTCTTATTAACAAATTTGAATGCTTAAATTTTATAAATTTTTGGTTGGAAAATATTTTCGAACATATTGTTCTCATTCAATAAATCTCTCTCCAATTTTCTATAAAAGCTTATTTATTGATAAAAGTCAAGTTAATATACTTATTAAAAATGGTAAACTGCAACTTATTACTTCAATATTATCCGAGTCTGGAAGCTGGGATCAATGGTTCGAATCTTTTTCAGAATACAATATTGATCCGAAGTTGTTATTTCAGTTGCTTAAATCTAAAGAAATAACTGAGCCTATAAATAATTATGATTTATCTCGAAAACATCAGTTATTACTATCTATTGGAGTAGAACTGAATGAGTTACTTAAAAAGTATGCTAATATACTCCTTATTGATTACGAAAAAATGGAAAGCCTAATTATACTAATTAAAAACTATATGTCTCCAAAAAATATAATAGCTGTAATTCAAAAAGATCCTGAAATTTTGTCGAGTAATTCATCAGATGTTAAAGATGCAATTTATTATGCAAATAAAATTATGAGAGTTCAGATGGAAACTATTGTTAAAAGTAGAATTTGGTACTATCCAAAAAATCATTTGTTAATTCGTCACAAATTCTTGTTCCTTAGTGGAATATATCCAAAAAATGGCAAAGTGAATTCAGAAAATCATTCAGTAGCTAACTTTCAACTTCTGATTAGTTCATCAGATAGTCAATTTGCAACCGAAATTGCACAAATGCCGATTGAAGAATATATGTTTTTCAAAAATAATTTTGATTTACTTTCAAATGAAGTTGAAATAACAAAATAAATATTGCATTTTGTAGTTTTTGATTGTTTTCAAACTTAAACTTTTCTGCGTAGGAATCTTTTCCATTAACAGTATTGGATGTTTTATCTTTAAAATTGAATATAAATAATTTTTGCAATATTAAATTGAGAATAAAGATAAAATAAACGTTAATTGTACTTTAATTGGAAAATGTACTTCATGAATTGTGCAGATAACTACGTAGAATTAATAATATAAGACGAGGACTAGAAAATAATGGCACATGGAGGTAGGCTTTTGACTAAATGCGGATAGAAGCGTTTGAGCATTATATGTAATTCGTGAAAATTGGGTTTAATTTAGCATTTCTATAACTGGTATTCTCGATGCATTAAATATTTTTACATGAAAAATCTGTTTATTAATAACTTTGCACCATTGAAATATTTAACAATGTTGGGTCTAAAATAAATTCTGTAATGCCAGTTGATCTCTCTGACAACTTGTGTTAAGCATGCTGGGGTTATAATAAAACATGAATAAAAAATAATAAAATTTTCAAAATCAATTAAAAGTTTGAAAAAAGTAAAATAAATTTTTTCGGCGGGAAAAAAGTGGTAACCAGTGGGAAATTTGATTTTGAAGACGAATAAAATACTATTAGATTGAGATGAGGTATATTAAAGGGTCGATAACCCAAAAACAAATTAATTAAATTTGGTGGGTTACAGGGTTTCGTTATTTGTTTAAATCGTCTCATTGTTGCCCTAGTAACGCCATACAAAATGCTTTCTAACTACCACCCGGCACCCGTTGCTAGGCAACGTTGGAAATGTGTTCGAGTGGGTGGATTGTCCGCAAAAAGTGAGCATTATTACTAATACTGTAATTGCTCGGACAACCCTCGGGTTCAACGACCTGTCGATAGAAGACCTATGCTCGCTTTACTCTGTCCCTTGTGTAAGAAAATTCAAAATCAGATCTATATTGACCGGTAGAGATAGAACGATGGTTCGGGGTACGGTGCGAGTACTCATGATGATGATCTCATGCAAATCATAACTTGTAGCCTGTTACTTGGGATTTGGTTAACGATAAATACAAATTTATTTATTCGGACAAGAAAGGATTAAAAACGTATACGATATCAGTGAGTTAATATGATTGGCTTGACGGTCGTGCGGCTCTGCGTCGGGCACGCTCCTTGCGTCCCGGCCGACGATTACTCGATGGAACGGTTGATGAATTTGCAGTTTGCGCGATATTGTTGAGGGGATCTCGGTACGGCAACTGTGACGGGGCGAAGATAAGCGGATACGTTACCACTTCCCATTCACGACAAGCTGCCAAGGCGACTTCTAGTCCCCTGATTTGTGTGCGGAGGCTCTGATTGAGTAGTCGCTCCTCCGCCCAGCCCTTTTGAGCGGCGGTGAGCCTGAGGTAGAGTGCCTTCGTCTTCTTCGGGTCTGTCCAGGTAGACTTGATCTGCTGAGCTTCTCGGGTTATTTGAATTATTTGGTCAAGAAGATTCGCGTTTGCACGTCTCGCATGAGTAAGTTCAATTTGCAATATCTGGGCAGATGTCATATCTGTAATATAAATCCTTAATTTCATCATTAACTTAAATAAATTAAAACTCTGATTGACGTAAAACATAAGATGCAGAAATGAGTTTACTAAGTTAGCAAATGAATGAACTACATTTTTTTAAAGATTTTTAATTTAACTAAAATAACACATATTGTTGTTCTCGTTTTCTATTGTCCGGGGAATTAGGGTTCCTCCAAGAACTTCCTAACCCCTTCCTCCAGGGAGTAGCCTGGAATAATAGCTACTGGTCGTCGGGTATTGCGGACCGGTCGAGTCGGATAGGTCTCCGCGATGCGCCCGACGAGGATGTCCTCTTCGACGTTGGCAAGGTACATACGGGCTTTGACCACGTTCAGGTCCACCTGTTCTTGTATCCTCTCCCACTGAGCGAGGAAGTTCCGCGAGTGGTCACGGATTTCTTCGGCAGGGTATTGCTGGCAGACCCGCTCGTTCGCCCTGAGGGGTCATTTTCCAGGCCCAGTATCTGCCAGGTGGTTGGATGTGGCCTTTTGGATTGAGGCTCCTCGAGGGTTGTTGTTGGTCGTGCTCTCTTCCAAGCCCGACGCCATTCTTCTGCCACCTGGGCGGGTATCCATTCGAGAGGCATTGGTTCTTCTAAAATATCATTATAATTAGGTGATTGGACATAACGTAATAAAAAAAAATTATTAATCTATCTTAATCGTAACTTGGCATATTAACATCAAAATAATATCGATCGTCGGGTAATTATTGTGGGTGAACAATCTACACTACTCTCATGGTGCAATGGAGGGTCGAAAACGAATATTGGTTTATTTATGTCTCGCATGAATGTTCCTAAGGCTATCCTAGTCGTCTGTAGTAAGTTAATAACTGGCCGTTTAGGGTTCACGAGGAAACAAAAGCTTAATTATCAATCTAAGGTTTAGATAGGAGAGACATTGATTGCTTTAAAAATTTATACTAAATCCACTTAATATTTATGTAATGAAAATAATTCCTTATTTGAAATTTGATGAGTGGAGGTACATATGGAAATTCGTGAAACCCGGAATAATTATTATTGGTCATTCAGAAGATTATCGCAATCGCGGATCGAAATCTTTGCTAAAACAACAATAAAATTCTATCCTATGATAATTAGCACCCTTTAATCTACGCGGCGTCTACACATTTTGACTTATAGCGCAAAAAAAATATGATGACGATTCTTGATGAACTGACATAATCTTTGATTTCAATATTCCTAAATATTCCTGATTAGCTATTTTGAAGATTCGTGGGGAGCAAAATTAACTAGTGGTTTGTGGAATCTGGTACCCGAATTCGATGGTATAGGAATACTATCGATTGCATTTATTAAATAGTTAATTTTAATTTATAGACGAATTTATGAGAAGACAACTATAATGGTCATTCCCCGTTTGTCAAAGACTTATAAAATTAGGAAAAGTAAATTAGTTAAATGAAATTTTACAAATTCCTTTGAGTTGGCGAGCTTGATTCTCCTGGTAAATTCCCTCCTATTGTTTGATTCATGTTTCAATGGTGATAATAATTTTTTGAAATCAATAATTGTCTGGATAGAATTTCAATATATAAAATAAGTGCGTGTGCTTCCGTTGTTATATAGCACAATCGTGGGCGAAACTTGTTTATAATAAACCAATCTCGAGGATCAGAATGATTTATGATTTCCGGTTGGACATAGCGTTTATTGATTTTTCAGGTTGGTTTTAATTTTATTTGTTGGTAATTAATATTTTCAATTTTATTAGTATGCTACCCAACTTTACGTAATTTTCTATATGTACGGAATGAACGGGGCGATGATAAACTCAGGTAGGTTTATTTTCCTTGTTTGTATTATCTCCAGTCTATTTTAGGGAATTATGAGATTGGGTCAGATTTGGCGTATTATGGATTTATAGATGAAATTCGGGGTTTATCAATCTGAACTCGATTCTGAATGGACGATTCGATAGGGGTTCATATTTATGCTATGGAATTTGTGATCAATTTTAGTTTTTGAGCAGGTTGGTGTTTTAATTACTTTACCTGATTTTTACCGAAATGTTAGGGATGCTCTGAAGCTCTGCTAATGACTTTTGGGGAATACAATTTTGCTCGATGGATTTTCGTGGCGTCGTATTTTTGTTACATGTATACTATTGGATTTCACCAATGGGTTTAATTATTAATCGGGCTGTTTACTGAAGGGTATGTGTAAATGCACTTGCTATACTGAAGTTGTTCAAATTCGCTGTCGTAGATTTAGGGCAAACCGGTGGTAAACTCACTATTATCAATTTATGTAAATTTTGTAATGTTAATATAATTTTGTGATCTTTCTCCTTAAGTTCATATTAAGTTATAAACCTATAGGGAAAATAATCTCGTCGAATTTCGACACTAGAATTTATTTCTTTCTTTTGTTAGCAATTTTTATAATAAGGATCAACCATCAAAACATTTTAGTCAAGTTAAATTAAGTAGTTTCGTCTCACCGATTTTAATTTATTTCATAACAACGAATTAATTTATCCATGTCAACGATTTTATGTTAATTTATTCCCCGTACCCTTTCCCTTTAATAAGCCTTAGACGCACTTTATGTTTATATTACAGTTAATGAGTGCCCACTGGACTACTCGGTGTGATGATTTTGAGCCGTGTGTAAAATAATTTAGGTCGATTTTACAGAAATGAGAAACGAGGAAGCAGCCGAAAGACTTCTTCCTTATTTCTCGTTTCTTCTATACGGGATAATATTGACGTTCCAACCCCTGCGTTCCGCACGCTGGGTCTTCACGGGCACAGATCATTGGCGATATTCCACGCGCTTACACGAGTCTGAGTTATATGTTGATTTTACTGACTTGCGATGTGTGTTGGCTGTGGGCCGGAAAAATTTCGACAGATTAATTTTATTAAATGCATAAAACAATTTTGAATATTATAAATATTTATTAATGTATATTAAAAGTAAAATACAAAGTTACCATAACAATCCATTCCAATAAAGTTTGCATAACAAATAAATACCTCTCCCCCACGCCGACGTCCAAGCAGAGCTCTACCAAGGTTGCGAGGAGGTGACGTGGAGAGAGAGTTCCAATTAAAACTACTTCTCACCTAAAAATAGCCTTCAAAGAATTGAAAATTTTCAAACAAAAATAGTGTTAAAAATAACTAAGATTTCGTTTTCAAAATTAGTTAAATTTTATGCGAAAATGTATCGGTATTTATACCTATTTTCTGTCCCTAACCTCGCATGTTAATTTTGATGTAGTAAAACAAAATTCGACCTTGTTATTTTCTAGTGTATTCTATTCTTTATTTTTATTATTTTTTAATTTATTTTAATAATTTTTTATTTAGAATTTTTATTGAATTATTTCTAATTCAAATTTTTGATTTAAGTTTCATTTTCATGAACTTTTATCGATTTATTAATTTTCGGTCGAATTTGTTGGGTTTTCATGTTATATTTGTATTTGTATTGTGCGAATCTTGTTGCATTTTTGTTATTATTTTAATTTATTTTTATGTTTATTATTTTATATTTCATTGTTTTTCCTCTCATATTTTGGTGGGATTAATTGGTGTTTCAATAGGTTTATTTTGAATTTGCATGTTATGTTTGTATGTGTGTTACCGATCCATTTAAACATTTTTCAAGGCCGTATGTGTTCTGGCCCAACAAATTATTTACAAAGAACCCATTAATCAAGGGCCATCGAGCTGAACGTCAGCCTAATGGGTTTCCCGAAATTAGTAAAATGGGCAATAAATTGTCCCACCGGGAAAAATTGTTTCCCTAGCTCTAATCCAAAAAAATGGCAACCCAAAATTATATAATGAACTGACAACAAAATAAGTTGCCAGTTGGTCGAAGAGAAAAAATCTAACGAGTTTGAGAAACGAGTTGAAAGTAATTAACAGATGAAGAAGTTTATCAGATTGCAGTGACTTATTACGTGATACCTTTAGGGTGTTTACGAGAAGTAAACAATTATATCTTTGTGGTGAATATTTGTGAATAAAGATTTCTTTATTGGGATTTTGTCTTATTGATTATTAAACACGAGGAGTCGGATAGAGAGATCTATCCATCGACGGAATATTTAATATCCCAAAAAGCATAACTAAAAAATTGGGGAAAGTGTGTAAATCGTGCACAAGTGTGTCCTTTCGGATGTTAATCGACAGATCATCCATTGGGGCTGGGATTGCTATGCAGCCGATTG
Source organism: Schmidtea mediterranea (assembly GCA_022537955.1). Classification (NCBI taxonomy): domain Eukaryota; kingdom Metazoa; phylum Platyhelminthes; order Tricladida; family Dugesiidae; genus Schmidtea; species Schmidtea mediterranea. Next base: position 164,009,663 of record CM039680.1, read on the forward strand.
CATTTAAGATGGTAACCGATGTCGAAACTTCACCGGATTCCTTGGCCTTTTCCAGATGGGCCAATAAAAGAGCTTGCTCGGCACGTTGTTGCTCGCGCCTTCGACGATTTTTTGGACTTGTGCTTGAGATTATGCGCTTTTACAGGTGGAATCATTTTCGGTGCAATCTGAACTTATTGCATAGGCAGACTTTGGAATGACCATCGTGAGGTACGTGGAGGCTCGGAATAACGTCAATTTGTTAGGTCTTCCGATCTGACATAAAAGTTGGAAGTTCGATTTAATGAAGGCGCGTTAGAGCAGGACGTTTTGCTTAGAGATCAAGACGCGCTGTGAGCAACTCTAGGTAATTAACTCGTTTCGACACAAGGAGAGGCGATGGATTTTTTGTTGGAGCTCCCGGACACGCTCAGGGGAAAAACACATCCCTTTGAGCTTCTCATATTCTCTTCTGAGTACTTGGTACTCGTCTTCCAACGGTGCAGTGGAAGTTGGTGTCTTGACCTTCGATGGCTCCTCAATGATATTTGAGATTGCAGGTAAATTCATTTTAGAATTAAAAAATAAAACTACATGTTTATTTTAGTTAAGGAGAAAATTATTGGAAAATAAAAATTGACAGAAATAGAGTAAAATAAATCTAGCCCTCAGAGGACAGACAAAAAAGATTAGCGCAGGTAACATTTGACCGAATGCATCACTGATCATCACTACACAGGTATCCTCATAAAAAAATTCTCAGGCATTCAAATTTTCAATGATTTGTTGTGCTACACCAAGCGAAGTTGAGATAAATCACTTATAATATAAAAAGAAAATCAATAAATTTATAGCATATAAACACATCAACTCACCTTGAGATTGCTTGTAAAATAGTCACTGAGACAAACCCTAAACTATAGAGACACAAAAGTGATAGAGAAATAAAATAATGCACATTAACACAACCCATAATAAAACATACATGCAAACTTTTAACATGTAGCCATCCGAAGTTGAAAAAACCCCTATAATAAATTAATTTATAGACAGTTTTGAGATATTTTTCGAAAGAAAAATTGCGGAAAAAATTTTTAATTTTAATTTTGAGGTTTTTGCTAGTGTGGGGTTTATGGTTTCGACAACCTCGACCCCAGATGTAAAATGTTTACTGTGCCCAGTGGTTACCCGTTGCTAGGCAACTTTGGTAATGTAACCATGGGTTTTGAGGTCGCCAAAGGTGAGCGCCACAGAGGAACTACTCTGGCCAGACCTCAAGCTGGGTTCTACACACTACCGTTAGAAGGCCTGAGTGTGCTTTATTTACTCTGGTCCCATCCTTTTCTGCTTGGTCTTACACAATTTATAAATTAACTACTGAACTTTGGTTATTTATTAACGTTATACTATTTCAAGCGACTACCGAAATAATAGAGAAGCAATCAAACGAACAACAAAAAGCTATGTATTCGAGGATGTCAATTACACATTAACCTATGCTCAAGCAGCTCGACGCTTGGCTCGTTCCTTTCTCCCTGGTCGATGGATGCTGGGATTTGGGGTGGTCTTCGGAGTCGTTATTGTATCTCTATATGCTAGCTGAGCAGGGGCGAAGACGAGGGGGTACGTCACCGCTGCACCTCCTTGACAAGCTGACACAGCCACTTCCAGACCCCTTATTTGTGTTCTCAGGTTCTGGTTGATTTGTTTCTCCTCCGACCAGCCCTTTTGTGCCGCTGTTATCTTCTGGTAGAGCGTTTTTACCTTCTTCGGCTCTACCCAAGTAGCTTTAATGTGTTGTATCTCCTTGGTCAGCTGTAAGATTTGCTCATAAAAACTTTTGTTGATTTTTCGCGCGTGGTCCAACTCTCGTTGTAGGATTTTCATTGGCTCCATATCTACGAAAGAGTAATTAAATCGTGTTATTATGCCTCAGTATATTTAATCAATTATAAGCATTACTTATAGGGTTCTGCAGGCGTTATTGTTAACAATTTAAATTAAACAAGTACTCAAAGACAACTAAAATATTTTATTAAAAGTTCATTTAACTAAGGCACTCGTAATCATCCGAAATGTTTTATTGTCGATAATTATCATAATAAGTTTTCCGATGATGCTCATAGGTATGCGGTTTCGGGGCCAACCGAGCGTAAGGATGTTCGCGGTGTCCTTAGGCTGGCCCTTCATTCCTTCTCATACTACGGGGAAGGATCTTCCGCGGAACAACTACATTAATGGCCATAGTTTTGGTGTTTAGCCTCTCGTCATCGAGGTTGAATGACGTGTTGTACGGCGGAGAGTATCCGCCCGTACTGGCGATCCTACCCGCTGCGATGTCCTCATTTACGTTAGCGAGGTAACGCCTAGCTTGATCCACTTGAATATCAGTTTGCCGTTGATGTTCCTCAAGACGAGCGAGGAGGAACTCGCTTGACCATGGATTTCTCTGGCCGGATTGCGGCCTGGTTCCCGCTTTATGGCAACAAACGGGAGCTCGACCTCCTCCGTTTGTTGCAGGGTGCCAGATCTGGATTCTCTGACCTGGGATACGGTGAATCCCGCATCCCACATAGCTTGAAGGCAACGATTTGCCGCATGTGCGGGGAAACGTACAGTGACCCGGGATTCATCGATCCACGAATAGTCTAAACGAAAACAGTTTCTTTATATTTATGCGATGTGCGTGGTCATCTATTTTTTAGGTATCTAATCAAACGCGTGTCAGTAAATGATGTTGTGCCTTTGCGCGTTTCCTCCCTGTCGTCATCACTATAAACACAGTTGGATAGGAGATAATTTTCTACTACGAGGGTCAATGTAAACGTTCCATAGGGGAATGTCGACCTACCCGACCCAGCCATTATGAAGAGGAGATCCGAGATCATTAATGCTATTATTAACGCAACAAGTTTGACGGTACTATTCTGTTCGAAAAATCAATCTTTCAATTTGTTTTACTTTTATTTCTATTTAAAAAAAATGAAATTCGATATTGTAGGGAAATTCCACCCAAAACAAAATACATTTCCCTGATCAACGTTTCCTACAAACTGGGTTTCAAAATAGTAAAGGAAAAAAAAATATAAATTAGCTCAAACTGTAATTACTTAGAGTTAACGAAATCAATTTAATGAACTTTACAAGATACTGTGGGTTTTTGGTAGAGCGTTGTTAATTAACCTTGACCCCATATGAAATTGTCATCTTTCCCCCAATAGTTACCCGTTGCCAAGCAACGTTGGTAATGCAACCACTGGTTATGGGATGACCAAAGGTGAGCACCACGTAGGAACTGCTAAGGCCCGATCCCATAGCGGGTTCAACGCACCACCGATAGAAGGTACGCGTGCAATTTCTGTCTTCGGTCCCCTTCGCTTGCAAGTGCAATTCATGGTTTAGTTCTCCGATTCGATCTCATTGTTTGCTTAGAACCTTACTACATATTAACAAAAGTACACACATTTTAACTAAAACATTTATTATTAAGGCAATTTTTATTTCTTCTGCTCTGACGACCTCATTATTCGTCGTCTCGCCCGTTCGAATTTTCCTGGTCGTCGTTGGGGTGGTTTTATCGCCGGCTTTGATGTACTGATGGCCTCACGATATGCCAGCTGGGCCGGCGCAAAGACCAGAGGGTACGTGACGGCTTGGCTTTCTTGACAGGCCGCCAGCGCCACTTCCAACCCTCGGATCTGCGTCTTCATGGCCTGCACTAACCGTTTCTCTTCACCCCATCCACGTTGGGCGGCAGTTATTCGCTGGTATAAGACTTTCGCCTTGGATGGTTCCACCCATGTTGCCTTTATACGGTGTATTTCCCGAGATTTTTCCATCAGTTGTTTGTGTAAGTCAGCATTCTCCTTCCGGGTACCTTTGAGAACCGTATTCAAGATTTCATCTGCATTCATTTCTACAATAAAATAGGTCGTTAGTAACTTAATCGATTTATTATTTGAATTAGTGATTCCGATACATTAAACTATCTACATTACAAGGTTTATAGGTGATGCAGTATGTAATAAAACAGTGTCTATACAACTAAAAATAAGAAATGAAAATAAGAACTCCAAAACAATTTATTTTATAAATTCAGTAATAGCGAGATTATGGATAACGGCGGTTCGAGTTTGATCTGTCTACCGTCGTGTGTAGGGGTGGTTTCTGTTCGATTCCCATTCTCTTAACTCTTACCTCATCATCGTTGGTAGAGCCTTCTTTGGTAAGGACACGGTCATTGGTCGGATTGGACGATTTATCCTCGGGTCATCGAGCTCAAAAGAGACGCCGTAAGAGGGGGCGTGTCCATCTGTGCTCGGAATTATTCCATCTGCAATTTCTCGATTTATTTGATGGAGGTGTTGACGTGCTCGAGCTAATTCTCTGTTCGTTTTTATTTGATGGTCTTCTAGTCGATTAAGTATATCCTCGGCTTGATTGCAGAGTTCGCGAGCTGGGTTTCGCCCAGGTTCTCGTTTAATAGCCACAAAAGTCCGTTCTACTTCGGCGGTTCCCTCTTGTCTTCCGGTCATCGATTCTCGGACAGGAGAGATTGAATACCCCTCATCCCACATCGCTTGTCTGTATTTTGCGGCGGTGTGAGATGGGAATCTCATAGTTATGCGGGACTCGTCTATCCAGGAGTCTGTTTAAGGAAATATCATTAATTTGAATCAAAACAAAAGAAACAAAATTGTATGCTATATTAAGGCGGATTTCTCTACATGAAAAGGATACTCTTTTTGGAGGTAATGGAAAACATCAGGTTGAATTCTTGGATTTGTGTAGCGAGTATTTTCGAACGGGGTTGCGGGCATTCGTGTGGAGTGACAAACAGGTAAAGAAATCGAATATTATTGTGATTATCTTACTGTAAAATGAGCTTGACTTGGTATTCGCCTATCCTAGGGTCCTGCCACGTATACTACGTCGGCATTTTGTGCAGTCCTATCGCGTCTGAGAGGTAATAAGCTACATATTCTAGAGGTTTGTTTTGGACGAAAATATAGCTGTCGATTGTTAGAACGAAGCATTATGGAGGTGTCGCGTGTTAATTCATCAGTTTTCAAGTTCACTAGTCATCTCGAAGTAATATTCTTACTCGAAGCAGTACGTTCGGGTTCGGCTAAGTTTGATTTACGTGTACTAGTATGGTTAGATTCATCTAGCTTTGATTTAACGGACAGTTTTCGACTTGAAAATTCTACTATCATTTCGCGAATTGTACCATTATGATTGAGATTACGACTTCACAGTATGTGCGTTTGTTTTGCCATACATGTACGGAAAAGAAATCAAGTCGGAATTAACAATGTTTAAATTTTTATTTGTGTCGTTAACATTTATATTTCAATCCTCTGAACTGGCTCCATCTTTTCTCTATAATCACTCCAGGTTGAATTTGTACTTCTCATCGCCTAATAAGATAGATGATTGTCATGGTCGTTTGAGGTATATAAATTTTTAACGATTAAACACGGAATTATATAAGTGTTAATTTTACCTCTTTGGGCGCCCGTTCGGCGTTCCATAGTTATCTCGTCGCCACTGCGATGCTGAGAAGCATGTTCCTGTATTCCGGCTTTCCCTCTTCTATTGAACTTAGCTGCGTTGTTCATAGTAGATTAGACTAAAATTTCCTTTTCTTCGTCTGCCTATTTATGCTATCTCGTTGAGGTGCACACATGTCTACATTGGTGATCGGACTTATGTGTATGCTGTAACCACCCCGATTGGTTGATTTAATGCCAACGTGGGAATTTATTGATTAAAGATTTCAAACGATACAAATTTCCTCTGACTATTTTCTTTATGTGCGACGTGGAAATTTGTCAATTAAAGTTTTTAATCGATTCAGTTTTTTTTATGTAAGACGTGGAAATTTGTCAATTAATAACTTGAATCGCTCGCTAGCAGCGTTACTTTGGCTATTCTCTATAGTTCTCCTTCCGTGATGTTTCTATTAATTAGTGTGTCGATCTATTGAAAATATTTCAATAATATTTCATGGATTTGTTCGCTTCGTTAAGTTCGGATTCCTCATGCTGGGTAAAGGTTCAGGTAACTGGTTTTATGAACTTTTCATGATTGGTTATTTCGGGTTCTAGCTGTTCCTCGTTCAACAATTATTTCTGATTGATTTTATATATCCTGCTAATTATTCGTTATGGCGGCACTCATGGGTAATTTGTGGTCTATTCGGGACTCTTGGGGATTCAATATGTATTTCTATTCAATCTGTTATGGTATCCATGCGGGTGAAAATGGAGCTAAATTATGCGTTAACGTGATTTCGGATTTCGTTTCACTATCAGATTATTTTATTGAAAAACAATTTGTATTTGTTGAGGACAATTTTAAATTCATGGTTCTTTATTTTTATTCGGTGGAGGGTTATGATTGATTTAGTCAAAGCAACTTAGATCATTTTTGGGTTGAAATTTTCCTACATTTGATTTACGGGGGACTACGTTAGATTTATATCTCTAGAGCGTGGTCAATTATGATGATTCTTTTTGCGGCTTGATTAATGGGAAGTAAATTTCTATATTTCGGTTTTGATAAAATTCTAGTTTAATAATAATTAATGAACGTAAAGATTTTTCGATAGCGTGACTGTTAATCTAGTATCATATTTGGGTGGTACTACCTAAAGTATTTTATCGTTTTATTCGCAGTTTAATTCCTCATTATTTTCCTATAACTGCGGTGAATTTTCTCGACTAAATGATTTTTTACTAGATCTATTATACTTTATTTTTGATTCGAGACATTTAGAAGACATTATAACGATTTCCGAACTCTTTTCTCCAGTTCTTTTCCCTGAATATTGATCTTAGGTCGATTGTGTTTATATTAGGATTTTAAGAGTGCTCACCGAGCTACTCGATGTTTATGATTTTGGCCGATGTGTGAAATCAAAATTTAGGTCGAATTTATAGGAAAATGGGCGGTGGAGGAGCAGCCAAAAGACTACTCCCCCTCCTCCCAATTTCCCTTATAACGGTTGTAAATTGACGTTCGGGCCCTGCGTTATTCACGCCGAAACCATCACGGGCACAGGCTATTGGCAGATGAACTGCTCCTACACAGCCTGAATTGTGTGTATATTTTACTAACTTGCGGTGCGTGAGTGGCTGTGGGCCAAAAAACAATTAAAGTATTGACGGAAAAATTTCATTTTCTAAAATTTATATTTATCATATACCACATTTCATAAGCTTTCTGAGCATAAATTCATAAGGTTTGAACATCATATAACAACATTCTCTCCCCACGCCGACATCCAAGCAGAGCTCCATTGAGGTTGCTAGGATGCAACGTGGAGAGAGTTTCTAACAATTCTCTCACTCACATCAAATAGTATTGATCCAAAGATTAGTTTCAAGTTTTGTAAAAACTGATTAGACGATTCTCTGGTTAAAAACCGATTAAAATGGTGTAAAAATGAATCGGTATATATACCCATTGTACGACCCTAACCTTGCGTGTTCTTTTTGATTTAGTAAAACAAAATTTGACCTTGGGATTTTCTAGAATATTTTATTCTTAATTTTTATTATTTTGAAATTTTATTTGACAATTTTCTTTTTAATTTTTAATTTGAATTATTTCTAATTCAAATTTTTTGATTTTTATTTCATTTTCATGAAATTTCGCCTTTTTGATAAATTGTCAAATTTCGGTCAAATTGTTGGGCTTTCGTGTTATGTTTATATTTATTTCGTGCGGATCTTGTTGCACTTTGTTATTATTTTAATTTATTTTTGTGTTTTATAATTTTATATTTAATTGTTTTCTTTCTCGCATTTTGATAGTGTTAATTGGTGTTTTAATAGGTTTAAGTTTAAATCGCATGTTATGTTTGCATGTGTGTTACCGATTCATTTAAACATTTACAAGGCCGTCTGTGTTCTGGCCCAATAATACGGATTTTTCCGATCCTGAAATATTTAATTATTAATGTAGCGTCATACCGATTTTGAGTTCGTTGTTTTAATCTATTTACCTTTAAATACGGCCTTATTAACGCGTTAATGCTTTTAAAAATCTTTCTGTTGGACAGTGGATGCATGAAAATACCTTTTTTGTTAATTACATTAAGAATAACGCCGAATTTTTCCTAGCAATTATTCTCTGCCGAAAGTATCACGTTTTGTTTACTAATAAGGTTATATAATTTCATTTACTATTTGATTAAATCGATGATATTAAGGATATCTAATTACTCATTATGCTAATCATTCGTAACATTGGGATGAAATTCTTACCTGAACAATACTGTGAGTAACAATCTTATTTTGGATTATTTTATTTGATTACTATAGTGAATTATCCAAAATAACGAGCTCCAAAATATTTAATAGCAACATACCGATGATATATAATTTATTACTAACAAATCTTTATGGTTTAATAGATATTATTAACGAAATATTTCAATTTACTCTAATAATTTAACATGTTGATGGTATATAATTTATTACTAAAAAAATCTTTTATGGTTTAATAGATATTATTAACGAAATATTTCAATTTACACTAATAATTTAACATGCCGATGGTATATAATTTATTACTAAAAAAATCTTTTTTGGTTTAATAGATATTATTAACGAAATATTTCAATTTACTCTAATAATTTTAGGATGTTAATTTATCGATAACCTGAAGTTGAACTTTTCGGCATGGGCATTCACTAATGGAAAAATGGAGGTTTCGTCATTTTGTAAGTTTGGGTCTCGTCGTCAAATTAATTATCACCCTTTGTGGATATTTTAAACTGTTCCAACACTCGGATCATCTCCTCATCGCGAACGGGTCAAAGCAAGATCGGAAATTCCTGTGCGAATTTTATTATTGTCATCTAGGGTAATTGAAAATTTATTCAGTATCGGTTATCCTCTGCCATGCTAGTTCAGGCCCCTCATAACTTCTTCATGAAGAACAGAATAAGAGAGAACACATTCGCTAATGATGTAAAATTTTATTTTTCAATAGATACTACTATCTCTGTTCTAGCTCGGGAGATTGGTATTGGGATCGGGTGTTTCGGTGTTTTACGTCTAAGGCTTGTATGGGTTAATAAGATGAATTAAAAGAATGAAAATTATTTTACTGGAAGAGTGGGATCTGGGATCCACAATTATGCCCTCCTCCGGAATCCTAGCAGAAGTATTCTCATCCACTTGATTAGGTCGACGATACATTTTAATTTTCAGAAAACAACTGTCATTCTCGAGCTGTCGGTAAATCTTATATTAGTTAGTATACTCTGGGGTAAGAAAATTTGTCAGGACTTATCCTTACATAGGTTGAATATTTGGCAGTACGTGTGTGTTCATTTGGATGATGCATCATTCGCTCTCACCGCTATCATGTCGATGAAGCTCTGGTTGTTTGTGTATGGAATAATTTATCGATCGTGGACAGAAATGTCAAGATCTATACTATTCTCGGTGTGCATTTTAGGATTGCCGTGACTCTGTGTGCACACACTAGCGGTAGTCGGGTAGTAAGATTTTCTCCGATATGTCAATGCCTTTATATATAATTTATTTCGTATGGATGTATCTTACATTTATGATGGTTTGATATTCTGGGAGGTAATTGATTTGTTTATCTCTATCCAAATTATTTGTTAACTTTTCGGTCGGTTATCGTCACATGGACACATCGTTTCGGGGTAATATGACTGGAATTATATGGGTATGGTCGCATCCTTCGATTAACTGGGCTAAACTGATTTTTGGTGAGACAAGATTTAGTAGTATATTACGTGAGTAGATAACTATGCAAAGTTAAGCTTAATTTCTTTTCAATTAGGAGGGACTCAAAAACATGGTAACTACCTCTATCGATGGGGTTTAACGAATCTACTGAAATATCATTTCGTGCTTTTATTATTCCACAGAGGAACTTGTGTACTGACACTTGGATGTTTTAATTTGGTTTTTTATTTGGAGTTAATGAACCCAATGTTTTCTTGGTATTAAAATTATATGTTGTAAATCCTTTGCTGATATTGTTTGGAGATTTCATAACAATCGGTTATTCGGATAGATGATTCCTGATGGGCATTGATAGCGTAAGCTCATTTTATTTCACTCATAATTGTTAAACCCAGTTGAAATCGTAGCGCTTCTCTCTCTTATTTGGGTCTATACGTGATCAGGGTTGCATTCCTCATTTGGATTTTAAGGTCACATTCTAAGTTTTCTAAAATTAATTATTATCGATGGGTATTCGAAACGTTTATCCCAGATGGAATATATCTTCATAATGTAATAGTTCAATTATCGTATCCTTCCTAAATCTAATTGGATTATACTTTTACAATGCAATCTGGAATTATCGGAATTTAATTTGACTTCATTACTCTTCTACTGTGGGATGTTTATTTTTGATGTTTGTTATTAATTTGATTTTCGGTGTATTATATTTGGACAGCTACCCTTGTTATTAATTTAATTATACTTTTCCTATGTGATAGTTACTTGTTATATTTATGATTAAGTTAATTTTGGATTTATTATACTTTAACAATGAGTTATTTTATTGGGAATATTTATGTTTATATCTGTTGGTATGAATGATTACAGTTCGAATTTTTATTTCATTAATTTTTCAAATTCATGGGTTTAATTGACCTTAGGCGCATTGTGTTTATATTATAAATTAATGAGTGCCCACTGGACTACTCGGTGTTTTAGATTTTAGCCGTATATGAATATAATTTATGTCGAGTTTATGGGAAATGAGTGTCGACGAAACAGCCAAAAAACTATTTCCCCTCCACTCTTTTCCCCTATACGGTATGATATTGACGTTCCAGCTACTGCGTTCTCACGCCGGAGCCTTCACGGGCACGAATTACTGACGATAATACACGCACTTACACAATTCTATTGTATGTATGATTTTAATTACTTGTAAGATGTTTCGGCTGTGGCCGGAAAAATTTCGACGTAAAAATTCATTCCATTAAATATTTTTATTACCGCATAATATATCATAATTTTCATAACAAAATCTTCGTTCATAGTACATCTTAATTCTCTCCCCACGCCGACGCCCAAGCAGAGCTCATTCGAGGTTGTAAGGACGCGACGTGGAAAGAGTTTTCAAACATCTCCTCACTCACATTAAAGTTTTGGCTTCCACAGATGAAAACTGATCAAGACAATTCAAGTTTCTCCAAACTGGCTAAAACGGTTCAAGTTTTTCAAAAACTGATTAAAATTATGTGAAAATGAATCGGTATATATACCCATTGTACGACCCTAACCCTGCGTGTTAATTTTGATTTAGTAAAACAAAATTTGACCTTGTGATTTTCTAGTATATTCTATTCTTAATTTTATTATTTTGTAATTTAATTTGACAATTTTTCTTTTGAATTTTTTAATTGAATTGTTTCCAATTCGAATTATTTGATTTTTATTCCATTTTCATGGAATTTCGCATTTTTTGGTAAATTGTCAAATTTCGGTCAAATTATTAGGTTTTCGTGTTATTTTTATGTTTATTTCGTGCGGATCTTGTTGCACTTTGTTATTATTTTAATTTATTTTTGTGTTTTATAATTTTATATTTAATTGTTTTTCTTTCTCATACTTAGCAGGGTTAGTTGGTGTTTTATAGGTCCAATTTTAAATCTGCATGTTGTATCTACGTGTGTATTACCGATTCATTTAAACAATTTTTCAAGGCCGTTTGTGTTCTGGCCCAACATTTGCTAGGAAATTTAGAGTAAATGAGGATGTATCTTCATAAGATTTACCATTAAAACTAAAATTAATTTAATTTTTCAAATATTTTTGTCGAAAAAAAACAAAACCTGAAATCCGAAAAAACGCATAAGTTGTAAATTATATTAGTAAGTTTTAAAAAATAATCATAAACCCAATTATTATTATGTGTAGATATGTAAATAATTTTTATAACTTCAAAAATAATTTAACTAACTTTTATTGAATAATTTCCGAAAAATAAGTTATCATAAAATAAATCATTTCCTGAATATTCATAATCATTATTAATAATAATATTCATGAGCTTGTAGATCAAAAGTTATAATTATAAGTTTGAATAATGATTTAATTTCCTTATAAAATCATAATTCAACTCTTAAAAATTTATAACTTTAAAAAATACTTTGCAGCATTTTCAGAAATGGCTGAAATCCATTAAATTTTCTCAAAAAATAAATTCCAATAAGTTGATTTATGTTTCAACTTGAACACACCAAGCCCCACTGAGATAAATTCCGCTATAATTCAAGTTGATACATAAATAAACTTGGCGGAATTTATTTTGTGAATGATTTCAGCCATTTTTTAAATGGCTGCTAAGTAAGTTATTTTTTATATAGTTATATAACTTAAAGTTAAATTTTAAGAGTTGAATTATGATTTCATAAGGAAATATGATTATAATTCAAGCTCTTAAATATAACTTTAATCAACTATTTCATATATATTATTATAAATAATATTTAGGAAATTAAGTAAGTAACAATAACTAATCTCCAAAAATATGTATTTTTTTTTCGGATATTATTCAAAAAATGTGAGTTAAATTATTTTTGAAGTTATAAAAATTATTATGTGCATTAAATAATTATATTTTTTATACATATTTTGAAAAAAATCATCGATTATGTACACAAAATAATTTGGTTTATGATTATTTTTTAAAACTTACCAATATAATTTAAAAATTTATGCTTTTTTCGGATTTCAGGTTTTGATTTTTTCGACAGAAATATCTGAAATATTAAATTAATTTTAGTTTTAAGGGTAAATCTTATGAAGATACATCTTCATTTACTCGAAATTTCCTAGCAAAAACCTAAAAATTTAAATTAAAAATTTTTTTCGCCATTTTTCTTTCTAAAATTATCTCAAAAATGTCTATAAAATAATTTATTATAGGGGTTTTTTCAACTTTAGATGGCTACATGTTAAAAGTTTGCATGCATGTTTTATTATGGGTTGTGTTAATGTGCATTATTTTATTTCTCTTACTTTTTGTGTCTCTATAGTTTAGGGTTTGTCTCATTGACGATTTTACAAGCAACCTCAAGGTGAGTTGGTGTGTTTATATGCTATAAATTTATTGATTTTCTTTTTATATTATAGGTGATTTATCTCAACTTCGCTTGGTGTAGTGGAATTTATCTCAACTTCGCTTGGTGTATCTTTTCTCGACATGTGATTTGGTAGAACAAAATTATGTGTGTTATCGACCTTGGCACGCCCATCCTGTCGCTGAATTTCGCGAGTATTTTCCTCACCAATGTAGGGTAGTGGGATTTAATTTAGCACTGGTTGTACTTATTAATTTTATTTTTTCAGACAAATCATTGAGGTACTATACCTAACACTGATGAGTATTAATTTTCACCAGCTTTGGCTACATAGCCCTTTCCAGGCACATGGCTCCCTTGGTATTCATATCTAAGAACGCCTCTTGTACACATAGTAAAGTCAAAGAAATATGATTAAAACATACTAAATGAGCATATCTAAATAATTGTGTCTAAATTATAATGAAAAATTTACTTGAATGCAATTATAACGTCGCATTGTTGCTGCAACACGATTGTGGTTTAAAACTGGTTTGAGGCATTAGGAGATCTAGAATTGTGGTCGAGATTTGAATTCCGATAGAACAGTAGCTTAAGTTGGCCAACTATACAATTTTTTTAAACAATAGTGTTTTGTATTATCATACGATTATTGGTTTAAAATTGTATTTTTGTTTCTAAAATTTGGCACCCTAGGGATCGTCCATGAAGGATGTCACGCAATTTTGGCCGATTTTTTAACCCTTCCCCCCCACTTGTCACACGTCGTCACAAAGCATTAGACTCCCTTCAAATATGACGTTACGAATCTTTGGTCCACTTAAAAAGCCTGATTTCACATTTTAAAATGAACATGCTTCAAATTTATTTATTGGCATTTTAGTATGTATTTAGTGTAATACTGCACTCTAATATCGTATGAGAAAACATGTATTAAAAAGGAGGCCCTGGAAATCTGAAATTAGTATTAAATTATGTTGAAAAAATACAAAATTTAGGATGTGACGTCACAGTGCTTAAACTCCTCCTCCCCTCGTCACAAATAATTGTGGAGCCATCGTGTGACACCCTCCCGCCATAAGTTGTGGTGTTTTGCTAATTTTTTTTACCGGAACGCGTATATATAATTATATAGACGGGGCCTATCCTGGGTAGGCGGCCGCTCTGTGCGGTCTTATGTCCCAAATTTGACGACGGGGGGAGATTTCCCCCAATTTTCGCCCGTCGCCAGGATCGGCCCTGTATATAGCATAAAAAGGAAAGGAAACGAAAATCATTACGAAACCCTTTTTGTATATATATATATGTTTATTACAATAATAGGAACGTTTAATAAAAATTAGTTAACAAATTATAAAATACGCATATTAGATACTCAAACAATATTGCATAAATATTTTTAACAATACATGAAATCAATACATCAGCCAATTCTCGTTATCAGAAATCATCTTTAGTTCCAGAACGCGTTCCTGTCCAAAAAGGAAGTACCGGAACGACGTTCCGGCTCAACAACACCACTGCCTCTAGGTGCTGCCTATACCAGGAGCCGTCTTTGATATTTTTTACTACAAATTTCTCCATTTTTCGTGTAATGACATAATGACTTTATAATAATTACAACATTATTTTATTGTATAGTAAAAGTTTTAAAATAATTTTAAAATAAAAATTGAATGAGAACATAATAAGAACGCATCTGTCGAATGAAATTTAAGAGGGGATGGTTCGAACAACAATAGAATGCATAAAAACAGAAAAAAAATTAATTAGTAAATAAATTATTGTAAAGTTCTTAATACAGTAAGCCATAGGTAAAAATTTACTATAAAACATTAAAATATTATTATAGCGGATATGCTGTTTTAGATTTCGGAAGGCTCTCTTATCTTATCACATTATTTTCATTTTCATTTCTTTTTAGACTTTCGTTCAATATTTTGCTTTACATTAAACACATTTATCGACTAAATTACATAAGCATTTCGCTTATAATGTACCATTTAGATTCTACATTAAATTTTAACCAAATACACAGAGATACTTTTGCATTTATTCTGAATAAGTTTGTAACTCAACCGCTCTTAATTGTTTCATAATTAAAATCAAATTACTATACAATTTATGCCCCATTGCCAGTCAGTAGTTTACTAAACAACGTAATAAGGATGATAAATATTGAAATTCTAATTAAAACAAAATTTTAAAAGTCGAAGTGAATGAGTTAACTGACAAAACATAAAAAGTGAATCAACTGCGTAACAAATAAAATCCAATTTACTTTTTCTAATATAAACAATTTTTTACAATAACCAACTAATATTTTAAAAAAAAGTACATTTGCGGGTTATTTATATTCATCCAATCAAATTTCAACATTTTCTATTAAATTAAAAACTAATGGTTACATCGAAATTCAAATAAGAAAAACAGCTTGAGACTACAAAATAATAATTTAATTTAAAAAAAATACAAAAAATTAAAAAATTCAATGACTAAAACTAGCACTTTTTGAAGACAGTAGACATTCAAATGATGACGTAACGGCGCACAGCGCATCGAGATAAACATGAACTGTTGAACCGGGTGTGCGACGCATCACTCATTCCGGATCTATCATGTATCAAGATTGCTAACACAAACAAATCACAGCTGCGATATATAAAGCCGAAAATTCATTAATTATTCATTAAATTAATTATTATTATTGAAATGTCCGACGAAGATATTAGTGCTTTAGTTGTTGACAACGGATCCGGTATGTGCAAAGCCGGTTTTGCTGGAGATGATGCTCCAAGAGCAGTTTTCCCATCAATTGTCGGTAGACCTCGTCATCAAGTAAATATTTTTCATCATACAATTTCATTTCTTAATCATCAATAAATAATTGTAGGGAGTTATGGTCGGAATGGGACAAAAAGACAGCTATGTTGGAGATGAAGCTCAATCAAAGAGAGGTATCTTGACTTTGAAATACCCAATCGAACACGGTATCGTTACCAACTGGGATGATATGGAAAAGATCTGGCATCACACTTTCTACAATGAATTGAGAGTAGCTCCAGAAGAACATCCAGTTTTGTTGACTGAAGCTCCATTGAATCCAAAAGCCAACAGAGAGAAAATGACTCAAATCATGTTTGAAACTTTCAATGCACCTGCAATGTATGTTGCAATTCAAGCTGTGTTGTCTTTGTATGCTTCTGGAAGAACAACTGGTATTGTTTTGGATTCTGGAGACGGTGTCACCCACACTGTACCAATCTATGAGGGTTATGCTTTACCACACGCAATTCTTCGTTTGGATTTAGCTGGTCGAGATTTGACTGATTATTTGATGAAGATTCTCACTGAAAGAGGTTACAGTTTCACTACAACTGCTGAAAGAGAAATCGTCAGAGATATCAAAGAAAAGTTGTGCTATGTTGCTTTGGATTTCGAACAAGAAATGTCCACTGCAGCATCAAGCAGCAGCTTGGAAAAAAGTTACGAATTACCTGACGGTCAAGTAATTACAATCGGAAATGAAAGATTCCGTTGTCCAGAATCATTGTTCCAACCTGCTTTCTTGGGTATGGAATCTGCTGGTATTCATGAAACTACATTCAACAGTATCATGAAATGCGATGTGGACATTAGAAAAGATTTGTATGCCAACACAGTTTTGTCTGGAGGAAGCACAATGTTCCCAGGTATTGCTGATCGTATGCAAAAGGAGATTACCTCTCTTGCTCCAAGCACAATGAAAATTAAGATTGTTGCTCCACCTGAAAGGAAATACTCTGTATGGATCGGTGGTTCGATCTTGGCTTCGTTGTCAACTTTCCAACAAATGTGGATTTCTAAACAAGAATATGATGAATCCGGTCCAGGAATCGTCCACAGAAAATGTTTCTAAATGTTTGAAATTCATTCTAGTCTATGTAGTGTTACTTGAAATTCAGAAATAAAGTTTCACAAAGTTTTGATTTTGACTTAGATTAATCATTTAATTAAATATTTTGTGGTAATTTAAATTAGATTTTGAATTTGAATTGCAAAATTAACGCTTTGCTTTCAACATTTTAGTAGTGCTTCGAAAACCAACAAACAAACCCTATCTACAATATTATTCAAACAAACCATTTGGTCCCTGTTGCTAGGCAACGTTGATAAATACCCAACGGATGAAATGACAGTAAGATGTGTCCGCAGATAATATGTTCTGCTAATGTCTTAGTCAAGACTCTTGACATATATTCGGGTTCATTGACTTCTAACATTCTTTGACTTTCCCAACATTCTGGTCCCATCATTTTTCTAGTTTTTTTAATTTCTAGCACTACCTGCCTTTATGACAAATCGGTTTCTAATCAGGGTACACTTACTAAACTGAGCCAATCCTAACTGCTCTGATATGGAATTAATATTGATTCACAAACATTTTATAGAAATAATTACTCTCTTCATAATCCATCCGACAAGGAATTATTTTGCTTACATTGACTGTCGAGGTAAGTTTGGAAAAGGAATAAATCTATATAATCTCTACAGTTCACTTCTAACCAATAATGTATATTAATTTAAAATTATTACACTGGATTTTTTATTAGTAGAGGGATATGAGGACTATGCCCCGTGGATATTTGGCTTGAAAATTGCCCCGTGGATATTTGGCTTGAAAAAATCCCGAGACCCCCCCCCCCTAAAAAAAAATTTTTAGGGGGGGGGTTAAATTTTATTTTAATTATTTGTTTTAATGAATGAAAAAAAAAAAAAAAATTTTTTTTTAATTATTTGTTTTAATGAATGAAAAAAAAAAAAATTTTTTTTTTTAATTATTTGTTTTAATGATCAAATTCAAAATTTTTAAAAAATTTTAATTCATGATAAAAAACTTTAAGTATTTTTTATCGATTTAAAAGCCTAAAAAATAAAAATTGGCTTAAATCGCCTATGATTGATTGTACTGATGATTATTTTCGAATAAAATTGGTTCAAACCCGAGAACATAAAAATATTATATAAAAGCCTAAGTATTTTTTCATTATCCATCAAAAATGGCTCAATTCGCCTGTCAACTAAAAAGCCTAAATATATTTGCTCGAATAAAAATCATTATTATTTTTATTTACTTTAATTATTTGTTTAAGTCAATAATAATATTTATTTATATTTTAATTATATTAAATTTAATTATTTGTTTAAGTCAATAATATTATTTATTTATATTTTAATTATATTAAATTTAATTATTTGTTTAAGTCAATAATATTATTTATTTATATTTTAATTATATTAAATTTAATTATTTGTTTAAGTCAATAATATTATTAATTTATATTTTAATTATTATTAAATTTAATTGTTTGTTTTAATTAAGTCAATTATTTATTTTTTAAATAATATATTTTTAAATTAAATTGTTTGTTTTAATGAAGTGAATTAAATAATTATTTTTTATTTTCATTTAATTATATATTTTATATTATTATTATTATTTTATATCAATATTATTATTTTATTATTATTAACATTTTATTTGTTTTAATGAATGAAAAAAAAAAAAAAAAAACTTTTAATCCATACAAATATTTTTATTGACAAGATTAAAAAAAGATTAATTTTTATTTCAAATCAAAAATATCCGAGTAATATGTTTTACGCATTTCGGCCAACAATATATGGATTTACCTTTTGACATTTTTTAATACTTAATAAAAAATTATACTAACTTAAAAACATAAAAATTATAAACATCAACAAAAATATACAAAAACAAAGAATATTTTCAAATAATTTATTCATTCAAAATTCTTCATAATCGTCATATTCTTCATTAAACTCTGAAAATTCTTCTGGACTGTTACCTAAAACCACATCACCTCCTCTATAATGACCATATGCCACACTTATATTTTTCCCCACCCAAACCCTTTTATCATCCTTATTTGTTAATGCAGTTTTACTGTTTTTAATTGTAAATAATTGATGTTTTTTACTAGTAATACGAGTTTGTGGTACAGAAAAAATTAAGTTTTTGTTATAGCAATCTAGGTATGACTTATGTTTTAAGTCAGTACCCTTCAATGTTATACCCTTAGCTTTGATACTTTCAACTTCAGACAAGAGGCTATAACATTTTGGACGAAGAAACACCCACTCCTTGTATTTAAGTCCTTTATTCTCGTCTTTGAACTTTCCAATGACAGAATCAAGATTCCTACTATACAAGGGATGTTTTGGGTCATAATTAGAAGTATCGAGGAGATTATCACGAACCATAGCAGATAAAAGAATGTCTAACTTACAATTCTTAATTTCTAGAAAAAAGGAATCAGTGTCCCCAGCAACTATATTAATTTCACAAGTGAATTCGTTTCGATATTTTTCTAACTCTATATATTGTAATTGATACATCCTAAGTTTAGATAAATCGAGTACAGTTTGTCCAATGTAACTCGGTCGATCTAAACACACCGATTCCTTATTTAATAACACAGAGACCAAATCATTGTCGATTTTAAATGATTTTCGAAAAGTTGGTTTTGAGCAATAATTAATTAATTTGTTTGCAGAATTACATAATCTTAAATTAATTCGTTTTTTAAGATTTTCAACTGTTTTTCCGTAGAGGCTATTATTTAAAAGTTTATAATAGTTTTTATCTAAGTCATTGGTTGATTGCGCTCTAAGTTGTGTGTTAGTGTCTATATACTTTTTAAATATTGATTTTTGATTATATTTAATAGCTCTATGTACATGTGTAATTTTAATTTGTAAAGAAACAAAAAGCTGCAAAAGTCTCCAATGAAGAACATAATTCTTCTTTGGATAATGCGTTAGCATTAACTTCTCAACCTTAGAACCCGGAGCGCACATCTTTTCAGCAGCTACTGGAAAATCATTAAGTTTATCATGAAGAAATGTTGGGATTTCTAAATCTACTTCAAATGTGACAGCAAATGACAGTGATTCAAGATCCTTATTCAAAAAACTAATTAAATTATTTAATTGATTAGTATCAGTGACCCATTCAAAATTTCCATATGGTAATGGTTGACTTAAAGCCCAACCATAGAGATTATTGATGTCAATGTAAAGCAGTTCGGTGTTGTCATCAGTTACTACGTGATGTTTATTAACAAAGGTTAATCCTCCACGGATTCCCCCTTCGAAAAAATTATACATCTCCATATCAGTGAGAAGTTCAATTGGTTCATCAAGAGTCATAAGAGCCGATGCCCAAGACATACCGGGAATTCCATAAAAGTTAAGTGGTTCCAATCGGTTATGAGCTAAGGACTTTGAACGAAATTGCTGAAAAAAGTCAGCCAAAAGAAAAACATCAAGTTTGAGGTAAACCATCATATAATCTAGTAAAGAGTTACAATTGGTTTCTTCCCAAATAGATTGAGCCTTACTATATTCGGCTTCAGTTACATCTTCCCAAATCAGTGGAAGTTCATATGTAGTTTCTAACACTTCTTGAGAAGTTGCAAAGTTATAAGGGAAAATGCCTTTAGTATCGATAATACTACCTACAAATTCCGAACGAGTTAAAGGAAGAGTTGTCAATGTTTTAACTGCATTACTTAATGAACTATTAATAAATTGACAAGAATCAATGAATTTTACAGTTAATCCACTGATTCTTGCTGACAAAGAAAGAAACTTTTCACTTGTTACAGGAATACAACTTATTTCCCACATTTTAAAATCACTCATACCATACTTGAGGATATGGTGAAGATCATACCCTCTCAAATTATGAAAAACAACTGGAAATTCAAACCTTATTTGTCGAGAAATATTACATTTTGAACAAGCTGCTCCCAAATATTTTCCAGTAAAGTGATCATGGTCCTTAACCGGTACTGATAAAATCTTATTACACAAATAACAACAAGTTGCCGAAGAAAACGAAAGAATGTCTGAGTCAGTTAATATTATTTTCTTTTTATAATTATTTTGATAAAAGGGTAAAACAGTATTAATTGAAATATTATTTATTTCTTGTAGAAAATTAACTACACAATCATCACCCAGGAAACTCTTGTATGATTTTTCACCTGTAAAATTGTTAATTAAAAGTAAACCGGCTGAAATCGGCATATGTATTTGAAAATGTATATCATCTGAAGGTAAGATAGCCTCAAAATCAGCGTAAAGGACGAAAGGAGGAGTAACAGTTTTAGCCCAATTCTTAAATTCCAAGTTTTTATTTAAAGGTAAAGTATAAAGAGTTGTGCCTAATTGATTTTTATCACACAACCCTTTATGTTTATTTAATGAAATTATATTGCGAAAACCATTTAGACATCGATGGCACCATATACTTTGAACTCTAGTATCAGTAAAAGAATGATTCCTATAATTTAAAAGCCTATCTAATTTAGTAACAGCGATATAATGATAGGAATCAAGGCTTTCTAATAAAATTAAATTAATGGGTTGTCCCCCAACAACTTTAGAACGATGAATTATTTCGACATAAGGGTGTTTGAAAACTTCAGGGTTAGAAAAATCATTAATTAAATTATTTTCATCATACGTAAGAACATTAATTGAAAGATTTTGATTTTTAGCTTCAAATTTTGGAATGTCACAAAGTTTCATAGGTAAATCCGAAGGTGAAAAGTCAAGGTCAGATGTGTTGTAGCTAAAGGTTTCATTTCTATGATGGTTACCTATATTTTCATGATTTAAAATGGCTAAAATACTGTAAATAAAGCATAAATTATCGGAATTAGCAACATTTACAGTACAATGTTTATTTAATAATGATAATGGTGTTGGAATAAATCCATGACCACTCAGCCGATTTATTTGTGAAAACTTGGTAAGAACAAAATGAATTTCTTTTATTTTATTTATAACCCAGTTACTACCTTTATCATTAATTAATGTTATTTTTTCGTCAAGAAGAGTAGCACCTTCATCTAAAAATGAATCATTCATTATTCTGGCAGAGTTTGAAATGATGAAAGATTGAAATTCTCCATCTTTTTCAAACTCTACATCAATACAAAATTGAATCTTAACAGATCCCATTTGATTGATAACATTATTTAATTTATTAATTAACTGTGTGGGTACTGTAATTAACTTTAAATTTAAATTCGAAACATCCATTCTAACAATGGCATGTGATTGATTTAAATCAAAATTAACAATAGGTGCTATCGAGCCACCATATTGATTAACAGAAGGAATATCAACAGGAAAAACATCATCTGAATCAGAAATGATTATTACATCATCATCCGTCTTTGATTTGTCAGAGTCTGAAAGTATGATAGTTTCTATAACTTTAGGAACTTTCGAAGAGCGTGGATTATTAATATTATTATTTGTTTTTCTTTTATTTTTTGTAATATTATTATTATTATTATTATTATTATTATTATTATTATTATTATTATTATTATTATTATTATCATTCAATGGTAATTTAAAAATATATTTTCGCTTACAGTTAAACTGTGTTAAATGTTCCTTATGCTTTAAATAAAAGTCGGTATAATTCATTTTATGGGTGGTTTTACACGTGGGGCAAATAAAATAGGTGATGTGATTATAGGTATGAGAATAATAATTCTCCATAATCGTATCACAATTTCCATCATGTTGTGGAGAATTGCAAAAATTTGGGTAAAGGTTACCTGTTATAATAAAAGAAAAATTTAAATATATAAGTATAAAATCATTAAAATAAATCATTAAAAATCGTTAAAATAAATCAATAAACATTAAATTAATTTTACACACAATGAATAAATGAATTTGATTGGTTAATTTTATTTTGAAAATCTTATATAAGTAGTTTAAAATAGTTTAAAATCATAAAATGAATAAAAGTAAATGGTTTTTATATTATGTAATTATTCATTAATTGTTTTTTATAGAAACCTCGGTTAGAAAAGAAGCTGTCAAGTTAATTCTTGAGGAAAATTCCATAAATGCTATCAGTTTAAGCAGAAATTTACCAGTAATGTATTTACAATATTCAATGGAATATTTAAAATTTCCAATCATCTATTCATTTAGAGTAAGTATTTTTATTAAAAGTAATATTATTAATAAATTTTAATAGGAACCAACAACATTGAAACAAAGCCTATATAATATGAAAGTTGGTGAAATTGGTGAAATTGATCGAAAAAATATAACAGAGTTATTACGAGCCATCAACAAAGATATTAGTTTTAATGAACAATTCACTTTTATGAATTGTGAAAAAGAATGTAATTATGAAAATAAAAAAGAAAATGAACATTTTATGATTAAAATAAGAATTCAAGGATATAAAGAAGGAAACCAGACTATTCGACCAATTTGGAAAATTATTGAAGCCAAATGTATTTAAATAAAATTTATTTAACTTTATTCGTCATAGTTTTTTATCATATTATTTTTAATTTTTGTGTTTAAATTAATAAAATGTTAATATTAAATTTAATTCAAAAATTATCATTTTATAATAGTAAAAATTTAATAGTACTTACATTTAACTCTTTTACTTTTGCGACTCTGAGTTTTAACATTTTTGTTGGTAATTTTTATTAACGATTTTAATTCTTGAATAATATTATTGATAGATTCCATTTTCTAAAAATAAAAATAAAAATAACTAAATATATGATAAAAAACTTACTAAAGTTTGGTATTTGATAAAAGTGAATTTTTTAAAAAATGCATTCAGTTATATATTAACAAACATGTAAGTGATTACATGATGGACCAATTAAAATTTAGTTTATAAAACACACTTAATTACATAACATCAAAACATTTAAATACATATAATCCTCTGAACTTAATCCTTTAAAAGGAATATTACAAAATGCATCTTTCATTACATTTTTAATTAAAAAACAATTTTGAAAAGAAACTTTATTCAATAAATTCATTTATTTTTTCATTGTTTTTAACCAAGCTAAACAATGCTGTCCACATGTTTTTGTCATCGGATTTTGATAACGAATTCGATTGTATTCAATTGGCATTAACATTGATTCTAGTTTATTAATTAATATAGGGGGATAATAGAAACCCATTGGATCAAATACATTTATTTTATTTGGTTTTACATAAATTGCAAGCCAATGTTCGCCACTGAGATTAGATGATTGAGTATTTACAATCAAAGCTTTGTTAACATCGATATATGGAATTTTATCTAGAGGGAAAACTCCAAGAAAATCTTTTCCCAATATTTTTCTACCAATAGAATCAATCTGAATAGAACTAATAATAATTTAAAAATATATAATTAATAAAAATTCTTACTTCATACTTGACAATTAAAAAATCTCAATCTGGTTTATAGTTTAAACTAATACTGTTCGATTGGAAGTAATTTGAATCTCCTTTTCAAAAACCCCATATACAATTACCGTAACAGATTCAGTTAGGGGTGATCCAAACTTTATATCTAATCTTAAATTTCCACTTTGTGGTAACTGACTTTGGTTAAGATCGAAATCTGGAGCCAATACGAATGTAAAGAATGGATACTTATTTCTAAAATCTGACATACTGATACCACAATTCAAATTTTTATTAAGATATCCCATATTCCTAACAATACTTTGCATATAACTTGTACTATAATTATCATTTTCAAAATCTTGACTATATTTTTCACGATAATCACTTCCTTTACTTAAAGTTATTGACTTAACGTTAAAGTGATCAAACATAGTAAATGTATCTAAAAACGAACCACTAAATCTTTTATTTCCCTGGAAAGTTACAAGGATAAAATTAGGTAATCGCCTATCACCAAATATTTGTTCCTTATAAAATGAAGAAGATCCAATAGGTAAAGAAAATTCAACAACTTCTTTGCTTCGCATTGGATAAATTGCATTTCTTGTAGCAAGACCTATTTGATGACCCGCTAAAACAGAAGGTTCAACACGAACTCTTCTAACCATTAATTTTGCATCTAGCAATACTATTTTAGGTACAAATTTAGTACATGTCAGACTTTTTTCTGGATTTGTTCTTGTTAATTTAATTTGGACACTAACACCTGGTAACAAATATTTGGGTTGATCAAAGAAATCAAATTGGAGTGGTGAACATAATGAAAATGCTTTTGATTTTGCAATCCATGTTTTTCGCATAAGATCATGTTCAGTGTAACCCATTCCCCCTAAAGATGTATGTTTAGTATCTTGATTATAATTTATAATAGTTTCAATTAGAGATTTGTGTGCAAAACTATCATTTGCTCCTTCAATTTTAGTAGAATTAAAAACTAATTCAGCGTCTTTAAAAAGAGTTTGAAAAAAGAAATTGTTTGCTGTTACGTCAGCTTCTTGTGTAATATTTTCACCTAAGCTATTTACAACTTTCAACTGAATATATAACAAAGTATCGTTCAAATCTAAATATTCTGTTTGTGATCCGTTAATGTAAAATTGAATCGAAGAGGTACCAGCATCAGTTATTGAATTCATTGGGAAAATATCTTCAAATGAACCATGTTCAATCACGGCTTGAGGGGATGGTCTATCAAAAAGACATAATTCAGATTTTGCACTAATCATTTTTCAAATATAGTTCCGAATCCTCTCATTCTTTTGTTTATATGTTTCTTCATAATCTTTCTACGCTTAAGTATCCCTCCTTTTTGTTCATTTTTATGATTAAATACATCACTTACTTTATTAATAACACTAGGTAAAGTTTGCATAACACTAGGTAAAGATTCTTTAAATTCAGATATTGCATTTGATTTTAAAGCAGGTAAAAAATCAGAATTATTATTTATTACGTCATTTGCCGTTTTCATACCGAAATTGCCTATACGTCTAAGAATAGGTAATGCAAATCTACCTATTGTTTTCAACCAACCGGTTCCATATTGTTTACCTATAAAATATGGTAATTCTCCACCAGATTGACTACTACTATAAAAATTTACAATGTCAGGATTACTCATTTATTTTACGAAAATGTAATGTAAGAAAAGTTTTATCTTCTTTACCAAATATATATTTTCCACTATCATCACGAATATTGATTTCTATATTGTTTATATATGTTGATGATACAGACAAATACATTGGGTTTTTCTCTATAATTTGAACTAGATCATCCTTTTTATGTTTTTCAACCCATACACATTTCAATAGAGGTATCAAAACATCACCAACAAGAATAGGTTCAATGATATTTGTATAGATCATCATTTGTTGATTACTTTGCAAAATTTCTGGTAAACGTAATCCAACAATAACTTTTTCTGAATATGATTCTTCACTTAATCCCAAACTTTGAGCCAAAAATTTACTAAATTTAACTTTACTGACATCATCTTCCAATTCAATTTTGACTAATCTTCCTTGTTCAATTTCGCAAGATTTAAATGGATGCGGATAAAAAGTCATTAATTGATCATTTATTTGTGATAAATTAGTAATGATTAAATTTTCTTCAAATTTATCTGTATACTCGACATCGTAAAAATAATTTATAGTTAATCGAATTGTGTCAAACTTTATTTTACGATTATTTGAAGGAATTTTAATTTGATTCAAGTTTTCAATAAAATTTATTTCTTTTTTATTAAATCCTAATTTTTGAGCTTCTGCAATACTATCAAATGAAATTTTAAATGGAAAATATTTACAATTAATATTTAAAGTATTTCCATCAATGTATACTAGATAAAATATAGAGTCGTGACTAATTGTATATTCATTATTTGCATCGTTATAGTAAAAATATTCATAACTTGTATGTAATGTACTCTTACTATATTTAATATTTGAGTTGTTATAAAATGGAAAATTATTGTATACAAAAGTGAAATCGGTCAGAGCAACTTGCCATTCACCTTCCAAGTAAATAGGATTTTGAAATTCAACATTAAATTTATCAGCTTTATTATTTGGATGAGTAAGAAGACAACTATTACTCGGTAGATTTATGTAAAATTCTTTATTCATTTATTTTTCTAAAATGTATTGATAAATGTGTTTTGGTATCTTTACTAAATTTAATTAATTTTCCACTATCATCGCGAATATTAATTTCAATGTTGTTTATAGTTGAAGTTGAAATTGGTAAATACATTGGATTCTTCATTTCTAATTGTACAATTTCCCCTTGTTCATAGTTTTTAACCCAAATAGATTTTAATAGAGGAACTCTAACATCTCCAACAGTTATTGGTTCAATAATATTCGAATAAATGAACATTTGTTGATGATGATGTAATAATCTTGGAACTTTATTACCAACGATGTCTTTTTCACTAAAAGTTTGTTTATTTAATCCTAAGGTTTTGATTAAATTGTTGTCAAAATATATTTTTGAAATGTTATCTGCAAGTTTTATTTTAACCAATTCATTGTTTTCAATTTTTAGTTCTTTAAACGGAGACGGAATAAATGACATTAAATGTCCTTGTAATTCAGATAATGTGTTTATGAGTAAATTATCTTCAAAATATTTTTCAAATATTGTTTTTTCTTCATAACTTATAATTATCCCGAATTGTTCCATAACACCATCATCTGTAAACTTTGGTAATTTTAATCGACAATGATCATCTTCATTAATAACAGATATAGATTTTAATCCAAAACTAAACGCATGTTGAATGTCAGGGAATGTTACTTTAAATGGAACATGTGGACAGACAATAACCAAGTTCTCATATTTTTCAATAAAAACATCGACATCAGGGGTATGTTTAGAATTTATTAATTCATAAGTTTCATTTTGATTATATATTTTCAAATATTTTACTTCAGTACCACTCTTCATCGTTTCATAACTTAGGTAAGAATTACTATAAAACGGAAATGTTTTATACACAAAAGTAAAATCAATCAAAGCAACTTCCCACTCACCATCCAAGTAAATAGGATTTTGAAATTCGACATTAAAATTACTAGCTTCATTATTAGGAAAAATAAGAGGACAACTATTACTAGGTAAAATCATATAAAACTGGTTTCTTTCATAATATTTATTTAATTAATTGATTTTCAGATATCCAAGTTGGAGTTTCATATCCATGCCATTTAACATAGTATTGTTTATATTTACCAACATTCTTGGTTTTTAATATCTTTTGAATTCTGAATACAGTAGGGGTTTCTATAACTTGGAGTTCCTGTTCGTAGAATTTTCCACTAACTTGATTGTTTTCATCATCTTTGATAAAGTACATTACTGGATTCTGATTCATATCAATTTCTGAGATTTGAAATACTTCATCACTCCAATTGTTGTCGAAATTCTTGATGAATGGAGAAGCACTGATTTTACTTATTCTAACGTGATTACCCACTTTATATTTAGGCTTTTTAATGATTGAATCAGATTGTTGTGATATCCAATTATCCATATTATTCGTTGAATAAACATCAATTGGTCGCATTCCATTTAAACCCCTATGTGGCGAATAATTGTAGCTATAAATTGCTTTCTGTAAAACATTTATCCAGGTTTTATTTCCTTTATATACGAAATATTTTTTCAAACGATCTCTTAGAGTTCGATTAAATCTTTCCACGTGGGCAGCTTTAAATTGAGAAAATACAGAGTAATGATTTATTCCTTTGATAATTTCTCTAACTTTACTATTATAAAACTCTTTACCTAAAGAATAAATTTAATTTAATTTATTTATTTAATTACATACCCAAATCAGTTTGTAAATTACGAGGTTTGCCATCAATAAATAATTCCTTGATTGCTTCAGCCATTTCATTGGCAGATTTGGTTTTTGTTGGAATAGCACGAGCGAATCGACTAAATATATCAACACATGTCAAAATATATTTGTATCCCTTATTAATTTTAGAGAATGGTATCATTTCCATCAAATCCATTTGCCATAAATCATCAACTCCCATTGTTTTATAACTACGGGTTTTGAATTTCTTCAACATTGGTTTATTTAAACTGTATGCCATTTGCCCAGATAACCAATTCTTAGTTTCTTTCTTTGAATTAACTACTTCCTTTGCCAGTTTCCTTACACCACCAAAACCAGCGGGATGTTTTGGGTCTGTCCATACTTTTTCGAGCTTTTTCACCGTGTTTCGATTTTTGGTTAATGTTTCCTTCATTATTACAACAAGTTGTCAAAATATTTAAATCTAAATTATGTTTATCCGGTAATGAATTCTTGGTACCCATTAAGAAGTTAATGTTGAAATTGCGCTTATTGCAGATAATACTATTGGAATTAATGCCCCCAAAAATCCACCATTTTGTTTATATATTATTTTTCGCATCAGACGTCGATTCTTAGTGTTTACTAAAGATAAAAGCGATCTTTTATGCTTTTGTAATACAAGTTTTTTAACTTTAGTAATGTTTACATTACCACGAACTACATTAACAATAACTTCAACTAGATCATCTATAACAAATGAAGGAAAATTCTGTAAAATATTCATTCTTTTGTTATTAGGAGCCTTCATCAAGGCATTAAAGTATGGTAGACTACGTTCAACTTTCATATTAAATACATTTTTCATCTAGTTGTTTTGTTTATATTTAATCCACTTTTTATCGTTAACAATCTTCTTACTCGTTTTTATTATTTTACGTTTAGTAACCCTTTTCTTTGTAACTTTTTTCTTTGTGGATTTTTCACGTTGAACAATAACTTTTTTAAACGTCATTTCAAGTAATTATTTTCAGATTTCAATTTTGTTTATAAATCGTAACACCTTTCTCATTGAAAATGTCAGTTCTAATACGTAATTCATCAGGACATTGTTGTGTAAAGTCAAAGAACAAATATCCGTGGGGAACCTTTGTTGCATCTTGAAACGAATCAATTAAAAATTTTCTATCATTGGGATAAGCTTGTCTAGCAAGAAAATCTATAATGGTTGCATCTCTAGGGTTTTTGAAAATAACCAAGTATTGGACATTTAAATTACGAGTTCTATGACTGCCCCCTTGATGAAACAAGTTTTGAGTAATGAAAATAACAGTAACTCCAATATGTCGAGCAATTTTGTAAATAAATTATTAAAATCCTTTTCATTATTAGCTTCCTGGTATAGATCATCGATAATAATAACATCGCCTTGATGTAATCTAGATGACCAATTTTTATCAAACCCTTTAATTATTGTCATTTTCAATTTACAGAATTGATTTTGAGTAAGTCCATGTTCTTCGTCAGCTCCTCTATGCCAATATATTTTGTTGAATTTTGATTTAAACAAGTTCGATTGTAATAAATTGCATACAAATAAAGTCTTTCCACAACCACTTGGTCCAACTACTTGATATACAGCATCATTTCTTAATTCCATTTTATTAATAATTATTTATTTAATTGTTTATATTTGTTTTAATTTTTAGAATTACTTGAATTGAAATTATTTGAAAATGTTGAGTAATATAAATTATAAAGGAAGATATTCTATACCTGATATGAAATTCCCATTTGGAAAACCACAACAAGTTGTAGATCGATCAGGTAAGTATCCGATAATATTTTTCAGATCGGGGAAATGTCGGGTAATGGGATGTAAGCAACCTCTAAAAACTGGGGATTTGAAATATAATATACATGATTTACAAATTCAATCAATCACTGTAACAATCGATATTGGGAAATTTATAAATCTATATGAATTACAAAGAAAGGTGAATTGTGTATTTGAACCAGAAATATTTCCAGCATTACGTCTTCAAAAATATAATCCATCATGTGTCAATATATTTTCAAGTGGGAAAGTAGTAATACTAGGAATAAAATCCTTGGATTATAATGATTATGTGGAAAATATTAAATCAGAAATAAATATGTTAATAAATTAATAAATATTTTGTTTGAATTTGTTTAATTTATTAAGTATTAAAAAATGTCAAAAGGTAAATCATGTATATTTAAATATGTATTTTATTTTATTATTTAGTTTATCTCTTTGAAGTAATTTTAAAGAAACTCCAGGAACTTTATCCAAGAATAAAAAATACGTTGGATTATTGCGCACCAGAGTTTCTCGCAACAAAAATTTACCATTTCACAGGGATTAACATTGAAGAACTTCTCGAGATTCACTATGACAACGTTCAGGGATCTGGTGACCGATGTGTTGCAAATTGCATTGTTTGTAAAGATAGTATGAGAGTATCATGTTCAGATGGATGTCCATGTTGCCACGATTTCAAACGTGACCAAACAATCCATATATTGTTGGCCGAAATGCGTAAAACATATTACTCGGATATTTTTGATTTGAAATAAAAATTAATCTTTTTTAATCTTGTCAATAAAAATATTTGTATGGATTAAAAGTTTTTTTTTTTTTTTTTTTCATTCATTAAAACAAATAAAATGTTAATAATAATAAAATAATAATATTGATATAAAATAATAATAATAATAATAATATAAAATATATAATTAAATGAAAATAAAAAATAATTATTTAATTCATTTCATTAAAACAAACAATTTAATTTAAAAATATATTATTTAAAAAATAAATAATTGACTTAATTAAAACAAACAATTAAATTTAATAATAATTAAAATATAAATTAATAATATTATTGACTTAAACAAATAATTAAATTTAATATAATTAAAATATAAATAAATAATATTATTGACTTAAACAAATAATTAAATTTAATATAATTAAAATATAAATAAATAATATTATTGACTTAAACAAATAATTAAATTTAATATAATTAAAATATAAATAAATATTATTATTGACTTAAACAAATAATTAAAGTAAATAAAAATAATAATGATTTTTATTCGAGCAAATATATTTAGGCTTTTTAGTTGACAGGCGAATTGAGCCATTTTTGATGGATAATGAAAAAATACTTAGGCTTTTATATAATATTTTTATGTTCTCGGGTTTGAACCAATTTTATTCGAAAATAATCATCAGTACAATCAATCATAGGCGATTTAAGCCAATTTTTATTTTTTAGGCTTTTAAATCGATAAAAAATACTTAAAGTTTTTTATCATGAATTAAAATTTTTTAAAAATTTTGAATTTGATCATTAAAACAAATAATTAAAAAAAAAAATTTTTTTTTTCATTCATTAAAACAAATAATTAAAAAAAAATTTTTTTTTTTTTTCATTCATTAAAACAAATAATTAAAATAAAATTTAACCCCCCCCCTCCCCCTAAAAATTTTTTTTTAGGGGGGGGGTCTCGGGATTTTTTCAAGCCAAATATCCACGGGGCAATTTTCAAGCCAAATATCCACGGGGCATAGTCCTCATATCCCTCTAATACTATTGGAATTAATGCCCCCAAAAATCCACCATTTTGTTTATATATTATTTTTCGCATCAGACGTCGATTCTTAGTGTTTACTAAAGATAAAAGCGATCTTTTATGCTTTTGTAATACAAGTTTTTTAACTTTAGTAATGTTTACATTACCACGAACTACATTAACAATAACTTCAACTAGATCATCTATAACAAATGAAGGAAAATTCTGTAAAATATTCATTCTTTTGTTATTAGGAGCCTTCATCAAGGCATTAAAGTATGGTAGACTACGTTCAACTTTCATATTAAATACATTTTTCATCTAGTTGTTTTGTTTATATTTTAATCCACTTTTTATCGTTAACAATCTTCTTACTCGTTTTTATTATTTTACGTTTAGTAACCCTTTTCTTTGTAACTTTTTTCTTTGTGGATTTTTCACGTTGAACAATAACTTTTTTAAACGTCATTTCAAGTAATTATTTTCAGATTTCAATTTTGTTTA
Source organism: Schmidtea mediterranea (assembly GCA_022537955.1). Taxonomy (NCBI): domain Eukaryota; kingdom Metazoa; phylum Platyhelminthes; order Tricladida; family Dugesiidae; genus Schmidtea; species Schmidtea mediterranea. Next base: position 164,042,470 of record CM039680.1, read on the forward strand.
TAAATCGTAACACCTTTCTCATTGAAAATGTCAGTTCTAATACGTAATTCATCAGGACATTGTTGTGTAAAGTCAAAGAACAAATATCCGTGGGAACCTTTGTTGCATCTTGAAACGAATCAATTAAAAATTTTCTATCATTGGGATAAGCTTGTCTAGCAAGAAAATCTATAATGGTTGCATCTCTAGGGTTTTTGAAAATAACCAAGTATTGGACATTTAAATTACGAGTTCTATGACTGCCCCCTTGATGAAACAAGTTTTGAGTAATGAAAATAACAGTAACTCCAATATGTCGAGCAATTTTTGTAAATAAATTATTAAAATCCTTTTCTTTATTAGCTTCCTGGTATAGATCATCGATAATAATAACATCGCCTTGATGTAATCTAGATGACCAATTTTTATCAAACCCTTTAATTATTGTCATTTTCAATTTACAGAATTGATTTTGAGTAAGTCCATGTTCTTCGTCAGCTCCTCTATGCCAATATATTTTGTTGAATTTTGATTTAAACAAGTTCGATTGTAATAAATTGCATACAAATAAAGTCTTTCCACAACCACTTGGTCCAACTACTTGATATACAGCATCATTTCTTAATTCCATTTTATTAATAATTATTTATTTAATTGTTTATATTTGTTTTAATTTTTAGAATTACTTGAATTGAAATTATTTGAAAATGTTGAGTAATATAAATTATAAAGGAAGATATTCTATACCTGATATGAAATTCCCATTTGGAAAACCACAACAAGTTGTAGATCGATCAGGTAAGTATCCGATAATATTTTTCAGATCGGGGAAATGTCGGGTAATGGGATGTAAGCAACCTCTAAAAACTGGGGATTTGAAATATAATATACATGATTTACAAATTCAATCAATCACTGTAACAATCGATATTGGGAAATTTATAAATCTATATGAATTACAAAGAAAGGTGAATTGTGTATTTGAACCAGAAATATTTCCAGCATTACGTCTTCAAAAATATAATCCATCATGTGTCAATATATTTTCAAGTGGGAAAGTAGTAATACTAGGAATAAAATCCTTGGATTATAATGATTATGTGGAAAATATTAAATCAGAAATAAATATGTTAATAAATTAATAAATATTTTGTTTGAATTTGTTTAATTTATTAAGTATTAAAAATGTCAAAAGGTAAATCATGTATATTTAAATATGTATTTTATTTTATTATTTAGTTTATCTCTTTGAAGTAATTTTAAAGAAACTCCAGGAACTTTATCCAAGAATAAAAATACGTTGGATTATTGCGCACCAGAGTTTCTCGCAACAAAAATTTACCATTTCACAGGGATTAACATTGAAGAACTTCTCGAGATTCACTATGACAACGTTCAGGGATCTGGTGACCGATGTGTTGCAAATTGCATTGTTTGTAAAGATAGTATGAGAGTATCATGTTCAGATGGATGTCCATGTTGCCACGATTTCAAACGTGACCAAACAATCCATATATTGTTGGCCGAAATGCGTAAAACATATTACTCGGATATTTTTGATTTGAAATAAAAATTAATCTTTTTTAATCTTGTCAATAAAAATATTTGTATGGATTAAAAGTTTTTTTTTTTTTTTTTTTCATTCATTAAAACAAATAAAATGTTAATAATAATAAAATAATAATATTGATATAAAATAATAATAATAATAATAATATAAATATATAATTAAATGAAAATAAAAATAATTATTTAATTCATTTCATTAAAACAAACAATTTAATTTAAAAATATATTATTTAAAAATAAATAATTGACTTAATTAAAACAAACAATTAAATTTAATAATAATTAAAATATAAATTAATAATATTATTGACTTAAACAAATAATTAATTTAATATAATTAAAATATAAATAAATAATATTATTGACTTAAACAAATAATTAAATTTAATATAATTAAAATATAAATAAATAATATTATTGACTTAAACAAATAATTAAATTTAATATAATTAAAATATAAATAAATATTATTATTGACTTAAACAAATAATTAAAGTAAATAAAAATAATAATGATTTTTATTCGAGCAAATATATTTAGGCTTTTAGTTGACAGGCGAATTGAGCCATTTTTGATGGATAATGAAAAAATACTTAGGCTTTTATATAATATTTTTATGTTCTCGGGTTTGAACCAATTTTATTCGAAAATAATCATCAGTACAATCAATCATAGGCGATTTAAGCCAATTTTTATTTTTTAGGCTTTTAAATCGATAAAAAATACTTAAAGTTTTTTATCATGAATTAAAATTTTTTAAAAATTTTGAATTTGATCATTAAAACAAATAATTAAAAAAAAAAATTTTTTTTTTTCATTCATTAAAACAAATAATTAAAAAAAATTTTTTTTTTTTTCATTCATTAAAACAAATAATTAAAATAAAATTTAACCCCCCCTCCCCTAAAAATTTTTTTTAGGGGGGGGGTCTCGGATTTTTTCAAGCCAAATATCCACGGGGCAATTTTCAAGCCAAATATCCACGGGGCATAGTCCTCATATCCCTCTAATACTATTGGAATTAATGCCCCCAAAAATCCACCATTTTGTTTATATATTATTTTTCGCATCAGACGTCGATTCTTAGTGTTTACTAAAGATAAAAGCGATCTTTTATGCTTTTGTAATACAAGTTTTTTAACTTTAGTAATGTTTACATTACCACGAACTACATTAACAATAACTTCAACTAGATCATCTATAACAAATGAAGGAAAATTCTGTAAAATATTCATTCTTTTGTTATTAGGAGCCTTCATCAAGGCATTAAAGTATGGTAGACTACGTTCAACTTTCATATTAAATACATTTTTCATCTAGTTGTTTTGTTTATATTTTAATCCACTTTTTATCGTTAACAATCTTCTTACTCGTTTTTATTATTTTACGTTTAGTAACCCTTTTCTTTGTAACTTTTTTCTTTGTGGATTTTTCACGTTGAACAATAACTTTTTTAAACGTCATTTCAAGTAATTATTTTCAGATTTCAATTTTGTTTATAAATCGTAACACCTTTCTCATTGAAAATGTCAGTTCTAATACGTAATTCATCAGGACATTGTTGTGTAAAGTCAAAGAACAAATATCCGTGGGGAACCTTTGTTGCATCTTGAAACGAATCAATTAAAAATTTTCTATCATTGGGATAAGCTTGTCTAGCAAGAAAATCTATAATGGTTGCATCTCTAGGGTTTTTGAAAATAACCAAGTATTGGACATTTAAATTACGAGTTCTATGACTGCCCCCTTGATGAAACAAGTTTTGAGTAATGAAAATAACAGTAACTCCAATATGTCGAGCAATTTTTGTAAATAAATTATTAAAATCCTTTTCTTTATTAGCTTCCTGGTATAGATCATCGATAATAATAACATCGCCTTGATGTAATCTAGATGACCAATTTTTATCAAACCCTTTAATTATTGTCATTTTCAATTTACAGAATTGATTTTGAGTAAGTCCATGTTCTTCGTCAGCTCCTCTATGCCAATATATTTTGTTGAATTTTGATTTAAACAAGTTCGATTGTAATAAATTGCATACAAATAAAGTCTTTCCACAACCACTTGGTCCAACTACTTGATATACAGCATCATTTCTTAATTCCATTTTATTAATAATTATTTATTTAATTGTTTATATTTGTTTTAATTTTTAGAATTACTTGAATTGAAATTATTTGAAAATGTTGAGTAATATAAATTATAAAGGAAGATATTCTATACCTGATATGAAATTCCCATTTGGAAAACCACAACAAGTTGTAGATCGATCAGGTAAGTATCCGATAATATTTTTCAGATCGGGGAAATGTCGGGTAATGGGATGTAAGCAACCTCTAAAAACTGGGGATTTGAAATATAATATACATGATTTACAAATTCAATCAATCACTGTAACAATCGATATTGGGAAATTTATAAATCTATATGAATTACAAAGAAAGGTGAATTGTGTATTTGAACCAGAAATATTTCCAGCATTACGTCTTCAAAAATATAATCCATCATGTGTCAATATATTTTCAAGTGGGAAAGTAGTAATACTAGGAATAAAATCCTTGGATTATAATGATTATGTGGAAAATATTAAATCAGAAATAAATATGTTAATAAATTAATAAATATTTTGTTTGAATTTGTTTAATTTATTAAGTATTAAAAATGTCAAAAGGTAAATCATGTATATTTAAATATGTATTTTATTTTATTATTTAGTTTATCTCTTTGAAGTAATTTTAAAGAAACTCCAGGAACTTTATCCAAGAATAAAAAATACGTTGGATTATTGCGCACCAGAGTTTCTCGCAACAAAAATTTACCATTTCACAGGGATTAACATTGAAGAACTTCTCGAGATTCACTATGACAACGTTCAGGGATCTGGTGACCGATGTGTTGCAAATTGCATTGTTTGTAAAGATAGTATGAGAGTATCATGTTCAGATGGATGTCCATGTTGCCACGATTTCAAACGTGACCAAACAATCCATATATTGTTGGCCGAAATGCGTAAAACATATTACTCGGATATTTTTGATTTGAAATAAAAATTAATCTTTTTTAATCTTGTCAATAAAAATATTTGTATGGATTAAAAGTTTTTTTTTTTTTTTTTTTCATTCATTAAAACAAATAAAATGTTAATAATAATAAAATAATAATATTGATATAAAATAATAATAATAATAATAATATAAAATATATAATTAAATGAAAATAAAAAATAATTATTTAATTCATTTCATTAAAACAAACAATTTAATTTAAAAATATATTATTTAAAAAATAAATAATTGACTTAATTAAAACAAACAATTAAATTTAATAATAATTAAAATATAAATTAATAATATTATTGACTTAAACAAATAATTAAATTTAATATAATTAAAATATAAATAAATAATATTATTGACTTAAACAAATAATTAAATTTAATATAATTAAAATATAAATAAATAATATTATTGACTTAAACAAATAATTAAATTTAATATAATTAAAATATAAATAAATATTATTATTGACTTAAACAAATAATTAAAGTAAATAAAAATAATAATGATTTTTATTCGAGCAAATATATTTAGGCTTTTTAGTTGACAGGCGAATTGAGCCATTTTTGATGGATAATGAAAAAATACTTAGGCTTTTATATAATATTTTTATGTTCTCGGGTTTGAACCAATTTTATTCGAAAATAATCATCAGTACAATCAATCATAGGCGATTTAAGCCAATTTTTATTTTTTAGGCTTTTAAATCGATAAAAAATACTTAAAGTTTTTTATCATGAATTAAAATTTTTTAAAAATTTTGAATTTGATCATTAAAACAAATAATTAAAAAAAAAAATTTTTTTTTTCATTCATTAAAACAAATAATTAAAAAAAAATTTTTTTTTTTTTTTCATTCATTAAAACAAATAATTAAAATAAAATTTAACCCCCCCCCCCTCCCCCTAAAAATTTTTTTTAGGGGGGGGGGTCTCGGGATTTTTTCAAGCCAAATATCCACGGGGCAATTTTCAAGCCAAATATCCACGGGGCATAGTCCTCATATCCCTCTACTTTTATTTTCAAGGCTTTATAAGGATTTAAGAGAAATAATTATAATATATAACAAACTGCCTTTCCGGTTGTTATTTCGAATAAACAATACTTTACTTTAAATGAAAGTTTTTACAGTTGTGAAGCAATTCAGAATTTTATTTCCATCAAGTTCAATGGCGTCGTACGGTTAAAATATTTGGTTGTGCCCAAAAATCAATTAATAGCAGAGAAATTAATAAAAGTAAAACATGTAATAATACAACAGCTAACAATTAACGCCGATCACCAAAATAGTTACAGAAGTGGTTTGTAGCTCGCAATGGATCCGTTCATTTCGATCGTGTAGCTTCCACTGTGATGACCATTGTTGGGATATTAAATATTCGTCGATAGATAGGTCTCTCGATCCGACTCCTCGTGTTCAATAATCAATAAGACAAAATCCTAACAAAAAAATCTTTATTGACAAATATTCACAACGATACACATGTTGGGCCAGAACACAAATAGCCTTGAGAATTGTTTAAATGCATCAGTAATACAGCACGAGAACCCAGCACCAAGATAACTTAAAATATAACATACAACACCAACTAAACACTTTAAAATCTGAGAGAATATAAATAAATATAAAATCCAAAAACATAAAAGTAAGATAAAATAAATACAAAAGGCATCAAGAACCGCACGAAATTTAAATAAAAAATAACATAATAACAAGAAAATTTGACCGTAAAATGACCATTTATTTAAAAGTAAAAAATTTAATGAATTAAATGAGTGAAAATAAAATATTTTTGGTTGAATAAATTTAATTAAAAATGTTAAAAATAAATTACCAATTTAAATTAAGAAATTAATAAAAATTTAATTTAGATAACACAAATAATTTCAAGGTCAAATTTTTTTAATCACAATAAAAATAACACGCAAGGTTAAGGTCAAACTATAGGTATATATACTGATGTGTTTTCACAAATAATTCAATTCTACTTTGCAGTATTAGTTTCAACTTAACTGAAATATTGATTTTCAGTCTCACTTTGAGACTTGTTTTGAGCAAGTTTAAGGTAGTTAGTGTGCTTTACACTTAATTTTAAACGCATTGACGATTATGAATTCATTGATCGATAACCTAATATAATTAGAAATTTTATGAACCATGAATGGACAATGTTTATTTATTATGATAATGTGGATCGAAAATGTTATTTATGGACAATAAATTATGATGCTGCGATACCCATTTACGAACTCCCAACTATTATATGAATAAACGGTTTATGCATTTGAGACTTTTACCCGATTGGTACGGTAACATTTATTTATTTCTTTTTCGGCCCACAGCCAAAACACAAAGCAAGGAAGTAAAATTACACATAACTACCAAGCTGTGTAAGTGCGGTTTCTCCGCCTATAGCTTGTGCCCGTGAGTGTTCCGTCGTGCGCAACGACGGGCTCGAACGTCAAATCATTGAACCTAAATAGCGAAAGAGAGTAGCTTCAGAGTGGGTCTTTTGGCTCAATTTTCTTGCACTCAATTTCGATAAAATCGACATAAAATTTAAACAACAATCGGCTCAAAATCACTAATACCGAGTAGTCCATTGGGCACTCATTAACTATAATATGAACATAAATAGATCATAAGGACAAAGAGAGGAAAAGGGTAGCGGGGAAAATAGCGAAATCGTTGCAACAGTTAAAGTGAATAGCCATCGGAAAAAGATTAATCCGAACGACCAAAATTATGGAAAATAATGTTTTAAATAATATATAAGAATTAAATAAATTATGTTGAATTGAGACGGAAAATATGGGCAGAACGCTGCGCAAATTTTCGGAAATAATTAAAACATTTATCGTAAAACTGTAAAACAAGGTCGGTACGCTGCTCAAATTTTCTGAATTAGTTAAAATACTTATAGAAAATAGTAAAGTAAAAGTGAAATGTTGTTCGATTGTGAGTATAATATTCTCTTGAAACCACAAAATAAGGGCGGATCGCTGCTCAAATTTTCCGAATCAATAAAAATACTCTGTCGGAAACTGTAGAATAAAGATGGAGTAAGGCTAAATTTTTATATAAGTAAAATATTTTTATAAAGCTGAGGAATAAGGACGCATCCCTACTAAAGACTTGATAATAATAATGATAATAATAATGATAATGGTAATTATAATAATAATAATAATAATAATAATAATAATAATAATAATAATAATAATAATAATAATAATAATAATAATAATAATAATAGAGGATAATAATAATAATCATAATGATCTTGGTACTTATAATGATAATGATAATAATTATGATAATGATAATAGTAATAATAATAATAGTAGTAATAATTATAAATATAACGGTAATTATAGTTATAAGAATAATAATAAATGTAATAGTAGTAACAATTAATAAAGGTAATACATATAATAGTAGCAATAACAATGCTAGTAATAATAATAGGGAACATTGTAGTTATAATAGGGATAAGGGTAAGAGATGTACTGTATTTGTTTAACTTAACAAAAGGTTTACAGGCCATAGAAAAATCATCAATACGGGGAACTACAAGAAGGACTTAGCGAATAGACGTAATGATAAATGATATGAGACTATAGGTTAACATTTGAAAGAGATAGGAGAGCAATGGGACCTAAAATTCGAAAGCGAGCATAGGCCTTCTATCGGCAGTTCGTTGGACCCATGGATCGTTCGGTCAATTATAGCATTAGCAATAGCGCTCACTTTTTGCGGACGATCCCCCCCACTCGAACACAGTTCCAACGTTGCTTAGCAACGGGAACCGAGTGGTAAGCGAAATATATTTGTATGGGGTTGTCTGGGTAACAACCATATAGTTTCAAAATAGCAACACCCAGAAGCCCACCACACAATAATTTATTTATCGTATACACCCTAAGGTTATCACGCTGTAAATTCAACTGCAATTTGATTAACTTTATCGATTTACGACTATTCGCTCGTTTTCTTCGACTCGTTATTTTCGCGCTCCGACCAACTGGCAACTTATTTTGTTGTCAGTTGCTTTCATAGTTTTTGGATTCCCATTAATCTGGATAATTATTGAAAAACAATTTTCCATTTCTTACAATTTATTGCGCGTTTCTCTAATGCCGGGAAACACATTAAGCTGACGTTCAGCTCGGCGGCTCTTGATTAATGGGTTCGTCGGTAAATAATTTAATTAATTAATTAGTTTGTTTTTGCACTTCCGACCCTTCAATATAACTTATCTCAGTCTAATAATATTTTATTCGTCTTCACTATCAAATTTGCCACCGGTTACCACTTTTCCCACGAAAAAAATATTAATTTTTACTTTTTTCGAAATTTTAATTAATTTTAATTGATTTTGATAATTTTATTATTTTTATTCATGTTTTGTTATAACCCCAACACCATTAAGTTGGAGAGTCGACCTTGGGTCATAGTAAAGCGAAGGTTATTCTTCACAAGTTTAAGGGCTGAAAACGAGCGCTCGCAACTGCAAGAGAACACTGGCAAGGTTAGTACCAATTGATAGAAAGTTGCTAGAGTAAAGTACACTTTTAGAAAATCATTGCTGGTCATATAGAGATATATGGAATAGAGGTCTCGTTTTTCAAATGTTCCTTGACAAAAGATTCGTCACTCTGGAACAATGTCATCAACATCAATGTCTCCAGGATATAAAAAGGAGTGAGTTCGTAGTTTATCGACTTGCAATATGGTTGGAGAGGTTAGGCAGTCAAGTGAAGATAACAAAGGAAGTACATCTTCATAAAATCGAGTTTTCAGAGCAGATAACAACAAATCGATGGTTGCGTAATAAAAATCAATCCTGCTCTTTTCTTTGCATAAAAGATGAACATGTGTGACGCAGTTTTCGTCTATTCTCTTTGATATTTTTCTTTGACGTAGCTGTGAATAAAATACTCCAATGCTGTCTGCAACAGATTCAGCTTTTACCCAAAAGGCATGAAATGAAGTTTCATTCCGAGAATCTTCTATGGTTTTGATTAGTGATTTCAGTTGGATAGTAACTGCTGAAATATTAATGTCTTGTTGTTGCAAAAATTTGGATAAAATGTGGCATAGCAGTAGAATATCGTGTAATACTGTGAGGTACAAGCAAAAGTTGAAATCGACTGCTTTTAACAGAGAGAATGCATCACTTGCTGTTTCACGGTCGTAGGACGAATCTGTTGTGATATGTTCAAGTGTTGACACAATTATTGGAAGTGTGTTAAAAATCACTGCACAATTGTCTACTCAACTGCTTCAGCGTGTGGAACACAAAGATTTCATGGTTCGACATCCAAGCTGCAGGTTGTCTGATTCACCATCTAAAATGTCCTAAAATAGGCCATGTCACTTTGTGCTGCCCTCAATAAAGCAAAATTGTTTCTGTAAGATACCAAAAATGTTTCGCGCCATAACATTCTCCGAACAGACATTGACGACAACTAAGTTAAGGCGATGCGAGAAACAGTACACGTAATAAGAAGTTTGGTACACTTCCTTAACTCGTGCTTGCAATCCAGAGTAGTAACCTCTCATAGTAGAGCATTTGTCATGACCCTGTTCACGAATGTTTGTAATTGACAAGTCATGTTTCTTTAATAAGCTGCTGAGGACCTCAAACAAACCTTTAGAATTGGCCTCAGTGCATGCTCTACATCTTGCAAAGCCTCAATAGCATCTCCAGACTGATTGACATATCTTACAACAAACGAAAGTTGGTTCTGTTTGCTGAGATATGGTGTGGTGTCGAGGCAAATTGCAAAGAATTTTGCCATTTTAACTTTTTCTGCAATATCAGCCTTCAGTAAGAAAGCGACAGTTTGAATCATCTCATTCTGAGAGGATGGTGACGTATAACTGGGGTATCCTTTTTCGTTTTGAGAAGATCGTTGTAAGTTGGTTGCTAGGTCTGAATTCCATTTTGGAATGAGATTGATGATTTCTAAAAATACCCGGTGGTTTGATGAATCAGTGCATTCCGCGAATACCAGTGAGTAGGTCACTGCGTTACCCTCCTAGCAAGCTGACAGTGCTACCTCTAGGCTCCTGATTTGGGTCCGTTGGTTCTGGAACAGCTATTTTCCATGCGCCCACCCTTGTTGGGCGGCGGTCAGTCTCTGGTAAGTCGTCTTAACTCGAGAAAACTCGATCCATGTCGCACGGATTTTCTGTATTTCGCGACTCATCTGAATCAGCTGAGTGTGTAGCTCCGCGTTTTCTCTGCGAAATTTTACTAATTCTTTACTCAAAGTTCTGAGCGAATTCATATCTTTAAACAAAATCATTCATTAACGAATTTACGTAAAATTAAAATTATTCAATAAAAAATAGCGAGTTGTATGATTCTATTTTTGCAGGTTACATAGAGGCTTACTGACTCTTCAACATCTCTCGGGTCTCAATTAAATTAAGGTGTTTTGACTACTAAGACTGGTTTTCAACATGTTAATTATTAGTACTATATTACTAAAATTCAAAAATTTGACAATTCTAGGGTTTATTACTAATACACTATGACTTACTCAGCGGATTTCACCCTCTTTGTCTGTTGAAACTACGATAATTTGATGGATTTGCTGGTCTGTTTCGAGAATATGAGTGCTCTTGGTGTTGAGGCGATCTCCTGATACGATTCAGGGTAGTTGATGGAATTAGTCGTCTTGGCACTACTACGTCCAAGGGAGCGTCGAGCTCTTCTAAAGCCGGGTCGTCTAGCTCATACGAAATTCCGTAATTTGGTGCATACCCATCGGTACTTGGAATTCGACCCGCGGCGATGTCCGCATTTACCCGATCCAACCGACGCCTGGCCATGGCTACCTGCCAATTCGTTTTGCCGTTGATGTATTTCCAACCTGGCCAGCGTAAATTCGACCCTTTGCCGAGCTTTTCGGACAGGGTTTTGCCCTGGCTTGCGCTTAACCGCGATGTATGGGACCTCCACTTCGTCTTTCTGAAATATGCGATGCTCATTTGACTCCCTCACCGGGGATATTGAATAGCCAGCGTCCCACATCGCCTGCCTGCACCGTGCTGCTGTCCTCGCCGTAATTCTTGAAGCGTAGATCCATGATTCATCCGCGAGAGTTGAATTCCATGCTAAATTACATTATCTATGTGGATTACGAGTATTAAAAAAATAATGGAATTTAAGAGGAATGTGTGGGCATTTTCGTTCGACTTGTCCACCGAGGCATCGTGATTGGGGCACTAATTTACCCAGTGTTTCTCAAACTGTGTTCCGTGGAACCCTAGAGTTCCGTGAACAAAGTTTTGGGGTTCCGAGAGAAATTTCATTCGATTTTGAATTTTAATGTTAAAACATTGGAGAAACCATAGATTTTTTAATGAGAGTTCCAGTTAGAATTTAAATAAATTTTTAAACATATGAACAATTCGGTGGATTTTTTTAAAATTTCAGTTTAAAAATGTAGAAAAAATATTTGCAAACTTTTCATGGCCTACTTTACATATATTTATATTTAATACATATATAATACATATATATTTATTTTTTATTTCTCACAAATTAATTTAAAAAAATAAAAGTATATATTTTTAGTTCTAAACTAAAATAAGATATTAATGCTTATATGTAATTAAAGTTTAAAAATATTTTTTCTACATTTTTAAACTGAAGTTTTAAGTGACCAAGCAATTCAAACTATTCTCCCATTTCCTTCCACTTATTTATGTGAAAGCAGATTTTCAACAGTCACTTTAACCAAGACCAAACAGCGGAATAGATTAAATTTGACATCGATTGTAAGATTATCGTTTACAAATCTTCCACCAAATATTGAAGATTTATGCAAGCAATGCAAGCTCATTTTCCTCATTGATACATAAATTAATGTTTTCTTTGAATTAAAGGTTTTTTTGAATTAATATATTTTTTTTAAACTTATATATATATATTTAATTTTAATAAAAAGTTTTTCTTTGTAATTTTTACTTATATAAAAACAATTTAGTGTAAAACTTTATTTTTATTTTCATTGTGGCAGTTTTTTCAAAAAAATTACTATGAAAGTTCATTAATATGAAAGTTTCTCTTTAAATGGCTTAAAATAAATTCACACCTTTTTGATCGACAAATATGTCAAAAAGGAGGATTATAATATAAGTGGATAATACTCTTCTGGCTATAAAAATTTCCGAAGGGGTTCTGCGAAAACGAAAAAAATTTGATAGGGTTCCGAAGTACCAGAAAGTTTGAGAAACACTGACATAGTTCATCAAGTTGATGAATAAATTCCTTTTTGTTACTAATAATTCATTAAAACAATTCAAATTGGATTCTTATGGAACTTGCATCAAGAACTTAAGGGGTCATATAATTAGAGTAATTTTGTTAACAAATTTCCTACTTTAATTATAATACGAGGTCTAACCAATTTTATTCTCACTACCTCCCGCACCTATTCCAAGAACATTGGAAAATTCCTTTCACGATAAAGGACATTCTAAATTGGATTAACTATATTTCATCTTTTGCCTTGCGTCGGGGTTGCAGAAATACATAAATGTCCGGATGGAATTCCTTTAATGGTGGTGTGTCGGTAATATCGTAAAGATAAAATAAAAACATCGGCCCAAAATACATGAGCAGCCTTGGTTGAAGCCTTGCTTCGTCGTTATATATGCAGTCGGAATCGATTGCGGTTGTTCAAGTGAGTGTTAGAATTGCATTTTTATGTTTATGGATCTCGTAAGTAAACTTCATCCAGTGGATCATCATATAGAAAACTACCTATTGATGCATGGAATTGAAGACAAAAAGAATTTTTTCATGAATAATTTTATTTAATCAGCATAATGTCTTATGGCATTATAAGGGCTGATCTGTATCTGAATAGCGTTTCCTCGTAGGTTTTGAATTAGTAATGTGTCGATATTCTGGAGGGTACTTGAATTGCGGTCGACTTCTGTATTTTCTCGCATGAAATCAATTAAAACTAATTGCAAATGGAATTCTATACTTACTCTCATGATCCAAATCTCCCGATATCTCTTTCTGTCCGGCTCTGCGTTGTCCGTCGGAATGGATCTGTTTCGTGTCCTCGTCGCTTGTCCTTGGAGCTATCAAGATTTCATTCTGATTTTTGTTCTTCATTGTCATGTCCAGTTTGTAATAGGAAATGATCGATTTCTTCATTGCCAGCAATTTATAGCTGGTTAATTCATGGGTGCGGGGTGTGATATTTATTGATATTAAATCAATGGCTTTTCTTCTTAATGTTTCTTCCTCGTTTGGTGAACTGACATTTAGAAATTTCCTAACTTAAATTTGTCGGTAAAATAATCCGGTGGTGTCGAATGTGGCTACTGTAGATGACTCATCACTACGGCATGCCTTAATTTTGTAATTGCATCCTTAGTTTTTTCCTACGCTGGAAATATTGACTAATCGATTCTATTTATCTGGAAATTATTTCAGAAATCTCGTTGGAAATCTATTAAGTAATCGATTCTATTTATCTGGCAATTATTTCAGAAATCTCGTTGGAAACCTGCTATGGTATTAGAAATGTTGCGTCGTATTGATTGAATGATTTTCTTCATTAGACCTGGTCGTGATGATGTTTCGATTGTGGAGCTACATAGGAGTGTCGACGGTACTCTACTATTTGATTTGGGCGACTCTTTGTAAGTAATTTATTTGATTTAATTCGTTTAACTTCCTACAGGGTATCAGTCGGTGAATAGTCATCTCAGTTGCTCGTTGGATCTCGGTGGCTGACGACATAACCACTCCTCACTCTAGTTGGTTTATAAAATATCCGCATCGGCTACCGCGGAGTTACTCGCCCTCATGGAATTATTATGATTTCTGCTTCGTATTACGAATTTTAATGTCTGTGTAATTATGTCGAAGATTATTATCAATTTTGTATTCTTGTCGAAAATGGTTGATTGTAGTTACCTCTTGACTGATTTACGATGTTTGTGACTAGAGTAGGTAGTTAGTGACCTTTCGCGCCCACACACCATTGCATAATAGTAGTAGGGGGGTTACCACTGATTAAATTACATAATAACGTAATTAATCTCGGGTTATCTTGATTACATTATTACTTAATCAAGATAATTAATTTTGTGTGCGTACAATTTTTTTTGAAATTTTTGGCTCAATTTTTTGTGTATTTTTTTTGAAATTCAAATTTTTAGTACATTTTTTTGAATAAATTTTTTTTCATCCACAAAATATTTTTTTCAATCACACTATAGTCAGGGATATTTTTAACTCGTAATAAAAAACAATGCAATATTTGGTCTCAATATTTTCTATAGGTAAATATAGGCATAAAATAGAAATGGCTTGAATCGCCTACCGATAAAAAATTGTCAGGGGTATTTTATAGGCTTGTTAAAAAAAATACTTGAAATATTTGTTCACAAAATTTTCATAGGCAAATTTAGGCTCTAGATAAAAATAATTTAAAATACCTAAAGTAAATTAAGATAAGTTAAAGTACATTAGAATACATTAGAGTATATTAAAGTAAATTAAGGTAAATTAAAGAGTCTAAAGTAAATTAAAGTACATAAGAGTATATTAAAGTTCCAAAAAACAAGCATGAAAAAATTTAACACATCGACATTCGATATCACTGAGCCGAAATCCGGGCCTGATAAGTTATTTATTTCTGAACAATCACTTATATCTATTTTAGCCAATACCAATTTGAATACCTATTTTGATGAATCTCACAATATCCTGCCTCCAACCGATACTATATTTGAATCCAGTCTATCTGAACTACACATATTAGCAGATGAAAATAATTATGATCCTCATATAATTGAATTACACTACAGGATGTTTGTTTTCCTGAACGGTACAACAGAAGTTACAATAACAGATGCTACCCGATACTGGAAAGAAATTTGCAACACTTGTACTTTTGATATCAAAATCACTGAAACTATGCAACTACTTCTTACAAAACCCCTCCATTATGAAGACTTTCAATCGAAAATTAATTATGCACTAAAAACTTTTCAGGATGCTATTACGGATGCGGTAACTTATGAAAGATTGATAAATCATAAATACTTAAATTTCTTCTTTAATGAAAAATATTTTAATAATACAAAAAATCTTTTAAATACTAATAATAAACCTTTTACAAAAACAATACAAAACATCTCAACAAATGATTATGAGAATATAACAAAACATGCACAAACAATAAAAACACAACATGCACAGCCTACGTTTTAAAGAAACTCATTAATTAAAAATTTTAAAAATTCTGAAAATATCTTTATATCACTTAATAATTGTACTGACAATTTTTTTAATAATCTTAACATTTATTTGCTTAATATTAAACTTGAAATAAAAAATGAAAAACGTTTTATAAAATTTTTAATTGACTATTTCTACATATTTTACTTAAAATTAAAAAAACTACTCAACAAAAAATACCAAAAAACTTACAAAAACTTTAAATATGACATACCCCTATCATATAAAATAGAAAATTTGACTAACAATTATTTTATAAACACTGAAAATTATTTTATTAATATTAAAAAGAATTTCAAACGTGATATTAATTTATTTTTAAATGACTTTTATTTTATTATAAAACTTAAAATCAAAAAAATGTTGTTTAAATATTCAAATTTAACCAGTTTAGTTCCAAAAAACAAGCATGAAACAATTTTTTGACATTATTTTGACATTATCACCAAAAAAAAGCTTACAGTATGAAGAAGAATACTCTGATGGTGATTACTGATGTCGTTTCTTTTGTTTAATTTCTTACTAGCTGTATAATGTGCTTTTATATTTTTACAAAGATGTAGAATACTTTGCTGATGATTATTTTTGTTGTTTCTATGTTGCGGTTTTTATTATAAATTTTTACATGTGTCGTAATTGTGGTTACCTTTGTTTTTTCTGTTGTACTGTACTGCTGTCTTTAATAACTTTAGAAAGAAAACAAAAACAACCCATACAGATTAGAGAGATATATTAATATATTCACAATATCGAGATGAATACTGTGAGAGCGCTAATAGACTACCAATACTACCAATATTACTACACGAATACAATACTAGGATGGAGAATGGAGCTGGACCTGAGCTGAAGACGGGATAAGAGATGGATGAAGATGCAGTGCTTGCCCGATTATTGCAATTGGACAGAAGATACGAGAAAAGATTAAAACAAAACTCCTGATTTAGTCTGACCTACTTAATGGTCGGGCTAGTCCCCTTAAAAGGACACACAGACTCTTCGGAGTCTGTTTTTATTGTTGGGCCAGAACATAAACGGCCTTGAAAAATGTTTAAATGGATCAGAAACACACACGCAGATACAACACGCAATTTAAAATAAACCTGAAAAACACCAATTAAACCATATAAAATCTGAGAAATAAAAGAATTAAATATAAATTAATAAACATAAAAATAAAATAAAATAATAACAAAATGCACCAAGATCCGCACGATACCTACACAAATACAACAAGAAAACACGACAAATTCGACGAAATTGAAAAAATCAATTAAAGTTCATTAAAGTGAAATTTAAATCGAAAAATTTGAATTAGCAATAATTCAATAAAGATTCTAAATAAAAAATTATAAAAATAAATCGAAAAATAATAAAAATAAATAATAGAATTTGCTAGAAAATAACAAGGTCGAATTTTGTTTTACTGCATCAAATTTTACACGTCATAAAATTAGGTATATATACTGATCCATTTTCACATTAAACTTAACCATTTTTGAAAACGAACCATTTTCAGACTGTTTTAAACTATATTTTGAAAATTGTTAGAATCATTTTGAATCAAAACTTGATTTTAAATCTATTGTAGGATTCAATTTTTAGGTGAGAATTATTTGTGGTGGAACCCTCTTTCCACGTCACGTCCTTGCATCTCAATGGAGTTCTGCTCGGCGTTGGCGTGGGAAGAGAGGTATTTATGTCATTTTGTATTATGATTTGATGTTTTTATGGAATGGTTAAAATGGGTAAATTTATTTGTTTTATAATTAATAAATATTATTAATATATCTAAATTGTTCTACATATATCTAACTTATTTTATATGCTTTTATAAATTTTAATGTCGAAATTTTTCCGGCCCACAGCCGACACATCACGCAAGATAGTAAAATCAACATAGTGCAGATGCATGTAAGAGCGTGGAAGATCGCCAATGATATGCACCCGTGAAGACTCAGCGTGCGCAACGCAGCGGTCGTAACGTCAATATTTATTCCTATAGCTGAAAAGAGAAATAAGGAAGAAGTCTCCGGCTGCTTCCTCGTTTCTCAATTCTGTAAAATCGACCTAAATTTATACTACACACGGCTTAAAATCACCACACCGAGTAGTCCAGTGGGCACTCAGTAAATATAACATGAACACAAAATGCGCCTAAGGCTTATTAAAGGGAAAGGACACGGGGATAAAACAAATTAAATCGTTGATATAGCTAAAACTATTGATATGCGAAATAAAATGGATTAAATATTTATTATTTAAAATTAAAGAAATCATTTGATTAAATACTGAAAACTATTGATTAAAATAAAATAATTTGTTGATTAAAGATCCAAAGTTTCATTGATTAAATAAAAGGAAAATTATTAAAACAAAGTAATCATTTGATTAAATGCTGAAAACTATTGATTAAAATAAATAAATTGTTGATTAAAGATCCAAATTTTCATTGATTAAAGAAAAGGAAAAGTATTAAAACAAAGTAATCATTTGGTTAAATGTTGAAAACTATTGATAAAAATAAAATAATCTGTTGATTAATAATCCAAAACTTCATCGATTAAATAAAAGGAAAACGTTAGGAATTAAAGATTTATTATAAAGTAATCGTTTAGTTAATTGCTAAAAATTATTCATTGATTAAATAAAAGGAAAAATTACGAATTAAAAAATAAAGTACTCATTGGGTTAAATGTCGAAAACGATCGATAATAATAAAATAATTCGTTGATTAATAGTTCAAAACTCATTGCTTAAATAACGGAAACTTTCTTTTGGTTTAATTTGTTAATATTAGATGGATTAAAATCAATTAATTCCTTGCTTAAAAATTTAGTAATTCAGAATAAAATTGGGTATAAAATATTGACCAAAATAAAAATAAAGCCTGATAAAAATGAAGAAGTCGTGATTAAAAGAACTGAAATAAATAAACCAATAAATAAATACCAATCCGTTACTGAATAAAAATTGACAGTTTATTATCGTTACAAAAATCCAAATTAATATCATTGTCGAAATACAGGGATAAAATCGAAACTGAACCGAATTAGAAACGTGAACAGATTAATTTATTATGAAACGAAATAGCATTAGATTTAACTCGATGATAACATTTAGCTTAGAAAAGTTTTCTTGATATCTGACGAATATCCTGACACCGTTTTAGACCCGAGAATAATCCAATAATTTTCCCGTAGAAACCAAACGAACGACTATAAATTTAGTAAATAAACCAACAAAATCATGAGAAATTAACTTACGACGCGCTTAAAATCCGATATAGTCCAACTTAGACGAATAAATATATCAAATGATAAATATCGAAGTGATGTTTGATAAGGAGTTCCATTATTAGAAAGTCTACACGCACTTCACAACCGAAAATTGCACTAAGCGATAATAGAAGTAGTCGATCGACAACTAAATTAATCTGAGAGAATCAACCGGAAGCCGGAAACCTACATCGAATAAATTTAACATCCGCTTGATCGAAGAGATTGACGTTTCCGCTAACATCGTCCTGACAGGATGTACCTAAATTAAATATCATAAAATTAAATACAACCTGTAAATCTTAACTCTGTCTCGATAAATATCAGCATCATAGAATAGCGAATTTTAGAATTAGTTTAATCAATATCTATATTACATATTAGTAAATAGTAACTTCATGTTAATTAACATAACTCTTAGATATTTAACAAATTTCGGAATTAATCTTAAACAGCAGTAGGTACTTGATAAACCTTAAATCAACCTCAATATCTGATAACATCGCGGATCCTTTGAGTTTCGAAATCGATTTTTAACAGATAGTATCACTAAGTACTTAGTAAATTTTAAATGAATCTTAATTAGTAGTAATTCCATCCACTAGACAAATCCTAACTTAACAAACGTTAATGCCTGATAGATCGTGGATTTTCGACTTACCCATTTGCATAACACTAGAATATCACTTAACGTGTTCTAATTATTACCATCATTAACAAGAGTTATATGGGAGTGCCGTGAGAGAAGTTAGCCAACTGAATACATCACCCAGGAACTCACAGATAAATACCCTAGTCGTTTCGAGAAAAGTTGCAATAATAACCGAGCTAGTAGAGTTTGATAAGTCTAAGGGCAATAACATAGTCGTCGTTAAATCAATCGTTATTAGAAGCAGATGCTTTAATCGAATTTGATCGATAACCATTTAGACATGCCGCTCGACCGAATTACTATTCAAGTAGCAGAGGAACCACACCCGAGGAAGGTACCGAAAAATGCCGCAGCTATCGACCAACTTCGACCCCGGCGATTGTTGGGTCTCGAATCCGATCCCTGTGGACTCGCCGGACAACAATACCCGGCCGAAGAAATATATGATCACGCCAGAAATCTCCTCACCCTCTGGGAAAAGGTACAAGAGCAAGTGGACATCAAGGTGGTCAAAGCCCGGATGTACCTCACGAACGTAGAGGAGGACATCCGCGCCGGGCTCATCGCGGAGGCATACCCACCTCACCCAGTCCGCGATACCCGACGGCCCTATACGGTGGCGGCTCTGAAGAGGAGTTTAAAGAGAGAATTCCCTGAAGAAGAACTATAGTAACGACGAAGTGTTGTAGAAATTGATCTAAATATTAAGTGTCTTTTTGTTTGTTATTTAATCTCATAGAAACTTGTTCCATACAATTTGTTTAACTAAATAAAATTTGATTTGATAGAGGCAATAAGAAATTTAAACGCTCTCTTCTATTATAGTAATGTCATCCCTACGACTTCTACAAGCGGAATTGGATCACGCAAGACAATCGAACGCAGAGTTACTCGCCCAAATCATTCAAATAACTCGAGAGACTCAACAGTTAAAGGCAACATGGGTTGATCCAACAAAAATGAGAGCCGTATACCACCGACTCACGGCGGCACAGAAAGGCTGGACAGAGGAGCGGCAGCTAAATCAGAGCCTGCGCACTCAAATTCGGGGACTCGAAGTCGCCCTAGCAGTATGCCGGGAGGGTGAAGCGGTCACTTATCCGCTCATCTTCGCCCCATCCCAGATGCCGCAGAAGAGCACCCAAGTAACGGAACAATCCATCACTCCAGCAAACAATCGTCGACCGGGACGCAAGGAGCGTGCCCGACGTCGAGCAACCCAACTCCAAAACGTCAAACAGTAGATATTCCACGTGTGATTGATTCAAATAGAGTAGTTTTAGCCTTAGTTGAGTCGTTTCTTTTGAAATTGCATGTCAGTATTGTCACGAGTAACCTTATTACGTCTCAGTTTTCCACAGTCAATTAAGAACTAATCCGGAATAATTATGAGGGACCGAGCAAAGCGAGCATAGGTCTTCTATCGACAGCTCGTGAACCCGAGGATTGTCCGAGCAACTATAGTACTAGCACATGGTACTCAATTTTTGCGGGCAGTCCACCACTTGAACACATTACCAACGTTGCCTAGCAACGGGTGCCAAGTGGCGGTCAGTATCATTTTGTATGGCGTTACTAGGGTAACTAGAGCAATAAGCAAGGTGCGAAACCCTGTAACCCACCATTATGAAATAAAATTTATTTAAAATAAGTTAAAATACCTAAAGTAAATTAAGATAAATTAAAGTACATTAGGATACATTAGAGTATATTAAAGTAAATTAAGGTAAATTAAAGGGTCTAAAGTAAATTAAGTACATTAGAGAATATTAAAGTAAATTAAGGTAAATTAAAGTACATTAGAATACATTTAAGTATATTAGAGTAAATTAAGGTTCCTCAAGTAAATTAAGATACATTAGAGTACATTAAGGTAAATTAAAGTAAATTAAAGGGTCGAAAGTCAATTTAAATACATTAGGGTACATTTAAGTAAATTAAGGTTCATAAAGTAAATTAAGGTACATCAGAGTAATTTAAAGTACGTTAAAATAAATTTAAGTAAATTAAGGTGCCTAGAGTAAAATATGGTAAGTTAGGTAAGAATTTTTTAAAATTAAATAGAGGGTCAACAGTTAAGTTACCTAAGGGTAATTTTTAAAGCTGAAAATTTTAAAAGCAGTTATAGTAGGCAAATTACATAAGGTAATAAATTTTTAAAAGTAAATAGAGTCAAAAGGTAAGTTACATAAGATAAGAATTTTTAAAGTTAAAGTGTCGAAAATATTGTATGATAAAATTTTTTAAATAAAATTTTTAGTATAGTTTTATCGATCAATTTTTATACATATTCTTAAATGATAAAATTTTTAGCATAATTTTACAATGAAATTTTTTATACATGATTTTTAAATAGAATTTTTACTATAATTTTATCGATGAATTTTTTATATATGATTTTTAAAGATGAAATTTTTAGTATAATTTTATCATTGAATTTTTTATATATGATTTTTAAAGATGAAATTTTTAGGATAATTTTACAATGAAATTTTTTTACGTATTTTTAAATAATAAAATTTTTAACATAATTTTACAATAAAATTTTTTATACATGATTTTTAAATAGAATTTTTAGTGTAATTTTATCGATGAATTTTTTATATATATAATTTTACAATGAAATTTTTATGCATGTTTTTAATTGAAAAATTTTTTAATGTAATCTTACAATCAAATTTTTTAGTATAATTTTTACAATGACTTTTTTATACATGTTGATAACGATCAAATTTTCAAAGAAATTTTTCAAAAACTTTTTTAAAGAATTTTATTAAATTAAATTTTTGAGTTTCAGTGTTAAATAGTAATGCCTAAGGTAGGCAGTAGTCGTTCGCACGAGCAACCCATCTCCTCCACTCTGCAGCAATCCATCATTAATAAAAAATTAATAATAATAAATTCAGAAAACATAAGAAGTTAACTTACTTAGTATCAACTTCTGAACACTGATAACCCATACACACTGAACAATCCATTAATAACTGAACAAAAATCACAAAAATTTTACCTTGTGGGTTTTTACAAATAATGTGTATATTTTTGGTGCAGTGAGGGAAAATGTTATTTCAATGGAAATGATTGAATAAGAGTAAATTTTATGATATTTTAAGAGGAAATAATCGATCAAGAACAAGTTTGTTGTCATTTTTAAAGGATATGGAGTTTCCAACCCTTTTATCGGTTGCGGTAAAGAATACAGTTATCACTTACCGGATGGAACTCACTTCGGGGAACTTACAAATGATGATGAAACTAATGGTAAATAGATAGAATCAATCGGAATTCTAAATATATGAGGGGAAATGAGTGCTTATAAAAATGGTTGTATACTATACTAAGTAAATGTAATAAATGCAGCAAGATTTCAAATGCTGTAACAAAAATAAAATTCTATCTAAAACTAATTAAATATAAATTATATATAATTGAAATAATTTTAACTAGTTGCACCAGCAATTAATTAACTTCGCAAACTTGTCCATAGTAATTATTAGTGAGTTGACATTCCATTTTAACGGCAGGGGTCCCAAACCACCGATTCGCAGAATAATTGGTACCGGGCCGCGGAAGGAATATTAAATTATTTCAATTTTATTTACTATTGAATATTTTTGCTAATTTATACCTTTGTAACAGAAGAAATCTTGTAACTATTTTAAATTAGTTTATTTGTTTATCAAACATTTCAAAAATATGAATTAAAATTGCAGTCATAAAATTGAAAATAAGTACGCTTTCCTAAAATAAAAAGTTTTATATTGACTAATAAATAAATGTAGCGTCATTTATACATCAAAATTATAATAACATCAACATTATCAAATATTACAAATTTTAAATAACTGGAACATATCAATAATAAAACAAAAACATTACTGTAAACGTAAACAGTGGTAATTTTGAGAAGTTTTATATATTAGCAAAGATTTTATGCGAGACTAAGACTAGACTAAACATTCATTTACCCAATTGGTGCTAAACCATAAAAGACCCACTAACTGGTAAGGAATGAACCCTCGACCAATTTATCAACAAACCAGTCAAATATGCATGTCTGTGCAAGAAGAGTTGTCGTCGATTGACAATGACCACGACCTTAAATTTACATTAGTGACAACAACTCTACCAGTGTTCTGGATTCAAGTTATGAGGGAATATCTTGAGATTGCCAACACAGAATTTTAATCCTTATATCCATTTCTATGTGAAGCGGGGTTTTCTGTAGGGACCGTAATCAAAACAATACAACGGAATAAACTGGACATAACAAACACATTTTGTGTGTCAGTGTCTCCTATTACCCCAAGATGGAACCACCTCGTTGTAAAGAAGCAATGTTAGGGTTGTCATTGATTTATCGTATTAATGAATTAAAATTTTAAATTACGTAACATTTATGCTTTTGTGTTATTGTATTTTAGTTCGATGGTATCTTTAAAAACAATTAAATTAACATTATTTAATCAAAACAATTTAAATATAAACAATAACGCATTCTCAGCTGGCAGCGGTAAAATTATCAAACGTTGATCGCTCCGCAGCGATGAAAAGTTTGGGGAGCACTGATATACAGCGTATAACTTGTTGATAGAACTGCCAACTTAATAACAAATGGCAGTCGGCGTGCATTGCAAGTCATTCCATTGTATGTGGTTAAAAGATGAACATATAATCGGTAATTTGTTATTAAATAAACTAAGTATAGTATTAATATTATGCTATTAGTATGTCCTCACTTCCATTACAATATTATTGCATTTGTCCAAATATAAGTAAAAATTTTGTAAAATAGTTTTTGGTAAGTTTACTTATAATATGGATAATTTTTTTGACAAAATACAGATTAAAGTCTCCCTAGGTAATTGTGGTTTAGGGCTTGCACCTTGTAAGCTTAACAAAACACACACGCCTGTTCTCATGATTTAAAGTTATATTCTCTTATTGAATTTGGGGATAATAAGTAACTACATAATTAAATTCATTTTTGGAGAATCTCTCCCTAATTTAATTTATTTGTTTTCGTCATTTTTAATTAATTAGTATTTTTTTAATTACTTTTTTCTAGGAGTCCCAAATTAATTTTATATTATTATTTTCGTAATTGTCTGGGAAATTGGCATCAGCATATTCCCATTTCCACTGTAAAATATTGATTTTGATTTTTTGATTATTTTAAATTACTTATTTTAGTTTTCCAATTATGTGCTATAACTTTTTTTTAATTACTATAACTTTTTGTAAAATTGTACAACCCCAACATAAGTTAAGAGGAAAATAATTTATGAACAGATTTTATTTGATCGTTAACTAACCTAATACCTTTTAATAAACCACTGTTGGAGTTATAAGAAAAAATAATAAAATTATCAAAATCAATTAAAATTAATTAAAATTTTGAAAAAAAGTAAAAATCAATATTTTTCGTGGAGAAAAAGTGGTAACCGGTGGCAAATTTGACTGTGAAGACGAATAAAATACTATTGGACTGAGATAAAGTATACTGAAGGTGTCGGGAGCTCAAAAACAAATTAATTAATTAATTAAATTATTTACCGACGAAACCCATTATTCAAGGGCCGGCGAGATGAACGTCAGCTTAATGTGTTTCCCGGCATTAGCGAAACCGAAAATAAATTGTCCGAAATGGAAAATTGTTTTTCCAGCAGTAATCCAGATTAATGGGAATCCAAAAACTATGAAAGCAACTGACAACAAAATAAGTTGCCAGTTGGTCGAAGATAGAATCTAACGAGTTGAAGGAACGAGTGAAGAGCAGTAAATCCATAAAGTTAGTCAGATTGCATTTGGACTTATATCGTGATACCCTTAGGGTGTGCACGAGAAATAAATTATTGTGTATCGTGGGGAATATTTGTCAATAAAGATTTCTTTGTTAGGATTTTTGTCTTATTGATTATTGAACACGAGGAGTCGGATCGAGAGACCTATTCATCGACGAATATTTAATATCCCAACACTACTAATCTCTATTAAAACTTTTTTCTGATGAAAAATATTTTAAAACTCTTCTAAGCTAGTGGCTAATGGTGCGAAAACAATATAATTGTATTCGGAATTTTGAAATTACTTTTTATTTGAATGTTATTATTTGAAATATAATAGTTAAAATAGTTTTAAAATATTCTATAATTCTATGCAAACTATTTTAACTATTAAATTTCAAATAAAAACATGAAATAAATGAGAAATCATTTCATTGAATCAGTTTGTTTACATGATTTTTTGTGAGAAATTCGTACAATCATACCGCCTCCCCTCCCCACAACAACAATCATTAAAGGTTGTGAATAAATTCCTAGAACGAAAAGCGATCAACAGAGTACTTTAAAAAATAAATATTATTGGTTCAATGATTCCATTTATTATTTATGATTCGTTGAAATGAAACCTTTTAAAGGGAGTTTATTAAAAACTTCGCCTTTTGGGAATTTGTTCAGCGCGCTGATCAGGATTTCTACAAATCAGTTAAATTACAGATTAATATGTGACAGAATTTATTTAAAAGAATATTTTTAAAATATTATTATTGTATTAACTTTCATAATTATCATTATTATTATTAAACAAATATAATGTGAAATATCAAATACAAAATGAAGGGGGTGGGGGGGGGGGTTAACCATCATAAAAAAACACAATTTAATTAAAATTAAAAATCATAACAATACCAGTAAATAAAAATGAAAATAAAATTAACTCATTTGGAGATGATCCGGAAAAAATAAATTAATGAAATCACATTTCTAATATTATAATAATTATTGTTACTATAAATATAATAATAATTATTATTATTTTTTTTATAAGAATTACTTAGTTCATTTATTAATAATAATATTTCTTTTAAACGCATGCTGATGAAATTTGCAACATAAACAGAATAATGAAATAAATATTTCGTAATAATTTAGTTTTTATTCAGAACCCAGTGCAAACATGAAATGTTGAACCGGGTGTGCGACGCATCACTCATTCCGGATCCGTCATGTATCAAGATCGCTAACACAAACAAATCACAGCAACGATATATAAAGCCGAAAATTCATTAATTATTCATTAAATTAATTATTATTATTGAAATGTCCGACGAAGATATTAGTGCTTTAGTTGTTGACAACGGATCCGGTATGTGCAAAGCCGGTTTTGCTGGAGATGATGCTCCAAGAGCAGTTTTCCCATCAATTGTCGGTAGACCTCGTCATCAAGTAAATATTTTTCATCATACAATTTCATTTCTTAATCATCAATAAATAATTGTAGGGAGTTATGGTCGGAATGGGACAAAAAGACAGCTATGTTGGAGATGAAGCTCAATCAAAGAGAGGTATCTTGACTTTGAAATACCCAATCGAACACGGTATCGTTACCAACTGGGATGATATGGAAAAGATCTGGCATCATACTTTCTACAATGAGTTGAGAGTAGCTCCAGAAGAACATCCAGTTTTGTTGACTGAAGCTCCATTGAATCCAAAAGCCAACAGAGAGAAAATGACTCAAATCATGTTTGAAACTTTCAATGCACCTGCAATGTATGTTGCAATTCAAGCTGTGTTGTCTTTGTATGCTTCTGGAAGAACAACTGGTATTGTTTTGGATTCTGGAGACGGTGTCACCCACACTGTACCAATCTATGAGGGTTATGCTTTACCACACGCAATTCTTCGTTTGGATTTAGCTGGTCGAGATTTGACTGATTATTTGATGAAGATTCTCACTGAAAGAGGTTACAGTTTCACTACAACTGCTGAAAGAGAAATCGTCAGAGATATCAAAGAAAAGTTGTGCTATGTTGCTTTGGATTTCGAACAAGAAATGTCCACTGCAGCATCAAGTAGCAGCTTGGAAAAAAGTTACGAATTACCTGATGGTCAAGTAATTACAATCGGAAATGAAAGATTCCGTTGTCCAGAATCATTGTTCCAACCTGCTTTCTTGGGTATGGAATCAGCTGGTATTCATGAAACTACATTCAATAGTATCATGAAATGTGATGTGGACATTAGAAAAGATTTGTATGCCAACACAGTTTTGTCTGGAGGAAGCACAATGTTCCCAGGTATTGCTGATCGTATGCAAAAGGAGATTACCTCTCTTGCTCCAAGCACAATGAAAATTAAGATTGTTGCTCCACCTGAAAGGAAATACTCTGTATGGATCGGTGGTTCGATCTTGGCTTCGTTGTCAACTTTCCAACAAATGTGGATTTCTAAACAAGAATATGATGAATCCGGTCCAGGAATCGTCCACAGAAAATGTTTCTAAATGTTTGAAATTCATTCTAGTCTATGTAGTGTTACTTGAAATTCAGAAATAAAGTTTCACAAAATTTTGATTTAGATTTTTTACTTGGATGATTAGAAATTTGTTACTTTTGCTTTTGTTTTTTCGTCTGCATAAAATACTGAAAAGTAAAAAGAATTTTTTTGATAAACTAACGACTATTACACCCAACTTCATTTTTACACGATAGATACGTTCTTCAGAAATTTGTTTAAAAAACGTTTATAAAAAAAAGCTTCCACTCGTTAAATTGAGGATAAATTCCATGTTATCCGAAAACCTTGTACGACGATATATCAAACCATATTTAGTTAAAAAATCGTCTAAAAATGCTGAAAAATACAAAAGTACGAATGATATAAAGATATGGAATTTTATTGAGCAATAAAATTAAAAATATATCATTCACAGCTTAGGAAGAATCATAGGTAAAAAATAAATAGCGCATGCAAAAACAAGGAATCTGTTAATCCAATATTAAAAATAGAAAAAAGGAAATAATATAATTCTGAAAAAATAATTATTCGTTTCTACTTGATAATAAGTGTAATTGTCACTAGAGATATCAACATCCTTCAAGCTTTATAATGGAGACTTTCGCACTAAAAAAACGATTTAAAAGAATTTGGTGTATTTTGAGAATCGCTAAAAATTTGGGTTTAAAATTTTATTGGGTTTTATTTTATGGTAATGTGTGATGGTAAGGGATGAATTTGTTTTATTTTCCATTTTAACAATAAAAACATGAATCAAATTGGTTTTATAATAATTTTGTTAAATTTCGTTAATTGAAGAACTCAAAGTGAAATTTTACTGTTTTCTGTGAGAAATCTTAACATTAAACATAAATGCCATAATTACTGAAAAGCTTTGATTTGGGGTTCCAAGAAAATGTCATTTAAACTGTAGGGTTCCGCAAATGTAAAAATGTCAAAGACCACTACTATATATGCACGAGCAAATGTAATATATTCAATTTAATATGCTAAGCATAAAATATTGTTGGATTATTATTATTGAAAGTCGGTTCCCTCTGACTCCTCGTGTCCCTTTTTCGATCAAATAAGCAAACCCAACACAGAATAATTTTATTTGCACTTTATCACAAAAACAGATCAATTCGTTTGCTTCAATATTTATAATCACAATTTCACTACTTGATTTGCACCCTTTAACCACTGTTTGGCTCGGTTTATCTTAGGGTAGGTTGTCCAAGGGAGAACCACCCTGTCTGATAGATAACCTTGACTTTTACTTGGATTTGGATTTATCTACTAACCTAGTTACTGCTCGTTCACGTCGATTCACTCTAGTTAACAATATCTGCTCTTTCGTATCTAGTTAATAATGATTGCCCTTTTTTTGCCTGGTTGATAATGTTTCTCTTTTCTTGTCGGGTGAATAGTGGCTCTCTTTTCTTGTCCTTTCGTGTTTTTCCCTCTTTCTTTTATACTCCTGTTCAGACTGTTTTCCGACGATTGTCAACAATATGTTCTGCATTTTTAAATTATCATTAATAATTACTTTCCAGACCGACATTTGTCAACAACGTTTGGTCCATTACCAAATTACTAATTACGAATTAACTACCTCTCCGTAACTTAGTGGCGCCCATTTAAAGTTGTTTAGGCTAATTTATTATTCCGTCTGTGCACCGGGTTTTCCTCATCTCTCAGGTTTTCTTCAGCTCTCGGATTTTCCACGTCTCTCGGGTTTCCCATTGCCTCGGGCTTCCCATTGACTCGGGCTTCCCATTAGTAATTAATTTTGCTTAATTAATTTACTTTTTTATATTATATTATTTTCTAGGGACCCCTCACTAAATTTTTATTATTATTTCTGGACTCGTCTCCCAATTTGGCGTTCAACCATACCAATTTCCCCCGATCAATATTACTTTCGAATTTTTATAAATTTTTTAATTAATATTGCACTTTTATCATTTTTTGTGTTTTATCGATTTTACTGTGCATTTTCGTGATACCCCAACAATATGATTAGTACTCGAAGCATCCACATATATGCAAGTGCTGGTGTACTGGGTGTAATTAACTTCGTTAAAATATGTGCGAAGTTTACTCAACCAATTTCACTCCACCAAAACCTTGCTTTCCTAGGGTCGATGCTATCTCACCCAGACGCCCAACAATTTTGACCTTACTACTACATGTCCATGAGCAAGCTCATGTTGATACTGTATAGAGTAGCCGAGAATCCATGAGCGGGTGAGTCCCATTTCTAAGATTACTCCTAGTGATATTCTCGCTTTCGGGTTCCTGACTGCCGTTAGAAGGACTTACGTCTACTTAACTTCTCTGACTTCTTCGATATTACTATTCGCCTTTTCCAATCCTTTATTATCTGTCTTATCAAATTTAAGCTCATTTCCTCTGAATTACCATGAAAAAATAGAATAATATTAATGACCTAGAAATTTGTTTAAATTTGTGAATTTCGTACCTTAACTAACACGCGATAATTCAAAGATTTCTCTAAATTATTTAATTCGCTGTTAAATCAGCTGTTTCTAAAATTATAAAAATTTATCACTTAATTTAAGATCAAATATAATTAAATTTAGGTTTATTTCGTATCTTTCACTGAAATACAACCTTTTACTTTCTGAAAACCTCCCACAAGTACTTTAAATTTTTTTAGTGAAACCTATAATTTTTCCCATTTAACTCTCTTGGTTAAATAAACCATTTTAATAACACTATTTAGAGTAATTGGTTCCCTCTATCATTATACTACACTGGGCAATGATTATTAAAGTTATTTAAACATTTATTTGAGAAGAAATGACAAAATTACAAGAAAAAGAAAAAAATTTTTTTTTAAAAATTTTTTAATAACCATCACAAACGGCATCACTTAGAAATTACTTAGAATCGCCTAATCGTCCAAAAGTTCATATAAATCTACAAGGAGATCCCGACTATCTCCATCTATATCCACTAGAAACATTCTCTTTCGCTGGGGATTTGATTTGGCTGCTACGAAGGAAGGAACTGGGTAATTTAGCTGGTCACCGAAATCGTCGGTCCAATATCTGACAGATTTCGATGAATTTTGAGTCTCCTCGACCGCTGGGGGTATCACTATCGCGGAGGATATACCAATGATGATTTTCATATCGTCATCCTTGTTGGCACAAATTCTGGGTGCTGGTATATCTTGTTTCACAAATTCGGGATGTTGTTCTGCGACTCGAATTGTGGCTTCTTCTAGTACTTTGGCAGCATTCGCCAGAAGAACGGCTCCCTCAGCTCGAAGACGTTCACGGCGACACTGATTTTTGCTGGGGTTGTGTTTCTTACTGATTCTCGGTGCTTTATCCGGACCGATCAAGTTCTTCTCTGGGATGTGGGTTGGGGAAATCAGGTTCAATTTCACGGCCAGATTGCGGCCGACTAGGAGTTTTGTTAATTCGGCCTCCGTGAACGAGGCAATCAACGCGGCGCTCTGGTCATTTATAATGATTCTCTGAGCCCGGTTTTCGGAAATGAGATCATCGCGACTTCTTGTGAAGCTATGTATCTGCAGGTGGAGGGCCTTCACAGCTTCTGGGGTAAACCACTTACCCAACGTACGCTCATGTTCGGCGTATAGCTTATTGTATTTTTGCTGGCATGTCACATGCGAGATGTCTTCGTTCAGGTTATTGGATTTGACTGGGTGGGCTAGTTGAAGTTGGGGTAATTTCGGAATCTTATAATTTGTCATCATTTCGATTTGTGGGATTTTAAATGGAAATTTTTAATTTTTCTTCTTGTAGTAATTATTTAAAGTTTTAGCGAAGGTAAGAAAAAATATAAAAGGAGAATTTTTAATAGAGAGGTTATTTAATTAAATTATAAATTTTTATAAAATAAATTCTTAATTTAATTAATTTTTAGGCGGACCTAATTTATTGTCCATGGGGTAAAATTCAGGCACGCATGTATACACAAACTCATACAATTCATCAAAATTAATCTTTATCAACCTGATTAGGTTGAAGTGCATATGGGGCATCTTGTGGGCGATTTGGTTTACATGAGAAAAAATGATCGGGTCTATGAATAAGTGGCACACCGAGTCTGTTAACGTTTTAAATATGTCGTATTAAATCGGACTAACTTCAGCTTAGCACTCTGCGAGGGTGTTAACATAAATTTATGCTGAGATAATCAGCATAATTTTGATTAGAATCGTCCGTAGATTCGCATAAAAACCCTACTCATAGCCCGATAATCACGTATCGCCTACACCAACCCCTCAGTTCCCACTTACACTAATGTTACCTATCAGGGAAATTACTATAGTGGTCAGCCTTACGTCAGTGAAATAAAATTTATGACAATAATAAATTTCTTTTTAAAATAAAAACGAAATCTCTTTTTAATGTGACGGATTCCAACACGATATAATGGTCGTTGGCGATCGAGAAAAATAAAAACAAATGATCAAGACTCCGCCCAGTTTATTGAGGTCATAAAATCATTTTTTAAAATTTAATACCTTAAATTTTCATTTTCAACAACAAAAAAATATTTTTTTCATCTACATTTCTTTATTCATACATATCCTAGCCGATTCCTTCGATAA
This sequence comes from Schmidtea mediterranea, assembly GCA_022537955.1. Taxonomy (NCBI): domain Eukaryota; kingdom Metazoa; phylum Platyhelminthes; order Tricladida; family Dugesiidae; genus Schmidtea; species Schmidtea mediterranea. The sequence goes on from CM039680.1 coordinate 164,075,189, forward strand.
ATATACTTGCAGACAGGAATTTTTTGAAAAGAAAAACAATTCTCTTGCCCTAACATATACATAAATGTTGATCCAATTATAGTCAATGCGATCTTCCCGTAAGTTTATATTCATGAATTCCAGCGGAGTCCTACTTTTGTGATCAATGCAAAGCTGACCAGTCCCAGCAGACTTCGAGGGGTGGAAAATGATAAATTGACACGTCAATATCCCGCAAACTTAACTGCGGGAATTGAATATCAATTTACCACTTGTCCAACAGACTATTATGAATATATAAAAAGATTTAAGGGGGACCTGTCACGAATACTAAAGGTATCGCAGCCATCCATAACAATAAGTTAAAACTTAAAAACAATTAACATAAAATATATTTGGCATATAACAATAAAAAAAACAAACCCCTTACGAGTTTCAAATTTCAAATTTAAATTCCTTTCAAGTTTTAAGTACAATAATAAAGATGATAATTATGAAAATGGCTGGTGTATATTTTGTGTTTTCATGCCTGGGTGCGACCAATCAGCGAATTTTAAACCTTTTTTGGCCATTTTTTGGGTTTTTTAGTGGTTTTTATTTATTTTAATATTTTTATTTTTTTCTAATTATTTTTATTTTTTAATAATATTTTCTTTAAATTTACATTTTTTATTCTCGTGAATGTTACTCTTTTAGTTTTTTTATTCTGGTCGCCACTTCCACCTGTGTATTTTCTAAATCTTATTTTGCAAGGTTATAGGCGGTTTTTATGTTTTACTTTATGTTTCTGTATGTAATTGTATGCGAAATTTATTAATATTTGTTTTTAATTATGTTATTTTTTAATTTGTGTTAATTGATGTTTTTATTTTATTTTGTTTTCTGCTTGTGGTGTGAGCTTATGTTACAGCAGCTATATTGATAATTTCCAAACGACATTAAATATTTTGTTTTAATTTACGCAATTTTCTCAATTTTGTTTAAATTATGGCTTAAAGCCCAACACAAGGATTCCGATTTAATTATTTTTTTCGTTTTTTTGGCTTCAATTAAAATTGACCTCGAAACACCAAATTATCTTACTTTCTACTGCCGTTGGTAACCACGTTGGGAATTTAGGACGGTGTTGGAAATATATTGGTAGTCAAGCTACTTAACTAAAACTATTCTCAATTATATTGTCACGTACAAATAAATTAACCTCTACATTAGTGTATTTACCTGCACTTTTCTGTCTAAAAAATGATTATTAATTGAACTTTGGTTTACCATTGAAAAGTAGAAAAATATTTTTGGTGAGAAAAATGAAATAGAAACGCATGCACTACGTACATTCTTACAATAAAAAACGAGCAAATTGACAGCAATTATATGCAGAATTGTTCATTAAGGGCATTTTTTAATTATAAAAAGATGTAACTGGAAAAGGTTTCAGTTGCATTACCGCAATCCATTTCAAAGAGTAGAAGAGGAGCAAAAAGCAACATGAATTATAAATAATTTTTATTAAAATTTTTTAAAATAATGACAGATTACCTGAAATTATGAAAATTGTTGAAGAAAATCTTTAAAATTTCAAACATTTTAAATTCAAATAAAAAATGATTCATCGAACTCATGAAACGCGAAGAAAATTATTACATTCACATAAATTATATGAAAATCTAGTTATTCTTACCTTTTTAAAAATATGCATAAATAACCTGAAGTTCATAATAAATACGAAATTATCATTTCATAAAAAATACTATAAGCATTAATAAATTTTAAATATTTTGGAAAACTTTTACTATTTATATATTTAATGAAAAATGTAATTTTTATTATACGAGTTGTCCATAATATGTGGCCTTGACGTACATAATTTATGACTGCTGGAGTTAACCCAACTAGACGCAAACAAATCAAATATTACATGACTTGTTGAGATCTCAGAATTATCATAAAAGATTATATAAATATTTTTGTTTTATTCTTAAAATCAATCAAAGACGGTTGTTATAAGATTTTATAATCTAGGAATTGAAGAAAATCAGGTACATTATTTGCTGCTTTTATTACAGCGAATATTGTATCTCTCAATTTAATTTCCTCTTCATTATTATTAGATTCTTGATAAAGCATCCGCATTAGCATCGGATTTTCCTTTACGATATTTGATCTCAAAATCGTATTCTTGTAAAGCTAACGACCATCTGATTAACTTACTTGCTGCATCTCGGTGTTTCATTAACCATTGTAATGGGTTATGGTCCGTATAAACAATGAATTTTCTACCAACCAAATATTGACGAAATGTTGTTATTCCATATACTAAAGCTAGAGTTTCTTTTTCAATGGTTGAATAGTTATTTTCATGGGGTTTTAATGATCGACTAGCATATGCGATTACGTGATCCTTTTCACCTTCAACTTGTTGTCCCAACACTGCTCCTAGTGCGCAATTGCTTGCGTCTGCCATTACCATAAATGTTTTCATAAAATCTGGATATCTTAATATTGGGTTCATTATCAACTTTTGTTTGAAGGTATCAAATACATTTTGTTGGCCTTGTCCACACACAAATTTTGTAGTTTTTTTTTAGAGCTCACTATTTACAAATAAAATATTTATAAAAAATCTTTTAGTTTTAATTAATAAATTATACTCTTTGACACGTTACTGCTATTTATTTAGTGTAAGAACAAGTGTAAAATAATAACAACTGTGGGTATTTAAATTGTAAAATTTTAGGATAGTGAACTGCCAAGAGGTAGCAAGCCAAATAAGGTTGAGAATCGTTGTCTTAGATAATAAATTTATTAAAATTCAAAAAGTAATAAAAAATGTAAAAAAATCATTTAATTCACAGTGAATAGTGTTTTGCAGGATTAAATATATGTATAATCAAGTGCATGAATGTCCTGCCGGTCATACACTTCTCTACACAACGGACATATATGTTGCTTTTCATGATCCCTTGATCGAATTGCTTCAAATGTCAGCAAACATATTTTGTGTAAAATGTGTGAGCATGACAATACTACTCTATTTCGGTTTTTAGACCAGCTCTGCAAGCAAATAGAACATTCCTTTTGACTCCACTTCATAGACTTTTGCAAAATTAACTCCCATCTATCCATGACTTTATTAGTCCGAGATCCCTCGAAATCCTGCCATTCTTCAAAAGCACATTTTGATTTCTCTAGAGTATCATCAATATCCGCAATGAAATTGTCGACATTTGTTTCATTTATCCAATTCAAATACCGATCAGTGACCTCGTGAACTTTGTTTTCCAACCATTTCTTGTTTAAAATACTTGATTTTGGTGGATGAGTTTCCCGGTACTTCTGGTAATTTAGCCGTTCTTTATAGCCAAGCCAATAAGCTCGAATTCTATATTAAAATTTATTTAACTAAAATAAACATATAACAAAAAATATAACCACATAAACTTGTCATTGCATTTTATCAGTAATAAATATTTTACTTACATCATTTCCAAATAAAATCTTTTATAACAAGAAAAATTCATACACTGCCTGATGAACACGTACAAGCTTACTTAATTGTATTCACTTTAGACCGTGGGACAAATATACCTTAATCTATTCACACATCCAAATTACAAATGAGCAGAAAAGTTTGAGTCAAGTGTGCATTAATGTATTCAAATTAAAAATAAAATTCCAAAAATTTGTTTTTACAAGAAACAAGAACTTATAATAACACCTGCAAGAAGTTTCAAAACTTTATTTAACAATAATATAATTTGAATGTTATAAGTGTGATCAGTTAGATGAAAATTCTAAATCTGGACGATTAAAAACTACACTAACCTTAACTTGTATTACTTTTTAGTTTATCAAATGTTTTCGAAAGTTTTAATATCAACATATTTTACAGTAAATTAAGATCATTTTTCATGAAAACGTGTTGAAATTTAATTTTAATGATTATATCAGACTTTTAATGGTTTCAGTCAATTTTTTAAATTGTTTATGGAAAAATTAAGTAAAACTTAGAAAGTATTTGAATTTATAATGAAATATTTGATATTTTTAGAGTGATTCTTTAAGATCAAGGGACAGCAATTAATTATCATTTAAGATCCTATTGATTGATAACAAAAATTGTATAAATATTGACATTTATTTAAAGAATTCTAATAGGTTACTCCGTGTTTAAGGGTTTATTGATATATTTTATGATTAGAAATCACTCAGGGTTTACTGATAATGAAAATTGAATTTATACTTAATTTATTATTGGAGCAAACAATTAATGAGAAAATATGATCTTTTTGATGATTTTACAATCATTTAATGCACTTTAATTATTTTTGTTGAAAAACTTAGATTTTATTCAATTTCAGTCATTTTTGAAGAGTTTTTTATTTGCTTAGAATTAATTGCCAGAATGAAAATTGTGAGGATTTTAGAGGGAAAATGTTGGGTTTTATAATACTTAAAAGAAAATTGATTTTTAATGATAAAATTCAGATTTTCATGATAATTTTAACGGAATTCAATCGATTGAATACATGGTGTACATATAGGAAATTTGATTCAAATGATGGATTTTTAAGGGCATTTTTAGTGATTTATTCGGTTGAATTATGAACGATATATCTGAAAACAATGGATATATTTGGTAGAAAAAATTTAAAGGGAAATAATTGGTTAAATTATTTTAAAGGGGATTTAATCGCTGGATAAATCTGCGTTGAAAGGGTAAATATTTTAAATGGGATCTAATCGGTTGAATATTGACGTTCTGAGGATAAGTATTATCTAAATGGTAGAACTTTATAAAAAATAATGAATAAATAGGATAGAAATATATAAGGGGAAATGTTTGCTTAAGTTTTATGGTAGGGGATCATGTCGGTCGAAAATCTGTGTTTGAACGGTAAATATTATTTAGAATATAGAGAATTTTACTGAAAAATCATGAAGACTGTTTATAGAATTAATAAGATACAAATATTTAAGAAGAAATGATTGGTTAATTTTTATGATCACAGTAGGGGATTTATTCGGTTGAATATTGATTTCTAAAAGAATATCTACTTTGTATGTTTAATGACAAATAACGAATAAGGAGGATAAAAATATTTGAATGAAAATTATTGGTTAAAAAATTTATTTTAGATGAAAATATTAATTAAGAACAAATTTGTTGATCGAGTTTCCTTAATATCGAGGTTACATAACATCTAAATCGGTAATTTTTTATAAAAATAAGGAGGGTAGATCGATTTAAAGACATATGATTGGTTAATTATTATGATATTTTTAAAAGGGAATTTATTCAGTTTAATATCAGTATTCAAAGGTTAAGATTTGTTTTAGTGAAAGATATTTTATGAAAATTACGGAATGTATTTGATATAATTAAGAAACATTTAAGGAATAAATGATAGATTAAGTTTTATGATAATAATAGTCGGTCGAATATAAAGGATTCTTTAGAAAAATTGATTAAAGGTTTAGCAGAATATATCAATAAAATTATGTTAATTGTTATTATATCTGAAAAAATTGAGAAAATATGTGGAGTTCAATTTAAAGAAGTTTATTCAAGTAATTATTAATATAATTAATCTTTATTAAAATATTTAAATTGATTTAAGTTTTATTAGTATTTAGAATTCCTTTGATAATTACTGAGAACTTTATAAGTAATTTAAATCTTTACGAGTATTTTCTTAATTTTAATTCAAGAATGATAGAATTTATTGGAAAATCCCACAATTAAGTACTTACTCAATCACTTAAATATGTTTAAATAAGTATCTTAACAATTTTTTGAAGAATTTCTGTTTAGTCTACATTTATTAAATGTAATCAGAGTAGTAGGATGTGAGCCCGTCAGGTACAAACCCCCCGTTGGCTTACGTAATATTACATAATATCTGACGTCTGTCCACGCTGCTACTACCTGGAGATTGACACCTGTCCACTCAGTTGCTACATAGTAATTGACCTTTGTCCACTGTTACTAGGTGACCTCACTATTATGTCACGTGCCCACTGGTCAGTCACTACCCGGAGACACACTTATTACATCATACACACCGATTGCCTAACCCTTATTATATCACGCAGTTGTGGACCAACACACTTATCTTCCACACACACCTACCTTCTAGAACCTTCCACACACCTACCAACTTCCACACACACCTACCTTCTAGAACCTTCCACACACTTACTTTCTAGAATCTTCACACACCTACTTTCTAGAACCTTACACACACCTATCTTCTAGAACCTACGGTTCTTAAACCGTTCACACACAAACCAACCAACGATCACCGATCAACACTGATCCACACCCATCAGCGCCCATCATCGCCTAGCACACCTACAACTACGACTAAGTCGTAGACTTAACAAAATCACTCACTAGTACTATTCATATTGTTGGGCTTAGAGCCAAAATTAAAACAAAAATTACAAAACCAATTTAAACAAAAAAGTGAAAATTGTATAAGTTAGAACCAAATGATTAATGTAGTTTTGAAATTGTCAATATGGCTGCCGTAACATAAGCACTCACCGCAAGAAGAAACCAAAAATAAAATAAAACATATTAATTAAAACAAATTAAAAATATAACAAAAATTAAATAAAACAAATAATTAATTAAAATTCGGAAAAATGCCTACAGATGCAAAAAGAAACATACGAAAAATAAAATAAACTGCCAAAACCTTGCAAAATAAGGTTTAGAAAAAACACAGGCAGAAGAGGCGACCAGAAAACAAAATATTGGGGTTAAGAAATAATATTGTAATAAAATAATAATAAAAATAAAATTCAACATTGTAATATTAATATATCAAAAAATAAAGAAAAATATATAAAAAATTACAAAAATATTTTGAAATAAATAAAATAATTAAAAAGCCCTAAAAATGGCGAAAAATCGCCCATTGGTCGCACACAGGCACAAAAATACTATATATACGGCAGTCATTTTCATAATTTCTAACCAAATTTAGACCGAATTTTAACAGACTTAGAAATTTTTGTCCGGCAGAAAATTTTTAGAAAATTTGTAGAAATTTTTAGAATAGCAGTGAATCATTCTTAGACAAAATTGTGTATGCCAATTCATGTCAATTTTTCCAATCGGGTTGTAAGTATTGTTTTCTTGTATAAATATATATTTCGAAGTCTTGTTACTTTGATTTTATTCTGGATGGTCGTGGAATCTTTTGGTGCCACTGACAAATCCCCCTAAAATCTTATTTATAATAAGTATTTCAATAGATGGTCCATGGGACGGATCTCGGGCTAACTAGTGGGTGAAAACCCTTAGTTGGGCTCGCGGGTCATGCCTTGTGGACCCCTCGGCAGTCCGCAGTCGGTTCTGGTGATAATGCACAGGACCGCCACGCAGGGCGCCGCTGTATACTCGGGGCGGCTTCTGAAATATGTGGCCGGAACGAGTTGGAATAAATTTCGGGAAGTGCGACTTTAGTTAAGCGGGAATAAAGTTTTGTAGGGAAAATTTAAAACTTTGTCAGAAAATAAATCAGAAAATCAAATAGGAAAGGATAGGAATTTAAATTTGAAAGTAGTTTTCTAAAAGTTGAATGATCTATTCTGACAGAAGAGGGAAATGTTTTCTTAAAGTGATCGCAGAGGGTTATAATTACTTAAAATCATGGGAAACGCACCGGGAATTAAGGAATTGTTGATCAAAATTCTAATATAGGGAAAGATAAAGGTAAATTAGGAAAATGTAGTCGATTCCGTGATTAAACAAATGAAATAGGAAATTTGCCGAAAAATAAGGGAGGAACGCTGCCCAAATTTTTGAAGGATACATTTATAAATAACGCGTAAAGATGATAAATAAGTATGGAAATTGTAGGAATAGACGAGTAAGGACCAGGATATAGAAAAAGAAAGACGTAAGACCTTCCATCGGCAGTCCAGAACCCGAAAGTGAAAATATCATGAGGAGTAGTTCTAGTAATGGAGCTCACCTGCTCATGAATTTTCAACCTCTATGTACAGTACCAACATGGCACTCACCATGGGTACATAGATGGGACAGAATAATAATCTTGCTGGCGTTTAGGGGGGTAGATACACAAAAACCCTAGAAAAAATAAATAAAAAACCAACCCTATTCGCCAACATGATTTTTGGGGGCTCAGCCGGGATTGAAAGCCATGTAAATTGGAAAAATGTAAACCCAGGGATGTTTAAAAATAACAAAGAGTTTTAGCAATGAACCCGCAGCCAATAGTCGAGTAAAAACTATGCCGATAGAATCGAAATAAGGATAACATGAACCTGGAAAGAAATTGCGAGAATGGCAAAATACCAAAAGTTAAATCATTAGAATAAATATGTCGGGACGACATTTTAAAAATCGATAGGGGACGACCGAACAAAACGCTACAATAATAGTTTTACAGGCAATTCTTAAAAAATTTAATAATAATGTTAATAAAAGTAACAAAGTGGCAAAAGTATCGATAATTAAAATTGGGAATAATAATAACAATAATAATAGTAATAATAATAATAATAATAATAATAATAATAATAATAATAATAATAATAATAATAATAATAATAATAATAATAATAATAATAATAATAATAATAATAATTATAATAGTAATGATGGTAATGATAGTGATGATAATACTGGTAATGATAACAATAATAATAATAATAATAATAATAATAATAATAATAATATTAATAATAATAATAATAATAATAATAATAATGATGGTAATAATAGTGATAATAATCATAATGATAGAGATAGTAATAATGGTAATAATAACTGTATTAAAAAAATTATTTTTGAGCTTTTGTTGTATGATAAAATTATTACATTGCACGCAAATATGTATAAAGTAATAAAGCATGGATAGGTAAACTGAATGATTGATGAAAATTAGGAATGATGAGGTAGAAGCATGGTATGATGAATGTATATAAAATGGTATGGAGTTTATGAAGTAAAAATATGGAGTGAGAATGTGGAATGATTGGGTTTAAACAATAATTAAAATAACAGACAAAAATATATAAAAAGACAACTATAACAATAAGAATTAAACTGACGTGAAAATAATAGCAATAAAAACGATAAATAGAGGAAAATAGTATTAGGAGTAAACGGATGACGGAATAGAAATACCACGAAAAATATCACAGAAAAACTGAAGTTCAACAACAATAGTAAAAATAGAAATATCAAAATGAAATGAAAGATAATGAATAGAGTCAACGATGATGCAACAAATAACTTCGTAACCCGAAAGTTGAATAACGAAAAATACAAAATGAATAAATATCGAAGCAATGAATGGTATCATCGATAAACATATGGCGATAATAGAAAACAAAAAATCGATAAATAAAAGAGGTAAAACCACTAATTATACCAAAAGAAAAAATACAGAGACAACGAATAACAGTCGAATGGGAAAATTAACGTCATTTAAGACATACAAAGGAATAAAACATCAATGAAGGACAAATAAAAATTGGAGCGAATAAAATCAAACACAGTAAAGAGAAAGAATTGAAGAGCGCAAAACAATTGAATGAATACAGAGACAATGCCAATAAATTGAAAGTTACGCAGAACTAGCAAATGGAAGATCAAAGCCATGGAAACAATTAAAAACATCATGGATAAATGATAACATGGGAATAACAGAAAATAGTCGAAAAAATATAATCTAAACAACGAATAATACCCGATACACACAATAAGGATGATAATGTTTAGTATTCAAACTGATATTGTTAAAATATATAACGAACAGCATAAAAGTCAAAAGTAAATTACAATAGTGAATATACAAAGTAAAATGATAAAATAAAATACAAGACAATAAAAGTGTCAATGAGGGAATATAAAGATTATAAAAACGAAAACAATAAAATGAAGGGTAATGGCAGTGAATTGCGACAAAATATCGAAAGTCGAAGTGTTCAAACAATAAACACAAATAACATTGAATAATTGAGGAACGAGAACAGTGAATAATATAACAAATGAATATAGAAAATAAAGAATGGCAACACATTTATATAATGAGATTGAATCAGAAGGAAACTGAATATCGACCAACAAAATAAAAAGAGAATGAATAAAAATCGTTGAATAATATACAAAATAATAAATAGCGTGAAAGTAAATATGATAACCACTAATAGTGGCAAATGTAAAAAGAAAATTGATGCTTGAAAATAGCGAAAAGCACCGACATTGACTTTGAAAATACTCGGCAAAAATTTGAATAAGAGTAGGGTAAATTAACATTCAGTGACACTAGAGAACAACAAAATTACAAAATAAAATAGATATACATCAAAGAGGGAGCATTGAAATGAAACTAATAAGATAAGGAATAACACCAAAATGGTAAGAATGTGTTGAAGGAGGTTGACCAATGCAGAGGCTAAAAAGCAATACCAGTAATAGACCAAAAATTAATAAATTAATTAATTAATATCGAAAAGGGTGAAATAAAAATACTAACTATAATTAATAGCAAGTTTGAGAAATTGAATGGGGGATAACATATTTGAATTTTATAATAACGGGTAATTAATAATATCAAAAAATCATAAATTGAAATCGGAAAATATTGAAAAGAGGAGGTATGTGAAAAGACAATCAGTGAGAACGTAGACCAAATATCAAGGGTACAGAGAAATAGTAAATAAAGCCGACCTAAATAAGCAATATCACGCGATAGAACAACAAGTCAAACAAATAATAAGCGCGGTTAAAGATGAGATTCATAAAGGAGTAGAATACACACGAATGTTGTATTGGTCAAACAAAGTGAGAATATAAGTGGTTATGCTCCCCTGTGGTCACTTCAGTACTGTCGACAATGTGCTGAGACAATGAAAACTTATGTACTTTGTAAAAATAACATTGACGAAAAGTAGTCGAGTATTATGATTAAATGAAGTTGAATTAATAAAAGTATAGCAGTTGACCCTTCCTGCGCCTATATCTCTATATATAAAATATGAATATCTATATGTAAAAATAGAAAAGTGATGAATGGAGAAAGTTAAAAAATGAAAGTGTCCCGATCATCCAGAATAAAGTTCAAAAAGGGGTAAAATACTTTTGAGCTACCTTCGGGTAGTACGTCTGAAACCAAATCGGGAGGGGATAACCGATCACCCAGAGGAGAAGTATAGGACGACCTTCCGGAGAGGTTTGCCTAGTTGAGAAGCTACTGTGGTAAGGCTGATCACCTTACCGTTGCAGTGGTGGATCAATGAAGCCGTTTTTGTATTTCAAATTTGGGGGGTAGGCGAAGAATTCTCGAGGAGGCAGAATGAATAGCGCGCGTGTAAAGAATAACCCAAAAGAATAAAAAAAAAAAAAAATAAGAAAGGACAACAACGAAGAAATGATTAACGAGCTCGAATGAAGGATAGATAAAACCTGAAAGAACAGAACGATCACGAAGCCGGCAGGAAAATGTATTAACAAACCGATGATTATCGATCCGTATTAAGGAGACGAATCTTAATCGTAATAATGGCCAAGTCGAATGTGAGAGACAGGTATTAACGGAACCTGATCTCAACTTGGATTAACGAAACGTGTGCTAACAACAAAACTCGGTCCATTCGCATTACTTCAGCTCAGACTGACTCCGTACTACAGAACATTGGTTCATTCGCATTACTTCAGCTGAGACTGACTTCGCATTACAGGACATTGATTCATTCGCATTACTTCGGCTGAGACTGACTTCGTATTACAGAACATTAGTTCATTCGCATTACTTCAGCTCAGACCGACTTCGTATTACAAAACTCGGTCCATTCGCATTACTTCAGCTCAGACTGACTTCGTACTACAGAACATTGGTTCATTCGCATTACTTCAGCTGAGACTGACTTCGCATTACAGGACATTGATTCATTCGCATTACTTCGGCTGAGACTGACTTCGTATTACAGAACATTAGTTCATTCGCATTACTTCAGCTCAGACCGACTTCGTATTATAAAACTCGGTCCATTCGCATTACTTCAGCTCAGACTGACTCCGTACTACAGAACATTGGTTCATTCGCATTACTTCAGCTGAGACTGACTTCGCATTACAGGACATTGATTCATTCGCATTACTTCAGCATAGTCTGACTTCGCATTAATAGAACATAGTTCTATCGTACTAGGTTAGCACAGTCTCGATTCGTAATAATAGGACATAGTCCGATCGTGTAAATGAGCAGAGTCTCAAATCGTACTAAAGGAGCATAGGTCTCAACGAAATAACGAAGCATAATTTAGACTAGGTTAAAGAACGTAATCCACAAATAAAGAAGGTCATTAAAGGGAAATTGGATGAAGAAATCGAAGAAATTATTGAAATAAAGAATAAGAAAATACCCGTGCACGAGGAATTGAATATATAGTGTAAAAGCTATAGCAGATAACGATTTTAAAAATAAAAGATTAAGGAAACGGAAAACGATGTAACCGATGATAAGTATGGACAAGAAATAACGAAAACGGGAAATATGGATTAAGAAAATGAAATGATAAGACAAAAAATGAATTAGGATAAACCAGACGAGGTTAAAACAAAACTGAGATAGATAAAACGATGAAAGACAAATGAGAAAGAAGGAAAAATAAGAATGATTTAAGGATAAATAAAAGGGGAATACGAAACGCAAAATGGATGAAAATAAAATACGGTAGGTAATAGAACTTGGGAAACGGCGTGGTCGAACGAATGATTAAAAATAAATAATTATTACGACTATATAGATAATTGTTACTACCCCACATAGATAATTAAAAATCGACGCAAAACAAAATCAAAGAGATAAAGAATACTGATGGGAATTATAATGAAAAATGTGACGAAGCCTGGGCAATACGAATTATCATAAGTACGAGTAATATAACCGAGATAATTGGGAGAAACAGACAATATGGGAATCCTGAGAAACGAGGATAAGTTAACATTGATAAAAAGACAAATGAGTAAAGAAAATCTAGATGAAATGAAAGATGTTTAAACGCAATTATAAAACAAATACCATTGGTTGGAATTAAAATTAATAACGCAAGGAAAAGGAAAAATAAAATGCTATCCTATATAATCATTACAATGTAAAATTCATAGATGTTTAATAAACAGTGGGGAGGTGATATTTTTCTATTCAGGTAAATCAATCAAACAAGACAACAATTCAGTAACGACAAAAACCAAGCCAACAAATCAGTATCGATAGCAACCAAGTCAATAATCCAGTATCGATAGTAACCAAGAGAATAACCCCGTATCGACAACAACCAAGCCAAAAATCCAGTAGCGATAACAAGCAAGTCAATAATCCAGTAGCAACAACAACCAAGCCAATCAAGGAATAAAGCAGCAAGACGAGATTAGTAAGCGACGATGAATAGCGGGAATTCTGAGAAATATTGTGATTACTACCAAAGACCAGGTCACAGACCTAGACATACCACAACAAGATGTAGAATACCCAAAATAAGTTTCCAATGTTGGCAAGAGAATCACCTCCCAGCTGCATATCGAACAAGAAGAAATCATGATCAAAATAACAACACCGAAACGCCAGAGAGCAAGTCAACCGAGATGCAAAATGGGATAAACATGCGTGCAAGAATGTGTAGCTATTTGGCCGTTGACCAACCACACACGGAAATAAATCAACAATCAGAAACAAATGTACTAAAAGATATATCAACGAAACAACAGATAAAATGTGATCCAATAAAACATCAGCAAGACTGGAACACGTTGAAGATCACCGAAGCATTAAGAGCAGAAAAACGGTATAGTGAGATGGGAACATTTCAAGCATATATAGAAGAGGAACGTTGGAGAAGAAGGAAAGAGGAGTTGTTGAAAGCTGACATAATAAAATTAACGACCAATGATAGCCAAGTAAAAAAGATTAACGAAATGTGGGAAAGTCGAATAAATGGGGTATTAAGAATCAATATGATGCGAGCAATTACAAAAAAGGAACCAAGCGTACAAAGAATTCCACAAATAAGGATTGAAAGCGAGATAATCGAAAGAATGGAAAACGTGAATTTGAATAATGAGGATCACAATGAACCGGCAATGGGAAGTGATGTAAATAGAAATATCGAAACAAGAAATCAATTCGAAAATACAATGTTTCAAAAGAACTGTAAATCACTAATAAACGAGGAAAATGAAAAGAAAGCGAACACCAATGAAGATTATACAAAACGAATAAACGAAACTACTGAAATCAGAAGAATAAACCAAACCAGGAAAGACAAAAGGAGTGAAGAAAAATTCAAACAAGGATATAAAACTTATGATAACGCTATCAGATACTGTAATAAATGCCGACAACAAGGTCACAATGAAAGCGAATGTTATAGAAAGAACATAAGTCCGACTTATCAAAGAAATCGATACACGAAAAATCAACACTATCGCGCAAAGTTATGTTATGAATGCAGTGAAGTAGGGCATTTAACAAACAGCTGCCCAAATATGAAAGATAAACTGGGAAACCAACTCCAGAGAAATAATGGAGAACAGAGCAATCAAATGTATGTAAAGAGAAGAATGTATCAGTCAGAGATAAGGAAGTACCAACCAACGGTAACAACAAGGCATCAATATACGAATAAAGAAGAGAAAAAGAACGAACCAAACAAACAACTAGATATAAACTCATACACAGTATTGAAAAGACAATGTATCGAACAAATTAGGATAATAAGGGAATTGATTGTAAAAGTAACTAAACAGGATGAAAAAATTATAATGTGGAAGCAAGTAGCAGAAAACAAATCAAGAGAGAGTGAAACACTAATGACAACAGTACTCAGACTAAAAGAAGAGGTAATGTTAGCAGAATTAAAAATAAACGAAATGAAGGAAGAGCAAGATGAATATGAGATATTGATTAGATGTACAAAATTGGTAGAGCTGAAGAAGATTAAAAGTAATATAGAGAATAAAATGGAGATAAATAGCGAAGTGTAGATAAAGAAGTCAAAAAGATATGTATATAATTAAAAGTAGTATCGATGTATATGTAGAATTTGATGTATAAGTGGATAAAATCAAAGTAGCAAAACAAAAATAGGTGTATATTTAGACTCTAATGTAAATATTACTAAGTATCAATAAATATGTAGTTTCAAAAAAAAAAAAAAAAAAAAAAATGGAAGAAGCAGTTCTAACCGGAGGTAGAATGTTAAAAACATGTAAAAATATGATAAGAAAAATCAATGTCGAGGACGACATTTTTGCGAAGACCGAGGAAGATACGCCTAACGATGAAGACAATGACAATCAACAATAAAACAAAGACGAAAAGGAAACAACGAAAAGAAAGGAAATGGCAAGGAAAAGAAAACTAACGGTTGTAACAATAATAAAAACAATAGAAACAACAAAAACGAAAACAAAAAGACGAAATATGGAAAACGCACTGTATGCCTATACGCCTAAAGATGAAGACAATGACAATCAACAATAAAACAACGACGAAAGGGAAACAACGAAAAGAAAGAAATCGGCAAGAAAAGAAAGCTAACGGGTGAAACAACAATAAAAACAATAGAAACAACTAAAACGAAATCAAAAAGACGAAATATGGAAAACGCACTGTATGCCTACCGTAAATAGAAATAAATTTGAAAAATAATATTACGACGTTACCAATAATACCAACAACTTGGAGATTAACCTTAGCTCAACAGCGAGTAACAATCAATAAGAGAGAAAGAGAAAGTATACGAATAAATATAGCAAATGAATATAACAAATATCAACGGTCAGACAATAAATCAAATATGCATAGCAAGAATTGAACGAGATGAATAACCTATCGTAATATGGAAGCGACTATGTATGAGAGAAATGTCACCAAAAACAAAGTATTACAGTACCATTTCTGCGAACTCAAAAAGGATCATCGAAATAAAACAAATAACCTAACTTCAAAAACAAAATATTCCGTATGTGACGAACAGGATGATGATGCAATAACAAGATAACTAATCGTAGAAAACAGAAAAAACTCAACTCAACGACAAAAAGTGAAACAAACGAATCAACAAAAATGGAAACGATCAAACAGGAAAATGAACTGAG
The DNA here is from genome assembly GCA_022537955.1 of Schmidtea mediterranea. Lineage (NCBI taxonomy): Eukaryota > Metazoa > Platyhelminthes > Tricladida > Dugesiidae > Schmidtea > Schmidtea mediterranea. The sequence goes on from CM039680.1 coordinate 164,091,309, forward strand.
AAAACAAAAGCGGTGTAATGAGGCGGTTCAGAAAGTCAGAACCTCATCTAAATTATAACGAACATAGATAAAGGGAATATGAGTGTATATAATGTATAAAATATATGTATAAAAGTATTATAAAGCGGTATGTATAGTATATAACCCCTCCAAAAATTTTGGTAACGTTTAAAATTAGATGAGAAAATAAAGAACGAGTATAAAAATTAAGATAAATGAATCAAAACTCTCAGGAAGGCGTAAACGTTCACGGAGATGTGGAAACGGCATAGAATTATGTTAACGAGTACAGTAAACCCAGTACAATACAATGAACTGACAAGCAAATGATGCTGCAAAATACGAATAATTATCATATGTCGAACACTGAAGAACAACAGAGAAGAATTATTAGAATGAAAAGACAAATTAGAACGCTGAAAACACAGAATCAGTGACAAAGAAACGAACTGCAAGGACGAAAACAACCGGTAGAAGTAGATCAGCAAGAGGAATGGACAGATTGTCTGCTGAATCAAGTAAAAGAAACATAAGAACCGGACTCCTCTAGTAGCGTGAAAGAAAATGACAAGAAATGTACTGGTGTAGAAGGATTAACTGTATAAATGTAGAAAGAAAATTCAAAATCAAAAATAAGTAAAATTCGATATATAAAAGTAAAAAGAAATCAAAACTACGTAAAAGAATAAATGGATAAAAGTAGAAAATACAAATAAAAATATGGTTGAAGATGAATTCAATAAAAGGCATGACGGAAATCAACGAAATTATCAAAATAACCAGGAAACAACCACAAATAAAACTAGAACCAAGATTTTAATGCGGATTATATACAAAGTTACTAAAAGAGCCAAGACAAACGGAATGCGGATAGAGATTGTGCACCGAGTGTATAATAAGCCGAACATTAAACGGTTCAAAGAGATGTCCTGACTATGGAGGTACTAAAATAGAATCCCTTAAAGAAACTCAAGAAAACCGAGCAACCACCAAAGAAATATTATCCATGAGAATAAAATGCCAAAACAAACCGTGCAAGTGAAAAGGGACAATCAAAGACACAAATGACTATATGGACAAATGTAATTATAAAAGAAAACCATGTGAAAGATGTCAAAACCAGTAACAAAAGGTGAGAAAAGTGTCTGTGAAGGAGGGAGAATAAAATGTGAACACTTAAACATGACCGAAACGTAGAAACAAATACAACAAAAACATGTGAATATAGAGGAGGAAAAGGTCGGTTGCAAATTCAGACGAATATGTCCAAGTCGATGTGGGTAATAGAAGAAGTAGAGCTAAAAATGCAATTGGAAAGATGCAGCCGAAAGAGAACAGAATGCTCAATGGTAAAAATGAGATGTAAAACAAAAATTTTGAAAGAAGAACTGTTACAATAGCCACCAAAGCTCCCAAAATAATGAAGCAGGAAACCATGTGGAATTATGTGAAAGACAATGTGTTGTTAGTAAAAGTATCGGTGGAAAAGACGGGAGCAGGGGGATATCAGATTGAGTACGCCGAGAATGTAAATTGATTATAAATACATATATGTATATATCGTAAAAGTATGACCCATAAATATTATAAAATCTGGACTGCGTAAAATTAAAACGAAGAACACCGCAAAAGAAAAATAAACTGATTGTAGAAAATGAATACCGAACAAATGATAATTGAAGTGCGAGTTGATATTCCGACGGTAATGGTGATGAAACTAATGAACAACAAGGGAAATAGAGCAAATTTTATTAAAAACGATGCAAAAATCGAATAAAAACCGAGATGGAAAGACATAAAATGATGATGAAACAGTTGAGAGAACGAACCAAGAACAGATACAACCATCAAACAATTAAACCTCACGATAGAGCGAATTACAAAAATATACGAGAAAGACATGGCGAAAATGAAGGAAATGATAGAAAGTAAAACGGAAAACGATGTCGGAGCAGCAAAGAAAAGGTACATTTTGCAACAAACGTCAACAGTACAAAAAAGTGGAAACGGAAAACTATAAATGGCAAGCCGAGTGGTGAGAAAAGAAAACCAAAGAAAAGAACGAACAAGTAAACCAGTTGAACAAAATAAAAGAGTTCAATAAAGATAAAGAAATGAAATTAAAGTGTAATAAGGTAATGTCAGAATTGCAAAACCAAAACAACGGGCAGTTAGAAAACGAAGTATATGAGTAAAGCGAAAGATTGATAAAAAAGATAGACGAATTAGGAACGATGACAATCGAATATCTTGGACAAGTAGCGAAAACTGCATACTACGAATACCGAGAGAAACGAGCAAATAAGAAGAGAGAAAAACTCGAAGCCCAAGTGGAGTAAGTGTGAAACGTACAAATAAGGGTAAGAGAAGAACTAGTAAACACAAAAAGAGAGCAAATCGCACAAGTAACTCAATGATCCAAAGTAATGGGACAAAGCGAAAGAGCCATAGAAGGGCTGAAGAAACAAGCAAGAACCCCAATCCACACCTATTGCAGAAAATAAACCAACTCTATCTTCTCGAAAACACCTACTCGCAAATATCAATACCGTCATCTCACCCAACTCCTGAAAATCCGAAACCAAATAAATTCGAACCTTTAGAAAATCCAAGAAGCCCTCTATTCAATCCAAACAATCAAGTCAAAACTCATCCGAATCCAAGAATATCTTCTCCGAAAATCCTTATGCAAAAACCCAAATCCACACCTATTGCAGAAAATAAACCAACTCTATCTTCTCGAAAACACCCTCTCACAAAAATCAATACCGTCATCTCACCCAACCCGGAAAATCCGAAACCAAATAAATTCGAAATTACCATACTCTGTTTGAGAATCGTCTAAATCGTTATCCCCATCCTTGCAATAATCTGCAAAATCATCCAGACCGCGAAATCCTATCAAAATTTCAAATTAATCGACATCGGAGAAGAAGAGAACAAAACAATCAAACTATTCGTTTCGAAAAAACCCATCAACCCGAATCCGCAATACCAAAATAACTCAATAATAATCGATCAATTCCAATCGCAGTAATCTCACCCAGATCACGAAATCTTACAGAAGATCCCAAATCAATCAACACCCAAAAAGAAGAAATCGAAACAATCAAACAATTCGCTTCGTAAAGCCTACCAACCCAAATCCTCAATATCAAAATAACTCTGCAACAATCAATCAACTCCAGCTCATCGAATCTCAACCTAAACTAATCAACCAAGACAACGTCCCAGACCCAAGTCACAGACACTAATCACAATGCGATTCGACTGATTCTAACGAACTTCATCTTGTGTGTATAAATAAAAACTTACTAACAGTATTGATTTATGTATAAACATCCCATCACCTTAAGTGATGTCTGCTTATACCTTGTAAATTGACATTTCATCTGTATAACCTTTTTCTTGTGTTGTATAAAAGTATTGTTAATGGAATGAGAATGTGTTGATGAGAAATTGCGGGGCGCAATTTAAACGGCCCCGGGAGTGGTTTGTTGGGCTTAGAGCCAAAATTAAAACAAAAATTACAAAACCAATTTAAACAAAAAAGTGAAAATTGTATAAGTTAGAACCAAATGATTAATGTAGTTTTGAAATTGTCAATATGGCTGCCGTAACATAAGCACTCACCGCAAGAAGAAACCAAAAATAAAATAAAACATATTAATTAAAACAAATTAAAAATATAACAAAAATTAAATAAAACAAATAATTAATTAAAATTCGGAAAAATGCCTACAGATGCAAAAAGAAACATACGAAAAATAAAATAAACTGCCAAAACCTTGCAAAATAAGGTTTAGAAAAAACACAGGCAGAAGAGGCGACCAGAAAACAAAATATTGGGGTTAAGAAATAATATTGTAATAAAATAATAATAAAAATAAAATTCAACATTGTAATATTAATATATCAAAAAATAAAGAAAAATATATAAAAAATTACAAAAATATTTTGAAATAAATAAAATAATTAAAAAGCCCTAAAAATGGCGAAAAATCGCCCATTGGTCGCACACAGGCACAAAAATACTATATATACGGCAGTCATTTTCATAATTTCTAACCAAATTTAGACCGAATTTTAACAGACTTAGAAATTTTTGTCCGGCAGAAAATTTTTAGAAAATTTGTAGAAATTTTTAGAATAGCAGTGAATCATTCTTAGACAAAATTGTGTATGCCAATTCATGTCAATTTTTCCAATCGGGTTGTAAGTATTGTTTTCTTGTATAAATATATATTTCGAAGTCTTGTTACTTTGATTTTATTCTGGATGGTCGTGGAATCTTTTGGTGCCACTGACAAATCCCCCTAAAATCTTATTTATAATAAGTATTTCAATAGATGGTCCATGGGACGGATCTCGGGCTAACTAGTGGGTGAAAACCCTTAGTTGGGCTCGCGGGTCATGCCTTGTGGACCCCTCGGCAGTCCGCAGTCGGTTCTGGTGATAATGCACAGGACCGCCACGCAGGGCGCCGCTGTATACTCGGGGCGGCTTCTGAAATATGTGGCCGGAACGAGTTGGAATAAATTTCGGGAAGTGCGACTTTAGTTAAGCGGGAATAAAGTTTTGTAGGGAAAATTTAAAACTTTGTCAGAAAATAAATCAGAAAATCAAATAGGAAAGGATAGGAATTTAAATTTGAAAGTAGTTTTCTAAAAGTTGAATGATCTATTCTGACAGAAGAGGGAAATGTTTTCTTAAAGTGATCGCAGAGGGTTATAATTACTTAAAATCATGGGAAACGCACCGGGAATTAAGGAATTGTTGATCAAAATTCTAATATAGGGAAAGATAAAGGTAAATTAGGAAAATGTAGTCGATTCCGTGATTAAACAAATGAAATAGGAAATTTGCCGAAAAATAAGGGAGGAACGCTGCCCAAATTTTTGAAGGATACATTTATAAATAACGCGTAAAGATGATAAATAAGTATGGAAATTGTAGGAATAGACGAGTAAGGACCAGGATATAGAAAAAGAAAGACGTAAGACCTTCCATCGGCAGTCCAGAACCCGAAAGTGAAAATATCATGAGGAGTAGTTCTAGTAATGGAGCTCACCTGCTCATGAATTTTCAACCTCTATGTACAGTACCAACATGGCACTCACCATGGGTACATAGATGGGACAGAATAATAATCTTGCTGGCGTTTAGGGGGGTAGATACACAAAAACCCTAGAAAAAATAAATAAAAAACCAACCCTATTCGCCAACAATATTATTATCCTGCTTACTTCACATAAACGTAAGAGTTTCGTTTACCTCATTGATTTATGTTACTTGCATGTGATATATTAAAAAATTATAATTACATGAAATTTTCAATTGTTAATTATATTACATCAAACTCGTCTTAAAAGAAATGTTCAATCTTAAATTATTTAGCTTACTGACTATTTTCTTAGTAGTATATTACATAATAATTCTATCAAAATAATCATAAAACTTTAATAATTTTCATGAAAATTTATGTTTACAACAATTAAAGTATATTGATAGTTTATTTAATTAAAAATAAGTCACTCAAAACTTAAATTTGAACACTGGATTTACAAAATTCAATATTTTAAGAAAATAATTCACAAAGTTTAAAATTTCAACTTAACTAAATGTAAAAAACTAAATTACACAAGATATACTTTACCAATTTCTATAAAATTTGAAATTTACAGCAAATAAAATACTGATTTATATTCTATTAAAAAATTTTATTTTGAAAATAAAAAATAATTCGCACACGATAGGATTTGAACCCCTGACTCAACGAATTATTACCGACACCAGACTGTTGCAAGTCTTATTTTATTACCCAAATTTCTAATAATAATAATAATAATAATAATAATAATAATAATAATAATAATAATAATAATAATAATAATAATTACAAAACAATGGAATAAAAAGACAAACACATTTTTAAGACAATATTTATTTAAATAAAAGCTTATTCGGTTTTAATCTTCCACATCAGTGGCATTGATACCTAAATAATGCCCGAATGCAAAACTTTTGCTTTTACCTACCCATTGACGTTTATCATCGTTGTTACTTAAAGCAATTTTACAATTTTAAAAAGTAAACAACTGATTATTTCTCGTCCCTATTCTCGTTTGAGGAACAGAAAAAATTGTATCGTTTCTATAACAATCAAGATAAGAAAGATGCTTTTTTTCAGTTTCTTCCAAAGTAATTCCCTTTGCTTTATTACTTTCAGTTTCACCTAAAAGACTATAGCATTTTGGTCGTAACAAAACCCATTCCTTATATCCAAGTCCCTTACTCATATCTTTGAATTTACCTATTAATGAGTCAAGTTTTCTTGAATACAAAGGATGACTAGGATCATAATTCGAAGTGTCCAAAAGATTATCCGAAACCATTGCAGGTAAAAGAGTACTTAATTTACAAATTCATTCAAGTTCATCCGACTCTATAAATTATTAGCGATACCACCAACTAAATTAGTTGTAACAACTATTTTAGATTTATTGTTTTTATGAAAATAAGTCACTTGGTTTACAAATGAAATTTACTGGACTCACTATATAAATTGATAAAGAATAATCGATCCATGAGTTTTATATCAATGTTTTTTAAAAATTCACGTATGCTGGATTAATTAATGCTAACAAAATTCACACAATTCTGGTAATAATAATGCTATTGATAATAATTTAACTTTCACAATAAAAAAGACAAACAATTTTTCACAAACACATATTTGGTAAACATTATCAATATCAGTCAAGTGGATACTAAGGATATCTAAATAAACTTTTGTTTTTAATAAGAGCTTTGAAAATATCTATTACATGATTTGTTATAAAGTTATCTAAAAGGTTAAAACTTTTAACCCTATGTGAAGAAATAGGTAATAACTTTAACCCTAAGTAATAAAAGAAGTAACAATTTTAACCCAAAGTAATGAAATATTTAATAATTTTAACTCTAAAGGATAAAAGAGGTAATAATTTTAACCCCAAATATTGAAAGAAGTAATAATTTTAACCCTAAATGATGAAAGAGGTAATAATTTTAACCCTATGTGATTAAAAGTTTGAACTATTATAACCTTATGTATACCAATAATTACTAAATACCAAGTCTTTAATAAAGACATGTCTTTAATAAAAAGTATTTGCTTTATTGGTAAAACACATACATATATTTAAAAATCGTTGACAATTTTTAAGTACCTGTTAAAGGTTTTAATGGTTTGAAAATATGAATAAATATTTTAATTTAAGAATATTAAATTAAAAATCTCTATTAATAATTAGATTAAAAAGTATATAAAAAGAACATAATTTCATTAATCTTTTTAAATAAATCAACAAAACAGAAGTCATTTAAAATTATTATGATGTTGAACTTGTTGTTAATCACCGATAATTAACTTATTTTATTTAAAACTTATCCTAATCTAATTACATGCATTTTAAAACGTTACAATTACCATAATTCATTACTCTAAAGTTTCCTTATAAAGAATACTTCAACAATGTTTCCAAATCTTTACATATAAAAGTTGTAATTTTAACGATTCAAGCAAAATAAAATAGATCGACTAGAAAATTTTCAGGTACAACAAATATTAATTAAATTGAATTTATCAAATGTCGTAATTTATGGTTATCGTACAATAAGAGTTTGCCTCTATAAAAATATACTAATTATCCCTAATTTATTGAACTTCATACACTTTTCTTCAATACAAAATTAATTTAACAGAATAAGAAAAACAATATTTGTTAGCATATTGATAAAAATTAATATACTTTAATATCCAACTGGATATCCAACTACTTTAAAATCTTCGATAAAATTTTAATGAATTTCTATCATAGTAGCAATAAAAATCAAAATACCACAAATCATCGACAAAAAGGATAAATATACTAAATGCTTGAATTCATCTTTGATTCACCTAAAAACTATAATTACTATCATGTTAACACTAAAAATTGCATTAATAAGTTACAATTTACTGACAATTATTCCACGTATAAAGCTAAATGATTGATTTCTCTATGCATACTTTGCATTGGATTTAACCCTAAAGTTATATTGACTGTAATTTATTGAATTACCACATTGAAATTTGTTTACAAAAACCCTGCAATAGCTAGATTTATTTAAAATGCAGTAAGAATCTTTAATGAATTTCTCTTACACGCAATAGTAATACACTGATTGATGAGCGCTGATATCCCAACAAATATTTGATTAAGACTCCTCAATCGTAACCAATTATTAAACTTTTCACCTTTATTTGGTAAATTACTGATAATTTCATAAAAATCTTACTTTTCTCCCTACATACATAATATTTAGTAATAATTTCCCCGTTAAAATTGATATATTACTGATAATTTTCATTATAAACCATATATTTATCTGCACATACTCAATATTTAGCCATAATTTATCCCTTAAAATCGATATATTACTAATAATTTTCATGTAAAATGTAACATTAAATGATTATTTCTACTCAATATTAACCTTTGATTAATTTCTTTTAACACTGTATAATATTAATTTACTCATACTGATATCCAAATTATTATTACGTCATAATTAATCGATTAAATTTCTCACTCAATATTTCCCCTATTAATTTACTACACCTAAACTCGATATTCCAACTTGTAAAGCATACTAGAATTGATCAAAATCCTAATCAATAGTGATAAATCTAACCTTTCCATTATATCTAAAACTCTGAAATTGCTACATTTCTCTTAAAAGTTTACATCAAATTCACAATAAATTCTTTTGTAATATCAATTGACATTCGATTAGATATAAAATTCATTAAAACTATATCGAGAATCCTAAATTTAAACTAAAATATTTAACAGGTTCTATATTAAACTAATTGGACATACATGATAAATTAATACACTAGCTATTATTCAATAGCTTATTACAAGTTTTAGTCTAATTAAACACAATTTCAATATTGATTAAAGACAAATAAATAGAGCCAATTTAACGATGTATGCGATAAAAAATTTTTAATCAAATATCAAAAGTTGATAACTAACTCTCAAGATAATCAAAGATGTAGAATTTTCAAATTGAATACTAAAATTAATTAATTCTAAAATATAATTTCTTAATAGTTTTAATGCTCAAAATTTTGGTTGTGTAGGCGTTGCCATAACCAAGATTCAAACGTTGCCACATGTTTTGCAAAATCGCAAGGTTCATCTTACTCTTGTACTTAATCGTCACAACGATTGCCTTCAACAAATAGTACATCATTTGAAAAATCCTTCACTGATTGTTGTTGTGGATCACACTTGCTCCTTGGTATCAAACTCTAAAGAACGAGTCGATTTGATCATAACTAATAATGAGAAAAAGACAATTCTTGTGGTTGATATTAAATTTCCTTTTGATTCTTTGGTCACGTTTGAAACTGTGAATAAGGAAAATTAGCAAAATATGATTCTTTAAAAAAAACAAATACAGGCTGCCAAACCTAGCTTTACTGTTGAAATCTTTACTTTTATAATTGATTCTATGGATCTGTTCCATCAGCATCTTATGATCTACTTTGTAAGATGGGAGTTCCTTTTGAAAAAGTCGCTGGTCTGGTAAAAGCATGCGCAACGAGTAACATCGCAAATTCTTCAAGAAAATGGCATTATCATGTCACTGATGTTCTAAAAACCCAATAAATTGATTTCTAATTTAATTAAAAATTACTTTTATAATATTCAAATAAAGTTTTATTATGAATAATTTCAAATTCCAAATAAAACAATATAAAAGTTTCAAATTTGTTTACAAAATATTATATTTAAAATAAAATGAAAAACAAAACTATTTCAAATGATGCTCTTTCGAGCCAATTAGATCCACTGGAGAAACATTTCGATTTTCAGCAATCGAGTTGTAAAACATTGATGGATCTTCTCAAATCCCAAATTGTATCCTCTGAAGCAATTATGACTTTATTTCAAAAATCTGTCAATCTGCTCTTTATGCCAAACCTTCGAATATGACTTATAGCTCAAAGCCGGATCAGATAACCGATGAAAATCAGTAAAGACAGAGAAATTTCGAGGAGTGGAACTTTATTGAGACAAACCTTTTCTCAAAATTAAATGATAATAAACCGAAAATTTTAACTCTATCGTTCAACCTCCTCGATTGGCTGATTCCAAGCAGAATCATCTCAATTCAAAAGAATCAAGAACTTTTTGTATTAATAAAATTTTAAATAGTACTAGTGAGTGATTTTGTTAAGTCTACAACTTAGTCGTACACGTAATTGTAGGCGTGTTAGGCGATTATGGGCGCTGATCGGTGTGGATCGGTAGTCGTTGGTTGGTGTGTGTGTGTGTGAGAACGATTTAAGGACGGTAGGTTATAGTTAGTAGGTGTGTGGAAGGTTCTAGAAGGTAGGTGTGTTGGTCCACAACTGCGTGACATAATAAGTGTGAATCGGTGTGTTGGTTCTCAACGGCGTGACATAATAAGTGTTTCTCTGGGTAGTAACTGATCAGTGGGCACGTGACATAATCGTGCGGTCTCCTGGCAATAGTGGGCAAAGGTCAATTACTAGGTAGCAACTGAGTGGATAGAGGTTACTCTCTATGTAGTAACAGCGTGGACAGAGGTCAGATGTTATGTAATATTACGTAAGCCAAGGGGGGTTTGTATATGACTTGCTCACATCCTACTACTAATCAGTGATTTATTCAAAGATTTTATTTAAATTTCATTTGATAATTACATTTTACTGGTAACTTTATAAGTAATTTAAATTTTTACGAGTATTTTCTTAATTTTAATTCAAGAATGATAGAATTTATTGGAAAATCCCACAATTAAGTACTTAGTCAATCACTTAAATATATTTGAATAAGTATCTTAACAATTTTTTGAAGAATTTCTGTTTATTCTACATTTATTAAATGTAATCAGTGATTTATTCAAATATTTCATTTAAATTTCATTTGATAATTACATTTTACTTGTAAATTTATAAGTAATTTAAATTTTTTTAGAGTATTTTTCATAATTTTAATTCAAGAATGATAGAATTTATTGAGAATCCTACCATTAATGACTTAGTAAATTATTAACATTTAAATATACCGTATATTTCGGCGTATAAGGCGACCGTCAGATAAGACGAGGTACAAAATTAGAGCAAATTTTAATGATTTATCATATATAGGGTTTTAGATATGCATAAAAGTAGTATAAATACAACTACCTGTACTGTAATAATTTCTTTTATATCGGTTGTATAAGACGACCCACAATTTTCAAGAGTGATTTTTTGACTTTAAGGGTCGTCTTATACGCCGAAACATACGGTAGTTCAAAATTATATTACATATTTCTGTTTAATTAAAAATTTTTATTCAAAGATTTCACTATAACATGCAACAAATTTATTTAAATTTCTTTTGTTAATCATATTTTAATAACATCCTTATGAATAATATTTAGATTCATTTTCTTAATTTTAATTCAAGAATGATAGAATTTATTGAAAATCATCCAATTAATTACTTTGTCGATTATTTAAATATATTTCAATAAGTATCTTAACAACTTGTTGAAGAAATTTCGGTTTATTCAATCAAATAATTATCAAATTTAATGATTTATTCAAAGGTTTCACTTTAACACGTAACAAATTTATTTAAAAAACAATTGATTAAAGCTTGTAAACAACAATTATTTCTACTTCAATCATTGTTGTGTAAAGAATATGATAAATTTAATCAAAAACTTAGTATCTTTTAATATTCTCTACAAATAACCAATTAAAGATTGAAAATTCAATAAGTTTTTTCAAAAAAGATTAAATAATTTGATAGATGTGATAACAATTTTATACATATAAGTTTTTAACAATAATTAGTATAATAAATAATTTACTTGGATTTAGAAAAAATATGTCGGATTTAACAAAATTTAATGGGATTGTATTGATCTTAGTTTAACAATTATTTAAATTATATAAACCAAGTGAATCGCTAATACATATATTTTATCAAATAAATTGCAAGCCAACATTAAGATGATTTAGTATTTATATTATAATTTTGATTTGTTTTTCAAAATGTATTTTGAAATATTTTCACGTGTTTTTGTATAATTCTTAAATATTGCCTACTTTAATTATTCTTCACTTATAAACTAAGATCAATACAATCGTTATCCGACAACAAAAACGTGTTGATTCAAACTTAAGTTTCAACTTATGCAATTAAATTATTATTGACAATTATTATCTTTTTATAGAATCTAATATAATTTACCTTTGTTTACTTGATTTTAATTTATTTTAAATACTTTGATTTACATGTGTTTTAAATTAAAATTATTCAAAGACAATATTTGCATATTGAAAATATCAATTTTTAAAAATATTTACATGCTTTTTTTTAAAGAATCCTTATTTCTTATTCAAAATAAACATTATAGATATCATATTTAGAAAATATACTGAGAACCAATGAAATTTCATGTTTTTCATTTAGAGTCTAAATTTCTATTTAAATCAATATTTAGGACTTCAATTCAAAAATATCATCATTTTTATCAAAAATAAAATTATATACTTTTTATTCGAGCATTCCTTTTAATTAGTAAATCATTTTTATAAATTTTTACAATATAAATTTATTCTTAGGCTTTTTCAAAAAAGTATTATTTTCTATGAAGAAAAATCCATTCAAATGAATAATAATAATAATAATAATAATAATAATAATAATAATAATAATAATAATAATAATAATAATAATATTAAAAAATATTAATAATAATATTAATAATAATGATAATAAAAAAAATAAACAAAAAATAATAATAATAATAATATTAATATTAAATAAATAAAAATAATAATAATATTAAATAAATAATTAAATAAAAATAAAATAATAAATAATTATTTAATTCGCTTCTTTAAAACAAACAATTCAATTTAATAAAAATATTATTAACTTGATCAAAACAAATAATTAAAGTAATTAAAATAAAATTAAAAAAATACTTAGGCTTTTTAATCGACAGGTGATTTGAGCCAATATTTATTTTAGGCTTTTTTTATCAAGAAAGATTACTTAGACTTTTTAATCTAGAAATATTTCTATAATTTTTTATTGTTAGGCGATTCAAGCCAATTTTTATTTTAGGCTATTTAATCGATATGCGATTTAAGACAATTTTATTTTAGGCTTTTTTATCGACAGTCAAAAATACCCCCTCACTATAGTGTGACTATCGTTGGCGATTTGAGCCATTTTTATTTTAATCGAGGAAATATTTTTAGGCTTTTTAATCGGAAATGGATTTGAGCCAATTTTATTCGACCAATCGTAAGCGATTTAAGCCAATTTTTATTTTTAGTCTTTTTAATCGAGAAAAAATACTTAGGCATTTTTATCGTGAATTTAAAAATTTTAACAAAAAATTAAATTAAAAATTAATTCACTTTATTAAAACAAATAATTTTAAAAAATTCATTCATTAAAACAAATAATTAAAAAAATTCCATTTATTAAAACAATTAATTAAATAAAATTTTAAATACCCCTTAGAAAAAAATATTTTGTTGGGGATATTTGGCTTGAAAAAAATTTTTAGGGGGTCTCAACTTTTTTTTCATGCTAAATATCCACGAGGCATAGTCCTCATTATACACTACTTACATGCATATTTGCGGTCAATTAAGAGTAACATTGAGAGGATATTTGTGCAAATAATTGATAATTAAAGTAAATACATTTCAATAAATCATATTAGCAAGGATGATGAAAACACATTAAAGAAAATGTTTTAAAATAATTGGATACTGAAATTTGGAGCACCTAAGGAGTAAAATGTTGATCGCGGAAATATTTCCGAATCCAATAGTATTAAAGAACTAGAAGACAGCAGGAATTGAGATGATATTTTCAAGTCCATAGTTTAACGAAACTTTTATGCGATAAAAGTCTACATTTACGCCCCACTCAAAGTAATAAAAACTAGCAGAATAAATTCCTGATACAGAACACTTTTGTAATGTGACAGTTCACAAAACAATGAATAGATCGAAAAGGCATAGTAATAATGAAGTATATAAAACAAAAAATATACGAGATTAGAAGCTGTAAGACAGCAAGCAAATGAAATTGACACAACTAGAAACATAATTGTGGGGTACAACGAATTATTCAAACAATAAATTGGAAATAAAGATCATATGGGATATGAAAGACTATATACATTAATAAAAAGAAATCACGAACAAAACTCCCTATTAATATACAAAAACGAGAGAACAATAACAAGACATATTGAAAGTGTAAATCCATTACTTTACACAGGCAATAAGGTTTTTTGATGCTAATCATAAATGATTGCCTAAATTACCGCAAAGTGATATGTGGGAACAATCATGACGATTTCCCACATATAACGTAATAGAATATTTAGATGATCATTAAGCAACATCATTACACGCACTCTACCGGCTCTTAAGATAGGTTGAGTACTGGATACTGGAGAAGGAGAATCGTTTAAGTACTCTGCTTCCAGTTTTCCGACGACTTCTTGGAATTCGGTAATCAGCGGCAGGTGACTAATATGTCTTGGGGTGTCATCAACTTCTATATTGTTAGTGGAGGTGATGCTAGTGACTTGTACAACTTCCCATGGTACGTTGCATTTTGCGCTCGATGGCTTCACAAACACTTAGTTACCAACCTTGTATAGACCAGCCTTGCGATCCTTACAACGATCAGAAATCGTATCACCTAAGAAAAACTTTGTAATTCTCCTTTTTGGACCGGAATGTATATTTAAGGGCACAGTTTCATCGTCTAAACTTGAATGTGAATATATATTATAATAAAAAACTGCTTTTATTGGGTCGCAGCCTGTTCTCACGACTATTCGTTTAATGGTTCTGTGATTTCTTTCTATTATACCGTTTCCAACTGGTCTATAGGCTCAGCGATATATTATCTTTGAAATCTAGAGAGCAAAAAATTGGCCCGTTGTCTGTCAAGATTTCTTCAACAGGACCTGTTTCTGAGAATACTACATTTACCGCGGTACATATTGACACAAAATCGTAACGGGAAAGTTTTTTCCACAAACAGTATCTACTTGGTCCATAGTCTACAATATATAGATAAAAATTCTCATTACGTGATCACATCGATGGCGAAATGAGACCTATCTTCCCATACTTCCAATTCACCCTTTTCCCGCATTATTGGAGCCGGGTCGAACATTTTGCATGTATTGCAAGAGTTGACAATGTTCTTCGCCATTTTATAGGTTGTCGATGGGTCGAGTTTCTTGGCCAAGTACAGGGTTCGATTAATGTCCACGTGGTGCTTCTTGTTACTAGAGATATAGAAGCTCCGGCGATGAGCTGTGGGTTAGCTTTCATCCAAGTGTGGGGTACCCGTGTTAGAGTATCGGTCAGATTTTTGTATGGTCTAACAAATTTTATTCTCAAATCTAAACCGAGTTCCTCCTGCATCTGTTTGATTATACCAAGTCGCCGCTTGACCAACTCCTCAGATTTAATGCTGGTATTTTTTCTCTTTCCTGAAAGAATATTGTCGACCCATTTGAACACTGTCGCGGAATTCGTGATAATGATCAAACTTTTAAGACCCCATCTAACTGCAAGATTGATACGACATAGAACAAACTCCAACTCGGCAATGTTGATGTGCAGATGATCGTTTTTCTTTCGTAACCACGATGCGTCTTGAACGATATTCTCATCAATTTCTAGACAGACTCCTAATGCAAGGTTACTTGCGTCGCACCATATTTTTCAGTTATCGCATTTACTGACAGGCCAAACACCTCCAATCCGGTCTTCGTTTTTCATGCGATTGATTAGTGATTCAATAATTTACATTCGTGACCAACATCATCATCCCAGCACTTCCCCTCTCTCAGGCGATTGATGTAGCTACAAGTCACTCGAAGTCACTTTGCCACTGGATAATGTCCAACCATTTTCTAACAACTGGAGAAAAGCTTTCATCGATAGCACTGATTATGAACATTGAATTCGAAAAGTTGATTTCTTCTTTACTTTTCGATTCAAAGATGGAGAACCGCAATGCTTTCGCGTTCACAATAGATATTGGGTCTTTATTACTGATCCCAGATCAACTTTTTAGGCGTCTACCGTTATATCATTGATGCAACTTGAGGTGATGTCACGAACAGCAACGTTGGAAGAGAGCACTTTTCCCAAAATCTTTGACATTATTTTAGGCGCACAGTTTAATTCAAATCCAAGTTGAGTTAAACAATAGGTTTTCCGGCATAGTGTACCAACTGATAACGCCATAAGTATTTTTCATTGTGAACCTGCAAATAAGCGTTACGTAAATCGAGGAGAACTACCTCTTTTTCACATCCGTCGCCATTGCCGGATTGTCTCCGAAAAAATCCACTATCCACTGTGTGGCATTCGACGGATTCATTTAATTCCCAAAAATCCATGACCAGGCTAAACATTTCCTTTATTAACTTGTTCCACTATTACCAATGGTATCACTCCATCATACAGACCACTGTATTCTCGAAGTCAACCGTTTGAAATCCACATTTAAATTTCTTTGTCAAAGTACATACGCAACTGCTCATTTACGTGGTATGCACCCCCTTTGATTTCTCGAAGTAGACGGCTCTCCTGACCCTTTCCACCGCACTGTCCACTTCGTTCCATCGAATGTGGCGTCGTCATCGATGTGGTTACTATGAAACTCAGGTGCTGCCAGCGATATTGAGCTTCCAAAGGTTTCACCTTCTTTGCTGATATGAACTCCACACATTTTCATTATTGCGTCCATGCTAATAATCATATCTATGCCCAGGCAAAGCTCCTTGGATTTCAAAATAAACTGACAAAGACTCTCTGCACCTTAATTATCGGTCGTCTACTGTGACGATCCACTTGGTCGAAACAAAGTTACCACTATACCATTTTTTTTGAAGAATTGATTGGTAGCAGCCCGAATTAACAAAAGCATTGGCCGGGCTCCCCCGAAATAACTTTGCATCATCATATACAAATATAGGGTCATACATAATTCAATGATCCGGTTACGTTAGGAGAAATTATATCAAAATCATATAGCAGACGTAGATTGTGTCCCAGGAGACAAAAACAGTATCAGTTCTGAAAGATGCAGACAACACCGTTTAAAAGATAATTATTGTTATGTTAAAATCAAGGAATTTCAACTACCAAGTTAAAAAATGGTTCTTAAAATTTTGAAGAAGAGACCAGCCATCAGTGTAATTTTAGTTCTAAACACCTTGATTATACTAAAAAATTCCTATGGGATAACTGATAGTGACCCAGAACACTCACATATAACAACTGCCAAGCAATAGCCAGCAAGTGGTTGATAACCGCAATTAAAACTATTCATAATCATAATAATAAAAATATTCTAAATAAAGTTTTATGTCTACAAAATAAACAAAACTTACTTTGAGGCGCATCTATTTATGTATATATTCTCGGGTAAAAATGTTATCATTTTTTGGTAATTTATTGTTCTGCAGATCGGACAAGATTTTTTATTTGAAAATCTTTCAAAAGATTCTATGCAATTCTAAATTAATAAATTAATTCTTGAAATGAAACAAAAGAACCTACTCGATGAAACACGTGGCTGCACGATAGCAACAAGGTGGGTTGCAATTTAAAGTCGTCTTGACAAATTGGACAAGGTAAAGCAAAATATCCACGACTAATAGCAAACTGCTTCTGCTTTTTCCAAATCTGTTCAGTAATAACTATTTTCGGTTGTTCTATTAGCCCAAGAGATTCGGCAAGTGATGATTTATGATGCTTTGAGTCGTTTAATAAATAATCCTCTTTTTCAGCATAACAAATTGTAGGCTTTTGTACTTTAAATTTATTTTAATGAAAATTTTACAGTGATGTTAATTTTATTATAATATTCAAAATATTTAATTCTGATGGTAACATATTTAATGTTTGTATGATGGTAATAATTTATCAGATAAGTAATTAATAAAATAAGCCTTTTCTGCAATATAATAATTACTTTAAAGCAAGGGGCAGTCCATAAATGACATCACGCAACTTTTTTACCCTCCTCCCTCTAGTCACACATCGTCACAAATATGTGATTCCTTACCCCTAGGTGCGTAACATTATTTATGGACGGCCCCAAGGGGTTATTTTATTAATTACTTTTTTGATATTTTAATTTCTTCCCCTAACAAGGAATCACAGTTTAATAAGTTACTTATAACAATAAGTAAAAACATATAATATTGTTTTAATAATTTAGATGGATATATATAAAAATAAATAACTAATTAATGTAAACCTGAAATTTTTACAGAGAATCGCCGTCATCTTTGATAAGTGATAGCTAGAAATATTAATGGTCAACCTTAATATTAACCGTTGTATGTACGTCAGTATACCGCAGAAATTTTTCAAGAAATATTTTGAGAGTCATTAATAAATATATTTTTTCTAACTTTAAAAAAACGATGATCAACTTTTTGTTGCTTTTATTCCAGAAGAAAGTTTTTCTTGAATAATTAAATTAATTCATAAAATAAATAACTGAATAAATATTAATTAAATAAAGAATTAAATGAATGTATATTGTGGATTAATGTGGTATGTAAATTCCTTATGCTTACATTACTTTGCGTTTAATATAATTCTTCAACAATTGTGTCTAAATATTATGAATAGATTTTGGGATTTTGAATTTTATAAATATTTATTACGGACGTTATTAATACTAAAAGTAACGCATCTAACATGGCGACCACGATGACCAATGTTATTAAGCCTCCAGAAAATTACGAAATTGAAGCCGACATAGAAGATTTTATACAAGAATATGAAAGATTTTTCGACCTTATGAGCATCTCAGAAGAATACAGAGGAAATTTGTCAAAGCATTTTTATCAGCAAATGCTTCAAAGAAATATAAAGCAACTCGTGAGGAAATCAAATATTTTGATCGTCTCAAAGAAGCTTTTAAAAAGTTAATGCGTTTTATGGATGATCTTCAAGAAGCTCTCAAATATCGCCAAGAAAATGATTCGGAAAATGAATTCTGCGCAAAAATAGAAAAGCTCGCAAAACAAATCTTGTGACATAAACTGAATTAAGAGGAACTGCAGAAATTTCTAATTTTCCTTGCAATAGAAGATAATGAAATGAATAAAGATCTTAGAATGAGTGAATTTAAGACTGTGAAAGATATGAAAGAAAGAATCAAGAAACATGAAAAAGTAAATAATGAAATTTACCAGATCAACAATCAAGTTGTAGCAATGAAAACCAATATTAAATATGCAGATGTAATAAAAAATTCGAGGAATTTTCAGATGAAACCAGTTAGAAGAAATGAAGCTCCAGTTAAAAGAGAGGCCAATGATCCAAGATCCAGTAATTTTTATCAAAGATCTCGACCAAGATTTAATGATTTTAATGATTTTAGATAATAATTGTGATTGTTGGTTAGACTCAAACGCGCATAGTGATTGATGTGTTGATAAATTGAGAATGGATTATTTAAGATTTAATAATGAAGAAAATTTATATTTTGATGAATATTTTTGTATAATTAATAATTCAAATAATAAAATAATTAAATACGATAAATTAAATGGGAGACCTAGTGTTTCTATTTTTATTAATAATGAGTTTCGGTGTTTATTAGACACGGGAGCAAAAATAAGTGTGATTGATAAAAGTTTGCTACAAAAGTTTGGAATTAGAAATTTAAAGAAATTTTATATGAAATTAAGATGTTCGAATGAATCACCTATTGAAATATTGGGAAAAATCAACGTGGAAGTTCAAATTATTGGAATATCGAAAATTAAAGTTGTCGAATTTATTGTAGATAAAGAGATATCTCCTAAAGTTATTGAAGGAATAGATTTTTTAAAAACTTTTGATATTATGTTAAAAATTGGAAGCACTACTAGTAATAATAGAAGTGAAATAAATAAATTGACAAATATCACGGTAGTAAAAAGTATAGATGAAAATAAAAATGTTCAACTTAAAGATAATAATTAGAGTTTGACGGTTCGGATTATCCGTATCCGATATCCACGTATTTGCAGACAAAAATCCGTATTCGGTATCCGCTCAAATATACTCGCGATTATCGGATAGTGAAAATTAATTTAAAATTATGTATATAATAAAATTTTAAATAGAATAAAAAATCGATATAATTTGTTATTGCGAAATTGTTAGTAAAGCTTTCAAATCAAAGAATTGAAAAAAATCAAAGGTAATTATAATTAATTTCTTTTTCACCGTAAAACTTGTATTAAATTTATATTGTACTACTATTTAGCCCATGGCACCATCAGCTCCTGTTTGGGAATATTTAAAAAAAATTCCTTCTACCAATAAAAAGTTGCCAAAGCTCAGTTTTTAAAGTATATGGTTTTTATTTCAAATAGTAATGGAAGTACGGGTGATATGCTAAACCATCTGAAACTGGTACACAAAATCCATTGTAAACGGGATAATAATGAATCTGTTTTGGGGGAGCAAGAGCAAAACTTCAAGAAAATCAAAGGAAATACGATGATGGATTTTGTTAAACAGCAAAGTTTAAGTGAGATTGTTTCAAGATTAGCTGCTGAAGACGGAATAACAATTCGTGCAATTACAAATTCCAAGTTTATCAGATAATCTATTGTAGACAGAGGATATAACTTACCAAAAAGTGAAAACAGTGTTATGCGCGTTATTCATACTGAATTCGAAAATAGAAAATAAGAGGTAATAAAAAAATTAACAACAATTAAGAATGATGGTGGTAAGTTTAGTATAATCCTTGATGAGTGGGTAAGTGCACGAAATCGTCGCTTTATTAATATATATGTACATGGAAATAATGGAAATTGCAACAATCTAGGTTTGGTGAGAGATACTGGTTCGTGTACTGCAGCTGTAGTGTTAGAAATGGTAACCAAGCATTTAGAGTTGTTTAATTTGTACTACAAATGATGGTGCCAGCGTAATGGTGAAGTATGGGAGAGATTGTCCATCTGAATCACAGTTATGTTTATGTCACGGGCTGCATTTGGAAGTAGTTGAAACATTTTATAAAAAGAAAGTTTTTGAATCAAATGATGTTGACATTATAGAAGAAGATGATGATGACGACTTCCAAGACAATGAATTTTTCGATGATGTTAATGAAGACGAATTCGCAGATGATGAAAATGTCGACATACAAAAAATTCTGAAGAACGTGCGGATTTTGATTAAGTTTTTGAAAAAATCTAGTGTTCGAAATTAAATTTTAGAAAAGAAAATTATCGATGAAATTGGGCACGAACTAGAACTTCAACTGGATGTCAAACACAGGTGGAACTCTATTCATCCTATGTTAGAAAAACTACTCAGAGTTCGAATTCCAATTCAAAACACGCTCATCGAATTAAATGCACTTCACCTAGTATCTGGAATAGATTTCGAAAAATTATCCAGCTTAATGAATGCAATAAAACCATTAACATTAGCTGTTGAAACATTTGGGAGACAAGACGCCAATTTATTAACAGCAAAAGGAGCGATGAATTTTCTGTACAACAAATTGAATGAATGTAATGACGTGATCTGTAGTACATTAAAATTAGATATCGAACGACGGATGAAAGAACGAGAAAACTCTACCATTATTGATACTCTGGCATGTCTCACCAATAACTCTATAAAACCATCAAAAATTGTTTTGGAATTTGCATCTAATCTGTTTGCTAGTCTTTTTGAACCTTCTTCATCTATATCCCCTTCATCTTCACTAGAACATGTAGATTTGAACACGGATGCCCCAGTTTCGTTGGAAACAGAGCTAGATGCTGCAATTAATTATGTTACTTGCGAAAATTTTCAAAAATCCAACTTAAACATCAAAGATGACTTTATTATATTTAAGAAAACAGGTCAAAGGCCTGAAAAACTTGAAAAATTATTTGAAGCCTTAACAACAATAAAACCATCATCGACCGAAGCCGAAAGGACTTTCTCTGTTTCCTCCCACTTTTGTAGTAAACTTCGAACCCGTTTATCTGATTGTTGGGCTCAGAGCCAAAATTAAAACAAAATTACAAAACCAATTTAAACAAAAAGGTGAAAATTGTATAAATTAAAACAAAATAATTATTGTCGTTTGGAAATTGTCAATATGGCTGCTGTAACATAAGCACCGCAAGAAGAGACCAAAAATAAAATAAAACATATTTATTAAAACAAATTAAAAATATAACAAAATTAAATAAAAACAAATAATTAATTAAAATCCTTGAAAAGCCCTACAGCTGCAGACAGAAACATACGAGAAAAGAAATAAACTGCCAAAACCTTGCAAAATAAGGTTTAGAAAAAACACAGGCAGAAGAGGCGACCAGAAAACAAAATATTGGGGTTAAAAAAAAAATATTGGAAGAAAATAATAATAAAAATAAAATCCAACAATATATCAAAAAATAAAGAAAAATATATAAAAAATTATAAAAATAATTTGAAATTAATAAAATAATTAAAAAACTCGAAAAATGGCGAAAAATCGCCCATTGGTCGC
Organism: Schmidtea mediterranea; assembly: GCA_022537955.1. Classification (NCBI taxonomy): domain Eukaryota; kingdom Metazoa; phylum Platyhelminthes; order Tricladida; family Dugesiidae; genus Schmidtea; species Schmidtea mediterranea. Next base: position 164,113,946 of record CM039680.1, read on the forward strand.
ACACAGGCACAAAAACACTATATATACAACAGTCATTTTCACAATTTTTAGACTTTCTTAGACAATTTTAGTCAGGCAGAAAATTTGTAGAAATTTGTAGACATTTTTAGACGAACAGTGAGTCATTTTTAGACAGAATTTTTATGCCAATTTTTCCAATCTGGTTGCATGACTGTGGATTTTAAGTATTGTTTTCTTGTATAAATATATATTTTGAAGTTAAAGTTTTGTTATTTTTATTTTATTCTGGATGGTCGTGGAATCTTTTGGTGCCACTGACAAGTCCCCTTAAAATCTTATTTATAATAAGTATTGCAATAGCTATGGATTAGGCAGATCCCGGTCCGGCTGGTGGATTAAGTTCTCTAGTTGCGATTGTGGGTCGCGTCTTTTCGAAACCTCGGTCTGTCCGCGACGGGGCCTGGCAAAATGGCACAGGACCCTCCCCGCAGGGCATCGTTGAACGACTCGCAACGGGTGATGGAAAAGTCGGTCGAGGTGAGCAGGTAAATTCAAACTCATGGGAAGTGCGACTTTGGTGAAGGGGGAATAAAGTTTTGTAAATTTAAAACATTGTCAGAAAATTAATTGGAAAATCAAGTAGGAAAGGATAAGATAGTGTAGGAATGTAAAGTTGAAAGTATTTTTTTCCAAAAGTTGAATGATATAATCTGACAAAAGAGAGAAATGTTTAATGAAGTGACCGCAGAGGGTTGTAACTACTTAAAATCATGGGAAATGTTCCGGGAGTTAAGGAATTGTTAATCAAAATTTTAATATAAGTAGAGATAAAAGGTAAACTAGGACCAATGTAGTCAATACAGTGATTAAACAAGTGAAATAGGAAATTTACCAAAAAATAAGGGATGAACGCTACCCAAATTTTTGAAGGATACCTTTACAAATAACGAGTAAAGATGACAAACAAGTATGGGAATTGTAGGAATAGACGAATAAGGACCAGGATATAGAAAGAGAAAGACGTAAGACCTTCCATCGGCAGTCCAGAATCCGAAAGTGAAAATATCATGAGGAGTAGTTATAAAAATGGAGCTCACCTGCTCATGAATTTTCAACCCCTATATACAGTACCAACATGGCAATTACCATGGGTACATAGGAGGGATAGAATAATAATCGTGATGGCGTTTAGAGGGTAGATACACAAAAACCCTAGAAAAAATAAATAAAAATCAACCCTATTCGCCAACATGATTATTCTCTAAATTGCTTAGTTTTTCTAAAATATTTGTATATAAATGAAAAATGTGAATAAATTTTCATCTTAAATTGACAATTTTTCGAGATTTTTTATCTTTTCTATTTTAAATTAGCTATTTCCAAAATATCCGTATCCGAACGGTTAACCGCGGTTTTCGAATAATGAAAACCGGTATTCGCGGATACTAAAAAACCGGATATTTTGGAAACTCTACTAAGAATATTTGGTTTCTCAGTATTTATTGAAGACAACGTATTAAAATGGAAATAAAGGAAATTGTCAAGAAGTGTGACAAATGTCAATCAAAAGACCCTCACCCGGTTAAGATCAGTAAAGGGCAATTAAAGGTAAAAGATTCTTGGAAACGACTAGCAATTGATGTGACAAAATTACATCAAAAAAAGTTCCTAACAATCATAGATTGTGGGCACTCTCGATTTGCAATTTGGCGAGAAATACGAAACAAAAGCACAGACGAAATTTACAAACAGTTGGAATTTCTTTTGAAAGAGGACCTCCTGATGAGCTTCTGTTGGATAATTACTTATCTTTTAGGTCAGAGACTTTCACTTCGTTGATAAAAAAGTGGAGAATTAGAACTTAGTCCCGATCCGCTAATTGACCAGCAGGCAACGGCATCGTCGAAAGGAATCATTGAACAATAAAAGCAGCAGTCATACGATCGGAATTCTCAGTGCAAGAAGCAATTTACTGGTATAATAATGCACCAGTGAATGGCTCTTTCCGACCCCAATAAATGGCATTTTTTCCCTATGACGTAAGACTTAGATTTAATGAAACGAAAGAAATTGTTCGATCGATAGACAATGGCTTTCAAATTAACGACAAGGTGTGGGTAAAACCCGCTCAAAATCAACCATGTACATCTCCACGGATAAGAGGAAGAATCATGAAGCTGCTATCTCCACATAAAGTAATTGTCGATTACAGAACTGTTGCAATGACATGTCATATAGCCGACTTAAGGCACAGGAATGAAGATTCGTTAGAATCTCGGGGAGATGTATAATAAAGAGATTTTGAAATTAGTAAATTGTTGTTATTAGTTATTATCATACATCAATTTTTTCAGATTTTGTGGCTTTCTGAAGTACGATAAGTTAAGTTGGGAGAATGAGTGATGCAAGAAAGCCATATAAAAGTAGCTAATAACCTTTATATTACCATAATTTATAACAAAAGTTAAATCAATAGCAAGCTTAAAAAATAGAGTGAATAAAGTCAATAATTGTTGTGAAGCCAGATCAATCAAGAAAATAAGGTTACCTATTATAACTGAAAGGCTGTGTCCAGAAGGTAAGACAATTTTTTCTGACTTATATAGAACCCTCACTAATTTCCTCTAGGCTACAGGGGTGCACTCACCTCCTCCTTACTTCTTAATTTATGTCCTATGAAATCTTTTTCAATAATATAAATTCGGATTTTGAAATACATTCAATTAAATGACAAATATTCAGATATAATTTAAAATAAGATTTATTTAAATTATTCAAACTTTATCGAGAAATTTTCTTACTAGCTCTAGTAACAACTACTGCTTTTCCAATTGGTTTTTTGTACTTGCAATTTTTTTTAATTTTGGACAGACTTTCGTCATTCACAGATAAAACATTAAGACGTTGAGTTATATGATCCTGGAACGCAGCAGCAACAATGCTGGCGTTGTAATGCTAGACCGATAAACAAATTTATTTTGGAGTAAATATAAAATCAAATAATTTAACAATAATGAACTTATTTATATAAATTATAATTCGAAGAATTAAAATAAATTGATATTATAATAACAAATCTTATTAACTAACCCCCCTTTTATTCATAGAGCTGTAGCTTAGTAACTAGATATTTAAACAATACTAATTTCAAATAAATTATATATTTAAAAGATACAAAGTGTTAATAATCATTATTAATGATTTAAAAACATTTTCTGTGGACGATTCCTGGACCGGATTCATCATATTCTTGTTTAGAAATCCACATTTGTTGGAAAGTTGACAACGAAGCCAAGATCGAACCACCGATCCATACAGAGTATTTCCTTTCAGGTGGAGCAACAATCTTAATTTTCATTGTGCTTGGAGCAAGAGAAGTAATCTCCTTTTGCATACGATCAGCAATACCCGGGAACATTGTGCTTCCTCCAGACAAAACTGTGTTGGCATACAAATCTTTTCTAATGTCCACATCACATTTCATGATACTATTGAATGTAGTTTCATGAATACCAGCTGATTCCATACCCAAGAAAGCAGGTTGGAACAATGATTCTGGACAACGGAATCTTTCATTTCCGATTGTAATTACTTGACCGTCAGGTAATTCGTAACTTTTTTCCAAGCTGCTACTTGATGCTGCAGTGGACATTTCTTGTTCGAAATCCAAAGCAACATAGCACAACTTTTCTTTGATATCTCTGACGATTTCTCTTTCAGCAGTTGTAGTGAAACTGTAACCTCTTTCAGTGAGAATCTTCATCAAATAATCAGTCAAATCTCGACCAGCTAAATCCAAACGAAGAATTGCGTGTGGTAAAGCATAACCCTCATAGATTGGTACAGTGTGGGTGACACCGTCTCCAGAATCCAAAACAATACCAGTTGTTCTTCCAGAAGCATACAAAGACAACACAGCTTGAATTGCAACATACATTGCAGGTGCATTGAAAGTTTCAAACATGATTTGAGTCATTTTCTCTCTGTTGGCTTTTGGATTCAATGGAGCTTCAGTCAACAAAACTGGATGTTCTTCTGGAGCTACTCTCAACTCATTGTAGAAAGTGTGATGCCAGATCTTTTCCATATCATCCCAGTTGGTAACGATACCGTGTTCGATTGGGTATTTCAAAGTCAAAATACCTCTCTTTGATTGAGCTTCATCTCCAACATAGCTGTCTTTTTGTCCCATGCCGACCATAACTCCCTACAATTATTTATTGATGATTAAGAAATGAAATTGTATGATGAAAAATATTTACTTGATGACGAGGTCTACCGACAATTGATGGGAAAACTGCTCTTGGAGCATCATCTCCAGCAAAACCGGCTTTGCACATACCGGATCCGTTGTCAACAACTAAAGCACTAATATCTTCGTCGGACATATTTAAAAATAAACAAAATTAATCAATAATTTTTCATTTATATATTGATTTCTGTTATGTAATCGTGAATGTTTTGTGTGCCACTTATTTTCAAAAGAATAAAATAATGCATAAGTTGATCTTATCAGAAATTATATTAAATTTAAGAAAGTTACGATAAAATAATTTTGTTTGTTTACATTAGCCCAATTTAGTAATGCGTGTGCACAGTGATTTTTATCTTTGTATTTACTATATTTTTCATCGTTTAACCTAAAATATACATATTATTTAAAAATTTTAAGCATAAAATGCGGAGCTCATTTCGTTTAAATTTTTACTTACTATATTTATTGAAGTGCAAAAAAATTCGAAATATTTCATAATTATTTTCTTTTTTCTAAATTTTACTGATATTGATATTTTAATAATTTTGAATATTTAAATTGACTATATTAATGATTTTGTTAATAATAAATGAAGAAAAATTGAATTTTGAAATTAAAATACTTTGTTATAATTCATTGTTAAAAAAATTTAATTGAAATAATGTTTTAGTGTTTTATGTTGCCAAGCGTGCTAAATCCTAAAGTAATCAAATTGTATAAAAAAGGAATTTTTTATATTCTTCAATGTCGGAATCATTGATATTAAATTAAATTATCAAATTTCTCAGAATAATTTATGAAGGTTTCCTATTATCAACAACAGCAATATATATATTTAATTAAGTCTCAAAACGCCAGTAAATTTAATGTAAGTGAAATTTTCTCGGTCGAAACATTTATTGTTTCTTTAAGTGATACTAATAAATCTTAACACTGGATTACCGCAATTGGTGTGACTGTGCTAGACTTTTCGGGCCCATGTGACTTCTGACGCCGCATGGCGTATGTGTATTCACGTGACAACTGTTGCTATGCAACTTTAGTATTGTTAAGGTGTAAGAATTTCAACTTGATGTGTGTATATAAATAAAAACATTGGTTTTAAATTTGAATTTAATAATAACAGATATATTTAGAAAAACAACATAAAAGTTTCACCATTAACAATTATCCAAAGATTCTGTATATATTTTTATACGGTTACATGAGCTTGGTTATGTCAATTTATATGCTCTGAATTATGTTGCAATATCAAATTCTGAATTTGCAACTCTTTACTGACAATTTTATGGTGACTAGGGATTATAGTTATTTTTTGTGGTTCTTTATATCGAGAGGTAATGAACTTCAAATGTCAGTAATGTTTGTTTTTCATAAACGAATTTTCTATTTTTAATAGTGCAGAAAGCCACTTATATTTTTAGGTATATCTCTATTCTCAGCATCCTAGAGCTTAGAAGTTAAAGGGTTGATGCTTATATACTAAAGGCTGATGTCTATATATCATTTCAACTATATTTTTCATTTAATCATATTTGCTAATTTTTTGTTTATATGAGCGATATTATTTTTACTATTTATTATTATTATTGTATTATCATTATTCCTTCTAACTATCATATTACCATTATAAGAATAAAAAACAAATTATATTCCCATTATTGATTATTTTCATTATATTATTATGGCATTATTATTATTATTATTTTTCCTATTCCTACTGCTATTATATTATTACTATTATATTATTATATTATTTTTTATTATTATTTATACTAATATATGAATGAATCTCAAAAAACGACTAGCGAAAAGCTTTGTTACAAAAAACTTAGACCTTCCAAATTTCTACCATTTAATAAAAATTAACAAAGATGTGCCTTCCATTAAAAATAAGCCAATTGTATCAAAAACAAATGGATCGACAACCAAGACAAGTTGGCTCCTTTCAAAAATCCTAAAATCATTACTAAACAATGTACTGTATCATCTCCAGAGTAGCGACTGCCTACTGGCAAGATTAAACATAACTGGCAAAACCACCCATAGTAAATTCAAATACCCCTTCAGTCTTGATATCATAGCATTATACACATCTATCAACCAAAGTGAGGCTATCGAATGCGTGAGAGGAAGATTGGAAAACAATTTGTTATTAAAGGAAATGAATACCAAGAATATCATAAACCTTCTTACTGTTATTCTCGAAAATATCTATTTCACCTTTGATCAAAAAGTATATAAACAAATTAAAGGTCTCCCAATAGATTCTAGCATATCAGGCTTGCTAGCAATCATATTTATGGATTACCTCGAACAACAGACACTGAGGACTATACAATCCATTGGTTTCTACGCAAGATATCTAGATGATATATTTATCACGACCAAGAGCAAGAAAGAAGCGGAACAAATATTTCATATATTCAATGAAGCTCATCGGGATATAAAGTTTGAAATAGAATATCAGGACAAAAATGAATCCCTTAATCGGCTAGATATAAGAATCAAAATAGATGGAAACACACCAACCTACGAAATCTACAAGAAATCAACTCACAAATATATATTTATGCACCAAAAATCAGCACTTCCATACTTACAGAAAGTGAATGTTATAAAAAACGAGAAGCAGAGGATAGCCAATCGATATACTGAAGGAAAAAAGAACTATAAAAAACAATTAAAATTCGATAAAGCCCTACGCACAAACGGATACCACAACGAGGACATCGAAAGAATGAATTCAAAACCAAAAATACCTATAAACAGAACGCAAAAAAAGAAGAAATACTTTTATCTAAACATTCCATTTATCAGTGATACGCTCGACTTCAAGATCCGGAAAGAGCTCAATCACACTAGCCTTCCAATTCGTATATCACACAAGTCTTGGACACTAAAGCAAGCACTGGCAAACAACACAGAAAAAGAAAAGATTTGCACAATGAAAAATAGCAAGACACCAAAGAAAATATGCTTTAGAAAAAACGTTGTCTACTGCATAATCTGCAATGCATGCAAAGAAATATACATTGGAAATACATTCAGGAATCTACACCAAAGAATTAAAGAACGCTTAGACCCTGCCGGAAAATCCTCGCACCTCCAAAAATGCCAACCAAAGAAAGAAATAAAAAGTATTTCAACCAAAATCTTGGCCAGAGACAATATCCAAAAAAATTTCAGATTCAAAAAGGCAATTATTATCTTAGATAAACATCCATCAATAAACACCAAAGAAGAAATCAGTGAAATCGCCAGTTTGATTTGTTGTAAACTCTGATACTTTTATTTAAAGATTAAAACAATTTTTTATCAAAAAGAGAAACTTTCAGGAATGAAAATCAGAGTAGAAATGTATTTAGGTCTTGAAGTTAAATGTGGGGGTGGTTTGAAGGCTTTTTTGTTGAGTATTTAAGAGGAAAGCTTTTTCATATACATCTTTCATAAGACTTTTAAAAATCAGGAACTATTTATTAATTTGCTCTGAATTTTATATAGGAAAACATTTTAAAAGTTTTTTCAAAAAATTAAAGTTTATAAAGATTATATTAATAAATTTTAAATTAATTGTAAACAAAAAAAGAGGAACAAAATTTTTTTAAACTTTAAATTGTATATTTTATAAAAAATATTTTAATTTTTAAAATTTTAGGTTTAAAATGTTTTAAAGTTAAATTAAAAAAATCATATAGCAAAAAAGTTAATTTTAATGAAAATCAGAAGGTATTTCGGCATTTTTCTCATGGTATATAGTAGTTCCAAAAGAAACTGAAGAGGATTATTTAAAAATCGAAACTTTTTTCGACAATATAATTATTACTTCGCAGCAAGGGCTTATTTTGTTATTCACTTATCTGATATATTATATTATGTTATTGTTCCTATTGTTATTTTATTATTATTATTACGAGTATTATTATTATTGTAAGTTTTTTTTATTTATTTGAGTTAATTGACTACATGTACTGTTGGTGTCTAATCCGTTCTATTTCCTGAGTTTTGCACTTAAATTGACGTTAACGAACACGTTGTGAGAATAGCTGCATTTATGTTCAAAATGACTTCTTTACCTCAATAAAAAAAATAAAAATATTTTTAATTAGCTCCTTGAGGGCGTTTTTTAATTAATTAATTAATTTTATTTGTATATTCATATGTATGGAGGGTTAATTAACCCTTAACGCACATGCCCGAGAAAGACTCGTGTATACGAAATCACGTTGTTACGTAACCTTGAAGGGCGGGTTGTTCTTATCTTGGTTTATGATTATGATTGACATAGGTCTATATATTAATTATCAATAATAAAAAAAAATTTATTTTTGCCGATGTATCAAAAAAACGTGTGTTAAGGGGTTAAGCCTCTTTATTTAATTTATACTGTTTGCAAAAAACCAAACATAACAAAAATAACAAAAAATTAAATATAACCAACAATATAATATTATTATCAATTGATCCAGAGCAATATTAATAAAATAAAGAAATTGTCGGAAAAAGTTATAACTACTTTTAATTTTTAAAATGAATATTTTCTTTTTCTTTGGCTGTGGACTTGTTTTAACTAAATTTTTTGATGGCCCTTTTATTATCGAAAATTGAATTTGTTTCTTTGAAATTGTGTTCAATATTTTAAATAAAGTTGTTAATCCTTTCTGATCGTTTTGATGTTAATTGGAATTTAAAATTGCTGTTAAATTGGATTTAAATTGTAACAGTAATTTCAATTACATTTTCTTATTCAAAAATGAGTTGAGAATTCGAGATTAATTAATGGAAATAAAGTTTAAAATTTTTTAATCCTGAGCAAAGGTGAATGAGATAATTTTTCAAGGATCCTAAAAGAAGAAGAGATAGCAATAGACTTGATTCCTCAAGGATCTTTGAATCTGCTTGTAAAGGGATATAAGGACGCCGAGTATTGGTTAAGTAATATCAAATTCGACTTGTCGTCCAATCGAACGAAAGCTATTTAATTAACCATTTGGCAACAATTGCAAGATCAGGTCAAATGGATGATGGTTCATATACCTTATATCCTTTCGTCGTATCAGAATTATTTGATAGCAGAGATTACGCAATTGGGACGAAATTGTAAATTTTTTATTGCAAACAGATTTGGTGAGATTCAGAGGTTGACAAAAGTTATCCAATGGAGATATGTACCAACAAAAGAGAATTCTGTGGATTTAATATCGAGAGGAGTGAAAGCGTATTTTCTTCGAGACTCAGAATTTTGGTTGCGTTGAGAGAGAAATTACCTGGCCGACGTGGAATAACCAACAATTAAACAAGGTTGAGGTCAGCTACAGACAAGCAAGCACTTTTCTGATGGCGAAAGAGTGTGTACAAGAAGTGTCATTTTGGAAAACAAGTTGCTTGAATTCCAGAACATATTCGAGATGGATAAAACTTACCTGCACAAGAGCTTGGTTGGTGAGGTTTGTTGAAAATTCAAGATTGCCAAAAAACAAACGATGCACTGGAGATTTGACGATAATGGAGATTGATAATGCTGAATTTAAATTAATTCAAGAGGATCAAAAGGTCTAGTTTGCGGAAGAATGGAAAGATATTGAGTGAGATGGAATTGTAGGAGCAAAAAGCTGCTTAAATGGGTAGATACGAAGTGAAAGTCGACTGGCCAATGCGGACTAGCTTGAATCAATAACAAAATATCCAATAATCCTCTACGGTAAATGTTGGATTACATAGTTGATAGTGACGGAGATACATCAATCTTTGGGTCATTATGGTGGAGTAGAATACTTTATGACAAAGGTAAATGAGAAATATTGGGTTGTGGGTATACGACCATTGCTTAGGCGAATGAGAAAACGAAATGCAAAACCTATGTCACAAGTCATGGCACCATTGCCTTCTTTCTGAGTAAATGAACCTCTTGCAGCATTCAAAAAGGTGGCGGTAGATTATGCCGGGCAAATAATTAAAATTAAAGGGCGTGGTAATCGACGAACCAAAAGTTACCTATGCTTGTTCAGCTGCTTAGTGACACGAGTGATACACCTAGAAATGCCATATCGATTGGACACAGACAATTTCATCCATGCCTTCAAACTGTTTATCACACGACATTGGGTCCCACTTATGATGCTTTCTTATAATAGAACAAACTTTGTAGGAGCGACAAAGAAAATCGATAAACTCAAGATCGACACTTATGAAATAAAGAAAGGATTACAAAAGGAAAAGATCAATTGAGTTTTTAACCCACCAAGTGCACCGCACTTTGGAGGAATTTATGAGGTCATGATTAGAGAGGCAAAGAAGGCGCTATTGGCAGTAGCTGGAAGTGCAGAGTTGGCGGATGAGGAGTTACAAACAATTATATTAGAGGCTGAGAATATGGTAAACAGCAGGCCGTTGGTTGTTGTCAGCACAGATCATGAGGAAGAAGAAGTGCTTACTCCAAATCATTTTGTAAAACCAGGTTTCAAAAGAAATTTCGAAATGGAAGAAGGAGTTACGGAAGCAATGATTATGAGAAAGTCCGATGGTCTATGAAAGTCCAAAAAGTTAAATTTTAAATAACACAAGTTCAATCGATCAAATCAAATTTGCCAAAACGAAAAGTATTTAACAAACAATGATTTGTTACACAGTACTATGTACAAAACAATGATTATGATTAAATTATGAATTTATAATACCAAGTATGTTTATTTAATAATTATATATCTCAATTAAAAATTTCTCAAATTAAATAATTTATTTATTTAAATAAAATTAACCAATAAAATTAGAAATAAATAAAAATAAATCAAAAAATGTCTCAATTTAAATAATGTATTTTTTTAATTATAAATAACCAATAAAATTTGAAATAAATAAAATTAAATCAAAAAATGTCTCAATTTAGATAATTAATTTTATTTAATTATAAATTACGAATAAAATTGAAATAAACAATTTTATATCAAAAAAATCATCAATTTACTAAATTTTTTTATTAATTTTATAATTAACCAATAGCATTTAAAAGAAATAAAAATAAATCAAAAAATGTCTCAATTTAAATAATGTATTTTTTTAATTATAAATAACCATTAAAATTTGAAATAAATAAAATTAAATCAAAAAATGTCTCAATTTAGATAATTAATTTTATTTAATTATAAATTACCATTAAAATTGAAATAAACAATTTTATATCAAAAAAATCATCAATTTACTAAATTTTTTTATTAATTTTATAATTAACCAATAAATTTAAAAGAAATAAAAATAAATCAAAAAATGTCTCAATTTAAAAAAATTAATTTATTTAAATATAATTAACCAATATAATTTAAAAGAAATAAAATTAAATCGAAAACTGTATCAATTTGAATAATTAATTTTTTTTAATTATAAATAACCAATACAATTTGAAAAAAATAAAATAAAATTAATAAATGTCTCAATTTATTTAATTAATTTTATTTAAATATAATTAACCAATAAAAATTGAAATAAATAAAATTAAATCAAAAAATGTCTCAATATAAATAATTTAATTTATTTAAAACTAATTAACCAATAGATGCAATAGATACATTTTGACTAAAACGCTCGATTTCTGTTTTATGATATGGCACTAAATGAAAAGAATATTTAAAAATGGGCTAAGCTAGCTTCTTGGTGAATGATATCAATAAAAGATAAAATAAATTTTTAATTTCAAGCCAAACTGGTCTTTTAGCATTAATATTGTCGTTCAGCTCTTAATAACCTTATTCCAACAATAATGTCACTAAATATGGGTAAAATTGCACACGTATTGGGTCCTGGTTTAAAGTTATACTTGAAAAGTGCGTTAAAATATTATTATCTCTTCGTCTTCTCCTAGACCCTTTGATTCAAACCTTAAAAATTATCGATTTTAAGCAGAAATTCCGTTCTATTTTTAGAACGGAATTTCATAATTCCCAATACCAACTCAGGGGAGAGATGAAATTGGGTTTCATTAATTAATCTTATTAATTTTTAGATTTCTAGAAATTTCAAGTTTCCCCAAATTGTTGGATTTTCTCATCTAGGAATTTTTATATGCCTTTCTGGACTCATTGTAAGGTTTTTTGTGATAATATTTTTAATAAATGTCTTTTAATAATGTTTTGAATTGTGTTTTGGGAATTTTGTATTTATCAATATCATAGTAATTAGTGGTTAATGAGGTTTGAGGGAAATTTACTCATTATGTCTTTTTACTTTCTGTTCAAATTGTATAATCATAATAACAAAATTCAACTCATTACTTAACTCAAATCAAATAAACATTTATTTTTTAAATCAAACTCGTATAAATATATATATATATATATATATATATAATTTTCTTCTCTCTTTCCTCCTCCGTTCTTGACTAATTAGTAACGGCGTAAGCTGGTCATAGCAGGGTCAACCAGGAGGAATGATACCTGAATAACTTTTTCTTTTGCAAACAATAAATTTTGTCGATCTGCCATTGACTTGTATAAGGTGGTTTGACACGTATATTTTTGTTACGATAAAACAAAACTCCTACAAGTTTTACCACATTTCATCACTTTTCTCCTGGTCAATAGATTTTAGTGATTCTTTTTTACAAAAGATTCTAATTCTCTTAGTTATTTACTAGAATATAAGCGTTTTCGATGATTTTGGAACGTATTTGATGAAATTGGTTAATTTTGCTACTTTTTATTGTTTTTCAATTTGTTTAAAATGTTTTTATTTATTATTTACATATTTTTTTGTATTTTTCTACCTTTTTTCTACTTTTTTCGTCCATTTGAATTTTTCGAGCCCGAATTTTATCGGATGTCGTGCAAGAAAAAAAACATTTTAACCCTTAGTTTTTGCCTAACAATTTTTATAATGCTTCCAATTGGATTTGGGGAATTAATCATACCTACTTCATTTGTAAATATGCTCCATAAATTTCGCAATTTAATTTGATTATAGTTTATTCGTATGTAAATATAATTAATAATTTTTTATTATTGATTTATTTTTCTTTTCTATTAAGTTTACGGGCTCCTGGAATGCGTTATATTCTCATTACCTGCGGTGTTTTCGACTTGTTGCGTTGTGTAATTTTAATAATTTATGTTTACTGAACCTCGATATTTAATATACTTTACCTTCTGTTTACTTGATGTCTCATTATATTGTTTAATTCAATTTGGTGTGATTGTGTGCGTATGTTTTTACATTGAGTTAAAACCAATTCAAATATATTCAGTTCTAGCGCAAAATATGGTAATAAATAACTGTGAACACATTTTTTGGTTGTAAAAATAATTTGTTCATTTCTTGTTCAATTTAAATACATTAAATCAGTGGTTCTTAACCTTTATAGCTACTAGCACCCCTAAAGTGTTCAAACAAAATTCTCGCACCCCTTACCAAAAATAAGGAATTATATAAATTGAAAAAAAACAATGCACAATATATTTTTTATTAATATTATGTGCATAACAATTTTTTAAAAATATTAACTATTATCTAAAATTTAGATTCTAAAATAATCAATTAAATAAAGAAAACAGGGTTAGGTATAGAATTAGATCAGTTCTGGCCAAAAAATAAATCCAGTTAGGGTTTGTATTTTGTATTTTTTGGATTCGAACGCGGGAGGTACTTAAGTGCATTAGTACCTACTAATTACAGTGAAATTGTAAAATTGTAAACTCGCACCCCCAGGAGTGCTCGCACACTTGGTTAAGAACCAATGCGATAAATGATTAATTAACAGTTAATTAGTATTTTCTTTTCTCAAGTTTTGACTATAATTAAATACTTAATATTTATATATTAATTAATTTACTTATATTTTCAGCTAAACATAGACATTCCATTGTTGTGCAATATTTCGTACATTTTATAAATTTTAATTATAATAATTTTTCCTTATACATTTGGTGGGTTAGTAATACTCGTCACCCGTTGCTAAGCAACTCTGGTAATGTAAGCAATAGTTATGAGACCGCCAAAGATGAGTCTCTCTTCAAAAACTGCTAAAGCCCAACCTCATATTGGGTCCAGCGAGCTGTTGTTAGAAGGCTTGTGCTCGACTTGTAATTATCGGTCACTGACCTTTGGCAGATTGATTCTCAAACGTTACTCTTCATTAATGAAGCTTTGTTACTGGCCAAGTTTAAATTTAAGTAAATATCAATCAAACTACAATATAATTTTATTTATTTATTATCACAAGAACTTTCACAAATCTTTCGCTTATTATTGATCAGTCAAAATTTCTGTTAATTTCCCAAATTTATAAAAATCTTCCTCATTTTCTATGGTATTAATGATTTGGATTTTTTATACTTTATAAAAAAAATTTTTTAACGTATGTTTTCCGTATTTTTAAAACTCCTAATTTGAAGGTTCTGGTTCCACTGCTCCTGGTAAATTGAAAATGAGGTAAAAACTCAAAAACCTAGAGTTTCGATGGATATTTTTGAAATATCTGAAAAGTTGTAAAAATATTAAATTGATTGAATTTCATGAAAAATCTTACGAAATTATTTCTTAATTTTCTCTACAACTCAAAGTAGAGTTTTGGTATTTTTTCAAAAATTTTCGGCTTTAATTTAAAAAAAATTGTCTAAAAAATAACCAAAAATAGTTTTATATAGAGTTTTTAGTGAAAGTTTGAAAGTTTGCATGCATTATTTACTATGTATTATGTTTTGATGTTAAAAAAAATTTTCTTCTAATTCCTTCCTTCCTATATTATAAGTTTTTATTCAATTGAACAAATTACATGCAAACACGGGTAAGTATGTATGTTCCTATATTATAACTTTATTGATTTTTTCATTTTATTATAGGAGTTTTTAATGAATTGAATCAGGTGTAGCATGGTGTGCATACTAATTGGATTCTGGTTGGCAGTGTGGCTTCAACAACAATAACATTTCATTATTTTTCATTACAGTGGTGATTTAAGCTAATATTCATTTGTAGCTTTTCAAATTTTTATGGAAAGTAAAATAAAGGATGTTAATCCTGGCCGATTAATTTTACTATCGTCCTCCATATTGTTCGTAAAATTCGAATCTTCAATGACATAGCTCCGTTGGGTTCGTTTTAGCAAATGTTCTCGGAATTTTCGGCATATTGGGTACTCCGTAACTTACGTTTTATTTATTTAGGTTTATTTAGATAGCACTATTGTGGAAAATTCCTATCCTCTTGTTGATTGGCCCAACTCCGCTGCGGAATGAGGATGCGTTACTAACGTGACAGTTGATCATCAGTTATCCAGGCATCTGATCTAATAAACTGTTGTGCGTTTTTTTACTGATTTGTTCGTATAATTATCTTACTATGCGTTTTGACGGTCACTCATTTATTATCGAGTATGAAGTTCACTCACAGGATTCACTATTACTAATATATTCCCAAGTTCAGTATTAATTCTCGTTCATCTACTGATAATGAAACGGCTTTTCTAGCTCCTCTCCCAATTTTCGACTCGAATTTTATTTTATGCATTTATTGTCATACTTGAATTTATGTTAGTTTTCTTATGATACTGTTCCTGGAACTAGTCTCCTTTCATCTTTTAGTTAGTATGACGTTGCAGTTGATTGTGCTGAGTTTATTTATCATTGATACTGGGGTTAGAGCATGTTTTGTTTGTTAATTATTATTTTATTATTTCTCGTTTGCACTAGGTTAAATCAGCGATTCATTTTAGGGATAACTTAAAATCTTCGGTTGGTTCTAAACTATTCTTATAAAATAAAATTAATTAAATAAAATTCTCGTTAGATTTATTGCTAGGGTTAACTCTAATGGTTCTGGAGCATCATTGTAAATTTTATTAATTTTCTCAACTAAAGATTTGTTGGATGTATTTCTCACGATTCCCACTCTCGCCCTTACTCAATTTGATCCTAGGATTATTTTATTTTAACTCATTTAATTCATTAATTTTTTAATTTTATATAAATTGTCGTTTTTCGGTCAAATTTTCTTGTTATTAGATTATTTTTTTATGTAAATTTCGTGCGGTGTTTGATGCATTTTCAATTTATTTTATTTTACTTTTAGTGGGTTACAGGGTTTCGTCATTTGTTTAAATTGTCCTGTGGTTGCCCCAGTAACGCCATACAAAATGCTTCTAGTTACCACTCGGCACCCGTTGCTAGGCAACGTTGGAAATGTGTTCGAGTGGGTGGATTGTCCGCAAAGAGTAAGTGCTATTGCTAATACTGTAATTGCTCGGACAACCCTCGGGTTCACGAGCTGTCGATAGAAGACCTATGCTCGCTTGGCTCTGTCCCTTGTGTAACAAGTTCAAGATCAGATTTATGTTGACTGTTGGAGATGGGACGATAGTTTGAAAACGTGATATGAGTATTCATGATGATGATTGTATGCAAAGTGTATCTTGGAGATGAATTAACAATGAACGCGACTTATTTATTTCAAATCAGCAAAAAATACATAGCGTTTGTGAGCTAATGTGACAGACTTGGAAGTTGTGCTGCTCGGCGTCGGGCACGCTCCTTGCGTCCCGGCCGGCGATTATTTGATGGAGTGGCGGACTGGTTCGTAGATTGAGGACTTTTATGTGGCATCTGGGACGGGGCGAAGACAAGCGGGTATGTTACCGCTTCCCCCTCCCGACAGACTGCTAGGGCGACCTCCAATCCCCTGATTTGGGTGCGCAAGCTCTGATTAAGCTGTCGCTCTTCCGCCAAACCCTTTTGTGCCGCCGTGAGCCTGTGGTAAAGAGTTTTCATTTTTGTCGGATCTGACCAGGTAGCCTTGATTTGTTGCACTTCTCGAGTCATTTGGATTATCTGGGTGAGTAGATTTGCATTCGCATCTCTTGCGCGATCCAATTCGGTTTGCAGAAGTTGGATGGTTGCCATTGCTGTAATAACAAAATCTTTAAATTTCTTTACGGACTTAATTAAATCGAAATCATGATTATTGCAAACATAGTTATAAAATAAATTCATTCGAGAAAAGGAATTAAGACGAACGACAATTAAAAGAAAATTTTTTGTTAATCACACACAACATGTCCTTTGTCCGAGAAATCAGGACTCTTCGGAGAATTGTCTTTTTAAGTCCTTCCTCTGAGTGAATGCCGGATATGGCCGTCGGGTATCGCGGGCCGGTCGAGGTGGATAAGCCTCTGCAATACGCCCGACGCGGATGTCCTCTTTGACGTTCGCGAGGTACATCCTCGCCTTGACCACGTTCAGGTCCACTTGGTCCTGCACCCTTTCCCATTGAGTGAGGAGGTTCCTCGCGTGCTCGCGGGTTTCTTCGGCCGGATATTGCTGTCCGTTGGGCCAACAAGGGTCCTTTGCCAGGCCCAATATCTGCCAAGTGGTGGGATATGGCCTCTTTGGTTGAAACTCCTTGATAATTGCTGTGGCCTGTGGTATCTTCTTCAGATGCTGTTCATCGGCTCCTTGAGTGGGGGTCCAATCGAGTGGCATGATTCCTTCATGAAATGACATTGTGAATAAACCGTTGAGTATAAAGGAGTAAAAGTTAATTTATCCAAATCGTCTGCATGATTTGATGTTCGGTTACTTCGGAAAATTTAAAGGGTTGATTATTATTTCGTTATACGAGCAACGATGGTTGTTTTTTTTAGAGACGTTATAGTAAAATAATTCTTAATGTACAGACAGCTAAGGGGAGATACTATTAGCATTCGTGAAGTGGGAATAGTTGTTTATTGACGAAATGCGACGATTGTTTATGAAATGTAGCATGCAAAGGCATCTTATGTGATTGTTCGAGCTTCTAAAATATAGTTTCCTTGTATTTCTTTCATGGTCGTTATGATAGTTTTCAGAATAATACAATACATCCTTATTACAGTTAGTTGATTCATGAAAATTAAGGCTCCTAATACCCATTTATTTATAAGTTAGCGATTTTTCTCTTGAAACGACGTTAGCAAAGCACATTCGACTAGCATTTCGGTAAATTTAATCGACAAAAGTAAAAGTAATGATGACAGCTCTTGAGACATATATCATTCACGATTTCGATGTTCCTGGACATCTCTGATTAGCTACCTGGGAAAATTCATGGGGAGCAAAACTAATTTGTATTTTGGCGTGTTGGAAAATCGGATACCTGAATACTAGTGCCATAGTAAATTTCTGTTATTAATTAGTAGATTTTGATTAACTCACGACGGACAGTTAGCATGGTCATTTATTAAGATTTTTCGACCTTATTTATTCAAGAGTAATTTTACAAAAATTACCTGGAGTCGGTGAGTTTGATTTTTCCGATAAAATTGTTGGTACGGTTTGATTCATAATTCACAAAGTTTTAAAGGAGAAATCGATAATTAACTAGACTGAAAATTCAATAAATGATGGTGGGTGCACTATCGTTATGTTGATAGTTTAGCACACTCGTATTTATGCAAATTGAATCTCGAAGATCAACCCATTTTGGAATTCACTATTTCCGGTTGGTCAAAGTTGATTTATAGTTCAGGTTGATTTTAACTTTGATTTTGTTTATATTTAATGTTTCTACTTTCTTAGTGTAACATCCAGTTTATTCCAGGTTTACTTATGTGTAGCTCGAATGTCGATGATAAATTCAAGTAGGTTAATTTTGTTTGATTATGTCATCATCAATTTAATTCAAAGGGTTTTAAGGTTGGTTCAGTCGTAGTTTGGACATATTGTGGATTCATAGGCGACTGTGAGGGTTTGGAAGGCTGGCGATTCCGGACTCTATTTGGAGGGTGTATTTTCGATCGAATTCCGTGACTATATTTTTGGATTTCATTAAGTTTTACCTGCCTTTCTATTAGGTTAGAGATTTATTTTCGTTATGTAATTTCGTCGTGATTTTAGATATACTTTATGGTCATGTTATCGATATTGAAGGACTGAATCTTATCTACTCGATGGATTTTTGTAAATCTTTTGGATCTACTTCTCGGTTTATAGTTTCGCTTTCTGCCGATTATTTTGGTGATGGTTTCAACTATCAATAGAGTTGTCTCCTAAACTTAGCTTATCCAGCACGCTGGTCATACTCGCGGTGCGTTCCAATCTATTACCTATTCAAAACTCCCCACCGGCACTGATTTATAAGAAATTGATTTGACCCTATGATCGTGTATTTAATAAGTTTGTAATGGTAATATTAATTTCATAGGTTCTCTTCTGAATTTCGCGTTAATATACAAATTTATAAGGAGAGTAGTTGTACCGCGTTTTGAATTTGAAGTTAATTTCTATAGTTTACACCGTAATAATTAAAGCGAAAATATTATAATTAAGTTAAATCTTTCATTTAGTATTATGAATGTACCGTCGAATAAAAGATTTATAATTACGAATATGAGTTTACCATTACGAAAAGGATTAATAATATGAATCTAAAGTTAATAATATGAATTTATCATTACTAAAAAGGTTTACCGTTAATAATATGAATAAATACTATGAATTTAATAAGAAAAAATTTACAATAGACAATCTGAATTCATGATTAATATTATGAATTTACAATATAAATTTAGGATGCATCGCGTAGTTTGATATCATGAGTTTATAGCAAGTAACAACGATTTCATTTATTTATCCCCGTAACCTTCCCTTTTAATAGGCCTTAGACGCATTTTATGTTTATATTATAGTTAATGAGTGCCCACTGGACTACTCGGTGTGATGATTTTGAGCCGTGTGTAAAATAATTTAGGTCGATTTTACAGAATTGAGAAACGAGGAAGCAGCCAAAAGACTTCTTCCTTATTTCTCCTTTCTTCTATATTGGATAATATTGACGTTACGACCCCTGCGTTCCGCACGCTGGGTCTTCACGGGCACAGATCATTGGCGATATTCCACGCGCTTAAACGAGTCTGAGTTATATGTTGATTTTACTGACTTGCGATATGTGTTGGCGTGGGCCGGAAAAATTTCGACAAAATGATTTATTTAAGAGTATAAAACGATTTTTAGATATTATAAATATTTATTAATGCATATAACAAATAAAATATAAAGTTACCATACTGACCATTCCATAAACAAAATTCAGAAAATCGCATCTCCCTCCACGCCGGCTTCCAAGCAGAGCTCCATCGAGGTTGCGAGGAAGTGAGGTGGATAGAGAGCTCCAAAATAAAACTATCTCTCACCTAAAAAATTCACAACGAAAGTTTTATAGTTTTTAAAACAGTTTCAAAAATAGTTTTCGGTTTGAAAAACGGTTTTCGTTAAATTTAATGTGAAAATGAATCGGTATTTATACCTATTTTCTGTCCCTAACCTCGCGTGTTAAATTTGATGTAGTAAAACAAAATTCGACCTTGTTATTTTCTAGTGTATTCTAATCTTTAATTTTATTATTTTTCAATTTATTTTTATAATTTTTTATTTAGAATTTTTATTGAATTATTTCTAATTCAAATTTTTGATTTAAGTTTCATTTTCATGAACTTTTATTAATTTATTAATTCTCGGTCGAATTTGTTGGGTTTCTATGTTATATTTGTGTTTGTATCGTGCGAATCTTGTTGCATTTTGTTATTATTTTAATTTATTTTTATGTTTATTATTTTATATTTAATTTTCTTTTTTCTCATATTTGTGTTGGGCCAGAACACAAACGGCCTTGAGAAATGTTTTAATGGATCGGTAACACACATGCAAACATAACAAGCAAATTTAAAATAAAACCTATTGAAACATCAATTAAACCCTATCAAATATGAGAAAAAAAGAGAATTAAAAATAAAATAATAAACATAAAAATAAATTAAAATAATAACAAAACGCACCAAGATCCGCACGATACCAACACAAATATAACAAGAGAACCCAACAAATTCGACAAAATTTGATAAATTAATAAAAGTTCATGAAAATGAAACTTAAATCAAAAGATTTGAATTAGTAATAATTCAATAAAAATTCTGAATAAAAAATGATTAAAATAAATCGAAAGATGA
This sequence comes from Schmidtea mediterranea, assembly GCA_022537955.1. NCBI lineage: Eukaryota > Metazoa > Platyhelminthes > Tricladida > Dugesiidae > Schmidtea > Schmidtea mediterranea. Next base: position 164,135,122 of record CM039680.1, read on the forward strand.
TAAAATTAAAGAATAGAATTCACTAGAAAATAACAAGGTCGAATTATGTTTTACTACATCAAAATTAACATGCGAGGTTAGGGACAGAAAATAGGTATAAATACCGATTCATTTTCACATTAAATTTAACCATTTTTGACACCGTTTTTTCAAAACTATTTTTGAATTAGAACTTTGTTTGAAAATCTATATTAAACTTTAGGTGAGAAATAGTTTTATTTGGAGCTCTCTCTCCACGTCACATCCTCGCAACCTCGGTAGAGCTCTGCTTGGATGTCGGCATGGGGGGAGATGCATTTTTATGCCTTTATGATTTTATTGGACAAGTAATTTTGTATGTTAGTTATTTAATATATTAATAAATATTTATAATATTAACTATTGTTTTTCATGCATTTAATATTAATTAATCTGTCGAAATTTTTCCGGCCCACAGCCAACACATACTGCAAGATAGTAAAATATACATAGTACAGATTTGTGTAAGTGCGTGGAAAATCGCCAATGATATGTACCCGTGAAGACCTAGCGTGCGGAACGCAGGGGTCGTAACGTCAATATAATCCCTATAGAAGAAAGGAGAAATAAGGAAGAAGTCATTCGGCTGCTTCCTCGTTTCTCATTTCTGTAAACTCGACCTAAATTATTTTACACACGGCTCAAAATCATCACACCCAGTAGTCCAGTGGGCACTCATTAAATATAATATAAACACAATGTGCGCCTAAGGCTTATTAAAGGGTAATGGTACGGGAAATAAATTAATTCATTAATGAATCTAAAGTAGTTTGTTGATTAAGATAAAGTAACTCATTAAATAAACGAAATAATTTATTAAAATTAAAGTAATTATTGAGTAAAACTAAGTACTTCATGATTTAAATTATCGTAACTTATTGATTAAAATTAGAGTAGTGACAAATAATTTCATTGATTAAATTAGTATAATTCACTTTGATAACATTAAAGTAATCATTAAGTAAAAGCAAGTAATTAAATTAAATTAATTCATTGATTAAAAGTAAAGTAATTACCGGGTAAAGATGAAGTAATTTATTGAGTAAATAATTCATTGATTAAAAGGAAAATAACTTATTGATTAAAAATCAGGTAACTCTGATTAAAACTAAGGTAATTCTTTGACTAAAGGATAAAATAATTGATTAAAAATAAAGTAATAAGGTAAATTCATTGATTAAAGATAAATTAATTCGTTGTTTAACGATAAAATAAAATGAATTAGTTACTTAAAAAATTAAATTAACACCAAGTCATCGATTAAAACTGAATTAATCCGAAATCGTTGTTATAAAGTAAAGCTCGCATTGTTAATAAATTAAATTTGTAAATAAATTAAATCGATGGAATTAAATTTTAATTAAAATTAATATGAATTCAAAGCAAGACGAAACCAAAATTTACTTAAGAAATTGATGATTGCACCCCATAATTTCAGCACCATAATCTAAAATCCAAACCAAAGTATGAGAAAATACATCTTCCTGAACCATTTCGTAAATATCGTAAGGAGGGAATGAAACAACTGAAAGTCTTCGAAAAATCATAAAATTTATTCCCCTTCAAACAATGAATGCTCCATCATCTGCTAAATAGCAAATAACATCATCGAGAAGTAATAAACGATCATTCCAATAGCCAATAGAGAGTAGATTCCGAATCCCTATGACAACGTTAAATTTGTGCGAAACTAAATCATAAATCAAACTACCCACCATTTACAGGACCGGTTGTGCTGCCGTACTTAAAAATCACCCTTGGCAAACCAAATGGTAATACTTAACGAAATCCTAAAGAGAATTAATAACACTAAAATCGGAGATATAAGGCATAAACTTACCAGATCGCGGAATGTCAAATTTTCGCCAATCGCCGAAAAATTAATAAGTCAATCTACCATGAGCGGAAACAGACAAATTCCACAGGATGTATATTCCAAGTATGAACAATGTCAATGTTATAAATAATCAAAATCAGTTTATCTCTAATAATCGATATTTTCAGCATCCGGCAAATTGACTGAAACGATGGAAATTAAATCACATTCAGAGGAGGTAATTAAAGAGCCAGGAACATTCTTGGAAGGAGAAGGACGGAAGGAATTGGTCGCCATACATAGTGGTAACTCATTTTTTGAATTTTATACTTATCGTCTTTAATGATAATTAAACGATTTTAATTGTAATACCTCTTATTAATATTATTAATTAATTTTCATTTTTACAACCAGCGCTAATTTTACTAAACTGTTTACATCACAATGTACCATTCATAAGACAGTTGGATTCGAGTACATAGGGTTATCAACCTGGACGGTTCCATATCAATGTTAACAATATGTCGTTGAATTTTGGTTAGAAAGAATAGTTCCTGTAGTTAAAGGCTCTGAGTCTCATTGAGGAAAGCGATAGTTGATATTTGTCTCTTAATATTTACAAATCTGATTCATAAATTGTAGATTAAGACAGTTATTTCAAATACATTAGCAGATGTATATGGTAAATCAGCGTTAGAATTAGTTCTCTAATATATTACTCCTAGTTCATATATTTAATGCTCACTAATAAACATGTTAAATTAAACAAGGAGATTATTGACATTTAAGGAAAAGATCTAATTAATAGGAGTCATAAGGGTATCTACGACAAGACAATATAATATGACATCTTCTTATATTTAATCATGAAATACCTTTTCCAAGACCATAATGATAAAACCCTATGACGTTAAATACCCGAAATATATTTCAAGGGAAGTATTTCCAGCAGCAATCTGAAATCATAACCCATGTCAAATACTATTAGCCGAAATCCCAAGTAAAATAACTTCGATAAACGCATTGCTGAGGCTTTCCCGTAAGTGAATATCCGTTGACAATATTTAATTTCAGCTCTCAATTCCACACTCTCCCTCGCAGATCGCTGGAGATGGGCTTGGGCCCAACACCGCCAAGAGCGATGTCCGGAGTTTCCGCCGTCGAAATTCCTCGACCGGGAAAATCTGAGAGCGGTTACGTCCACGCAATGGAGCCCGTCGGAAGAAATACATCAGCAGGCCCGACGGCAATTGGAAGACCTGATGTCACAACAACGAGACTTAGATTCGCAGGTGGCCCGAGCTCGCCAGCATTTGGCAAATGTAGAAGAAGATTTGCTGGCGGGTCGGATTGCCAACTCGTACTGGCACCCCCAACAGACCTCACCAAGCAACACACGCAATACTAAAAGGCCGACGATGGCCATTTCCGGCTTCACACCTGAAGAGTGGGTGGCAAGCCAATTCCCCTAACAGTTGTGACGATCCTATTTGTTTTGAATCAATATTAGTAACTTGTGATTTCTCGCTATATTAACCTGAAAAAATAAAATTTATAAACTTGTCGTTAGTTGTTTCTGCCAGATGAAATTCTTCTGCTTTGTACCTGAATTTTGTTTAAATTAATATTAATATGGTGTGCTTATACCCGTAATATGCATCTCTAGACTTAATTTTGTTTATAATAGCTATGGATCCGACTCAGTTATTACAACAGGAACTATCCCGAGTACAGCAGAACAATCGAACACTCTATGAACAAATCATACAGCTTACCAAGGAGGTCCAGCAAGTGAAATCTACCTGGGTGGACCCGGCCAGGCTAAAATCTATCTACCAACGCCTAACAGCGGCTCAAAGGGGCTGGGCAGAAGAACGTCAGTTAACCCAAAGTCTCCGGACTCAAATCCGAGGGCTGGAAGTCGCCCTGGCAGCAAGTCGGGAGGGGCAAGCGGTAACTTACCCGCTCATCTTCGCCCCATCCCAGTTATCTTACCAGACGCAGACACACGACCCTACGCCTGCCAAAGATTCTCCAACCGTCCCATCCAGCAGTCATCGACCGGGACGCAAAGAACGTGCACGCCGCAAAGCCGAACAGCTATTGGACAAAAACAACCTTGAATAATTGACTTGACAGATGAACTACATTTTTCCTTAAAATTATAATTGTGATTAAATCGAAATTAGTATATTTTCAATGTAATTAAATGATCATCAGAAGGTCGTGAATACTCTCCTTATGTCGTCGGAAAAATAGTGTTCTTCTCCTACTAGTAAGCATGAATTTCGAATCTCCACACAAGGGACGGAATAAAGCGAGCATAGGTCTTCTAACGACAGCTCGTGAACCCGCGGGTTGTCCGGGCAATTACAGTATTGGTAATAATGCTCAATTTTTGCGGACAATCCACCCACTCGAACACATTTCCAACGTTGCCTAGCAACGGGTGCCGAGTGGCAGCTAGAATCATTTTGTATGGCGTTACTGGGGCAACCATAAAGATAAGCAAGTTTCGAAGCCCTGTAACATACCATTTGGTAGGGTTTAATTGGTGTTTTATTTTAAATTTGCTTGTTATGTTTGCATGTGTTACCGATCCATTTAAACATTTTCCAAGGCCTTTTGTGTTCTGGCCCAACACTTTTATGTTTTTTGATTTTATATTTATGTATATTCTCTCAAATTTTAGAGTGTTTAGTTGATGTTGTATTTTAAGTTATTTTGGTTCTGGGTTTTCGTGCTGTATTACTGATGCATTTAAACAATTTTCAAGGCCGTTTGTGTTCTGGCTCAACATCATTTTCTATTCATATAAACAAAATTTAGTCATGGCCCAGCACATTTTTTTAATTTTTATGTTTGTTTTATGTTTTTAAATACTTGAAATTTAATCTTTTCCATGATTACATAATATTACAACAGCTAGACAATATTTCAAGTTTTTGTCCTAATTCCTGTGTTTTTATTTAAGTTATTTCGATATCAGTCAAGAATATTCAGCTCTATACTAGTATTAAAAACATAAATTTTCTAAGAGTCATTAAAAATATGTTTAAGAATAATTTAAACTTGAAAATTATTTTAAATATATATTTAAATTGTTTTAAATAGGTTTCGTTTGCAATAAGGTTCTTATTATTATAACATTAAATTAAAATAATAAAATTATAACTTGATTTCTTTAAAATTTTAATATATTTATATATTTTTTCTATTTTAAATTTTGATTTATTGTAAAAAAATTAGTTCTAATCAAAGTTTCTTATAAATATATTTTTCTAAATAATTAATAATATTTGTTTAAATATTTAACATAATTTAGACCTTGAAAAATGGTTGAAATTTATTTATTTTTTAATTTAATTTTTATTTTATCAATTTAATTTTTAAGTCTTTCGCATGTAATGATATTTTAATTTCTGAGATTCCATACGCAAGCATTGTGAAGCATTTGTTGATAAAATCCGTATGCTCGAATTGCTTCAAAGAGTTAGATATTTTGCTAATATATAATTATTTTAATTAAAATAATTAGAAATGCTAAACTTTTAACTTGTCAACAATGCAAAAATAATAGTTATTGCAATAAAGATTGCCAGAAAAAGGACTGGAAGCTACATAAATTAGAGTGTAAATCATTCAGTACATCGAGTATTCTCCCAGGAGATATTAGTCTTTTGGTTTTGAGAATAATGCAACGAAATAAAGTTTTACTCTTTCTTACGAAATTATATCTTTACATTACAATAGGAAAATATGAATAATAAATCTATTGGTGTACTATCAAATAAATACGGTTTCAAGCCGCGGTGCTTTGATGATTTAGTTTCAAGTAATTTATTAATGAATATTTTTTGATTTCATTTATTTAATTAATAGATCTCGAAGTAGAAAATTCAACGATTTTAAAAGATTTCGATAATATGATGAACGAGATTGAAAAATTTTTAGAACCAATTGGCATTAAATTCTCTGATTTTATCTCTAACAATGATGCTAAAATAATTTTTGCTAAAGTAAAATTTAAATTATTTAATATTTAAGCGAATATTATATTAAAAAATATTTATATGATATTTTCATAAATATTGTTATTTTATTTTTTCATTGGAATTTTTATTAACTATGGCGGATAAATATAAGTAATCATTGCTAAAATAAATGTTTAGTCCCTGACGAACAATTTCGAGATCCAAAATGAAAATAACGTGACCGTTGGATATGGATGCTATCTCAAGTAAGATCGGATTCGGTGATTTCTTGGTGGTTGTTTAAATGGCATTTAGTGGCTCGGGGTTTAATCATTCCTGCTGGCCGAATGCCGTTTATAATTTCAATGGAAATAGACTCGTTTTGCGAGCTTTAAAAGCTATCGAATCGACAAGCCCAGTAATAAATTAATGGCTTAGTGGCAAATCAATTTATTAATGATAGGTTTTTATCAACTACACAGATCCGTTACAGCTGCGCGCCGAGCGCCAGTCTCAATTGCGACAACAGTATCTTTTCGAATGCCAATGCGAAGCTTGTTGTGACGATGAATTGGTAAGATGAGCTGCGCTTTGTATAGATTTTGTTATTTCTCTTTTCTCGGTTCACAGGAGCGGGAAATGTCTCAATTATTTTGCAGCCAGCAAAACTGCACAGGATCAGTCAGATTAATGTATGATTCCCATGACTATCAGTGCAATAAATGCGCCCAAATCGAGCAAAAGCAACAAATGGAAATGAGACAGTCAATGAATAAGGCAAAGATATTCCTCATTAATAACTTGATGATAAAAAATGGTAGGATTTGATTATGATTAATTAATATTTATCATTTTTTATTTCCATAGTTGATATTTGATTTTATAATAATAATTATTTTCTTTATAGTAAATATTTTAAATTTATAATTATGCCATTTTTTTAATTATAATTATGATTTTTCTAGTTAGAAATTTATTAATTTTTATTCAAATTTATCAATATTATTTATGAGTATTTTTGTTATAATATTTTATTAATAATATTTTATTTCACGATTTAATAATTTTATGAAAATATTTTCCATGAATATATTTTTTATTAATTTTATTTATTAAAAATAATTTTTTAATGTTTGTTAATTATTTTTATTATTAATTAATAATGTTTTTATTTATTATTTTTATTTTTAATTAATAATATTTTTATTTATTATTATTATTAATGTTTTTATTTATTATTATTAATGTTTTTTATTTATTTTTATTATTAATATTTTTATTTATTTTATTATTAATTAATAATATTTTTATTTATTAATAATATTATCATTATTATTGAAATAACGGATTTCCAATTAATCATCGATCAACAGTGAATAATAAGATTATATATTTTATTGATTATTTATTATCCAATCATTCCAGAATACAGAAAAGCGCTCGAGTTATCAATGCTAGCATTGAAAGATTTCAACCTTGAATCCCAGCCAGAGAATGATGGCGGGCTCTATCAATTGCTGCTGGGAGAGAAAGCATTTGAAACCGCGATATTCCTGCAAGAATATTTTATCGCGATTGAAGTGTGCTTATTGAAATCTCGAACCAGCTCCTGGATTCATGAAAGACTCGTGCGATTTCTCGGCTCAGAAAATCATCCAATAGCAAATTGCCATTTGGATAAATTCCAAAAACTGCTCGATTACCACAATTGAACATTTTAATGAGAAAAAATATAATTTTTACGCAACTAGTTTTGTTTTGTTATTTATTTTTTGGAATTTGGATTTTTATTTAAAAATTATTGATTTTGAAAATTCACAATTTTTCACTACATTTCTCAGAAGATAAAATTACTAATGTTAAATAAAATATGAAATTTCAAATTTCCCACCAAACAGATTACACGGGTTACACTCGGAGGTTTCTGCCGAAATTTCAAAAACAAATAAATAAGTTGTCTAACTTATAAATGCGGTCAAATAGTATACGAAACAAATTAATAAATCCGGAAACTGGATTAAAGGCAATGGACGTTTGGAACTGTTATGGTCGTCGTGTAAAATGGAAAAAGAGAATGAAGAAATGTATGTTCCTCAGTAAATAAAAAAATGATTAATTATTGATTCAAGTTGCATCCAATTTATAATATATTTCAATGAATTGTACCACATCAAAATAATTACATATTGTAACAAACTAAAAGAAATATTACATTGACTTGCAAAAGATAATAGACTTTTCAGGTACACGAACATTAAATAATATCAGAGTTGTGAAATGTTTTTTCATATTTCAACAAAGTTAAGAGATCTTTCATCAAGTTATAACAATTCGTAAAATATGACAGCATATTACAGCTAAGTATTTAAATATTACATCATTTTAATAAATTATTTAATCAAATTGCATTCAAGTTATAATATATTTCAATAAATTGCACTACAATGATAAATTATTTCATCAAGTTGTGACAAAATAAGACAAAATATTGCAGTCAATTGTATTGAAATGATAATTTATTTAATCAAATTGCATCCAAGATAAAATATATTTCAATTAATGGTGTCACAATTATAAAGAATTTCATCAAATGGTAATATTGTAATATTGCAGTAAATTGTATCAAAATTATGAATATCACAGCGAATCGAAACAATATTAATAAATTATTACATTAAGTTGTAACAAAGATAAGAATACTGCTGTCAATTGCAATAAAATGATAAATTATTTCATCAAGTTGTAACAAAAAATAAAATATTAAAGTGATTTGCATCAAAAATAATTAAATATTGTAACAAAATAACAAAAATATTTCATGAACTTGCAAAAGATAATAGACTTTTCATATACACAAACATTAAATTATATCAGAGTTATGAAATGTTTTGTCAAATTGCAACAAAGTTAAGAAATCTTTCTCCAAGTTATAACAATTTATAAAATATGACAGTGAATTGCAGTAAAGTACTTAAATTTTACAGCAAATTAATAAATTATTTAATCAAATTATATCCAGGTTATAATATATTTCACCGAATTGCACCATATTGATAAAATATTTAATCAAGTTGTAACAAAGTAATAAAATATTTGAGTGATTTGGATCAAAATAATCAAATATTGTAACAGACTAACAAAAAAAAAATTTACACAGACTTGCAATAGATAATTGACTTTTCAGGTAAACAAGTAGTAAATGATATCAAAGTTATGAAACTTTTTGTAAAATTGCAACAAAGTTAAGAAATTTTTCATAAAATTATAACAAATGTTACAACTAATGACCGCAAAGTACTTAAATATTGTAACAGACTAACAAAAAGATTACATAGACTTCAAAAGATAATTGAATTTTCAGGTAAACCAGTAGTAAATGATATCAAAGTTATGAAACGTTTTCTAAAATTGCAACAAAGTTAATAAATTTTTATCAATTATAACAAGTTGACAAATATTACATCTAATGACTACAAAGTACTTAAATATTTTAATTAATTACTAAATTACAATTATTGTTTTCATTTGGTTTAATTAACTATTTTCCTTTATGTAAAATTAATTAAATAATATTACATCATAAATGATCAGCAATATAAATTATAAAGAGAGATGTTTAGTGAATCACACAAGTTTTCCACCTGGTAAATCTCAACAAATTGTGGATCGAAGGGGCAAATATCCGATTATATTTTTCAAGTCGCGTAAGTGCCGGATAATTCTTTGTTAAGAACCTCTCAAGTTAGAAGATTTACCAATCAATTTTCATAACCTAGAAATCCAATCAATTACAGTAACTGCAGATATTGGTTTCCCTGTCAGTTTAAACAAATTATTCGAGAAAATTGATTGTGTTTATGAACCTGAAAATATTTCCGGCTTTAAGGTATACAAAATATAATCCCATATATGTCAAAATATTTTCAAATGGTAAAGTAGTTATATCAGGGATAAAAAATGTCAAGTATCATGAGTTTGTCGATCAGATTATCCGTAACATAAAATCAATAATAGAAGAAGAGTTTTTGGATATTTTATTAACCCTGGATTGATATCAAATCAGATGAATTGCAAATGCATAATTATGATTGGTTCATTTTCTATTTCTGATTTGCTGCATACACTCTAACTAATATAAATTACATACAAAATACATCTCCATAATGTCAAACATTCAATCTTGTGTTTACAAACCAGTTCACAGGCTAAAAATAACCAATGAATATAAGCCTATGAAAAAATAAGAGAAAGATATTGAAGTTAAACCTCCTCAGATATATTTCAATCATCAAATGTTTTTCCTGTTCAATTAAATTGAACACTTGTTATCCAATCCAGTCAATCTGAGAATATGAAAATATTCAAATCTATTTGGGACTATGACTAAAGAAGATACAACTTCAATCAATAAGATTCTAAATAGAATCAACAAGAAATTAATCTATAGTGAAAACATAATTATCAACAACCGTCAAGCAAGATTCTTCGATGTATTTGAAGATATTCAATTCAAAGATAATGAAACCTGGTTTAATAGTATAACTATTCAAGGATATAAGATTGATTTGAATAATTTTATGAGCCCTATTTGGAAAGTTAGCAGTGTTAGAATTTCGATAGAATTTTAGATGTTTTATTTAATAAATCTTTGTATGCATATAGTTTTCTTATTTATTTGTTTTATATATGTATATTTAAATAAAAATGTAAAAGTTAAAATAAAAGTTAAACTTGAAATTTAAATTAGAAACCCAAATGAGATTACGTAATTTGACGCTCATCTATGACTTAATGTGACCTTGACATATGCCGTATTAGTATATGTGATTGCATAATCAGATATTCTATGTAAAGCCCGATGATTACACAAACACTACATAACCACATATGCTATGTGAAACCCGAGGGTTACACAATTATGTGTGTGATTACACCACCATTACCGGCCCGGGTATTACGTAATATACACACGTCTCCACATTAGTTCGGTGCTGGCATAGTGTACTACTGAGGTGTTCAAAGAGAATCGAAAAAATGCAACCAATTTTGATATGTCCAGATTTTAAAAAGTCTTTTATCGTCATAACTGATACTAGTATTTTAGCATTTGGTGCAGTTTTATGACAAGTAGAAGGCGAAAAAGACCATGTGATTTTAGAACATTGAAACCTCACAAAAATAATTACTCTATTAAGGAAAAAGAAACTTTAGCATTCGAATACGGAATAACTTCATTTAGACAATATTTGGTTAGCAGAATGTTAACAAATCACAATACATTGAAATGGGTCATGAAACATATAGATTCAGCGATAAATTAATAATACGGCCTATACCAGGGACGGCTAGCCCGAGGCCCACCTTGGAAATTTTTGCGGCCTTTCATATATAATATGAAAAAAATTGCAATCTAATCAAGAAAATGGCGAGGAAGTGAATCAATAGAAGAAACACGAGGTTATGGTCAAAAAGGAAAGTGATTGGAAGTATCTAATAGAAGAGAACTACAAATATGTCCTTCTTGAAGGACTGTTAAAATGTGTAAAAATAAGTAGTTTATTAATAGTAGTGCCAACAAAAAATCAAGAAACATCATTATTAGCATATCATAATGGAGCACTGGGTGCAGGAGTGTGATTGAGCCGGCTCGCGCGAGCCAGTTGTTAAATTATTTCGCAAAAAACTATTTTGATTGGAATTTTGTGTCGTCACGTCCCGATACGTGTTTTGGGCAAAAACTAAGGTTTTGAGAAGTTTATTTATCTGACGCGACCTCCGATAAAATCTGGTAGAGGAAAATTCAAATGAACGAAAATTTACCAAATATCGTCCATTTATCGTTAAACCAAACAAAAAATAATAATAAAGTATAATAAGATACAAAAAATATATAAAAATGATTAAAAATATTAAGAAAAGAATTGCAAACAAAAACTAACAAAATCATCAAATGTCATCAAATCAATTTCATCAAAATCGATTATATTTTGTAAAATAACTATGAGAATTAAGCTTAAAATGCAATACGAAACTTTAATAAAAAAGAATCATGACAATCTGACAACTAAAGGAAAAGTGATGAAATATGGTTAAAACGTGTAGATGTTTTGTTTTACCGCATCAAAAAAATACGTATAAATCGATCATATATAAGTCGATGTCAAATCGACAAAAATTACACACTTGAATTTAAAATTTTCCACAAGAAAACAAAAAGAAATCAGGAGTAAGGACGATTTTATTTTATTTATATGTCATTATTACTCGTTATCAGTAAATTTTTAATATTTAAACTAATGCCGAATGCAATTTCTGTTTATTAATTTCAGTCAATATGTGAATCTTTTATTTAGGAGTTGTAACCTTTGTGGTTTTCAATAAATTTTATTATCCAATTCGATTTTTTTTATTTAATTCACAACGAAATTTACTTATGAAGAATTTATAATAACCATTATTCTAATCAATTTTTTTGTCAATTGAATATCATGGACGTTTTCTTCAATGGTATCCATTAGGCATGGTACGAGATAGCAGAATCACATGATCGGAATCCATCATACTTATTCAATTCAATTAATTTACTAATCATTCTTATGATATATATTTTTTTATTTTATATTTTTATCAATTTGATTAATTTATGATAACCACATGCTCACAAGAAAGTAAATTAAAAATTTGACCATCTAGTCTTGAGCTATTACTTCGGTGGGGAGGTACTCGTAGCGAATGGCAGTTCGCCGGGTCAGTTTTTCTCTCCAAGAACCTCAACGCCAGACCCTCAGTAGAGCTCGACTGGTCACGAGGAAGGAGACAATCTTACACAAGAGAAAAGAAGAATATATTACTAGTAAAGAGAAAAAGGAAAATAATATAACCAGAAAGAATAAGTATTAAATCAAATATGTCAATGGAAAAAGATCATGATAATGCATATTTGTCCAGAATAATTTATAATCTTATATTAATCCAATGGAAACAATGTCCAAAAACCAAAAAAATATAAATCTCAGGTAGGAGTGTTGAAATTAAATTTAACTAACGAAACACATAAATGCATAAAAAGTTAATTTCAATATTACAGCAGAAATGAAAACATCAAATTAATGACACTATTAACAGGGAATTTGCATAAAAATTATTTTATAGTCAATACATTTTGTTAAAACCTTTTCAAACAATTATAAAATTAAATCCTTACAGGATCTCGTTTAACTTCTTCCATATTGTTTTAACCTAAAATTGATGATAGAAAGACACAAATAAAATGAGCACGAATACCTTCTATGGTAGCTCTTGAACCCAAAGGTTTTCTAGGGAATAATGAGGACAATGGTTTCTGGCCTTGACCCCTTTATATACAAGCTTTGATTGGCCGCCAATGGTTACCCGTTGCTAGGCAACGTTGAAACTCCAACCATTGGTTATGAGACAGCCAAAGGTGAGCTCTGACTACAGAACTGCTAAGGCCCAACCCAATATCGGGTTCAGCGGGCTGTTGTTAGAAGGCTTCTGCTCGTCTTATTAATTTTCAGGTCCCTTAATTTTCCTTTTCATCATTAATTATTTAATCTATTTCGTATTTTACAATGAATTACTTCAAAAATAATAAAGCTTCAAAAACTAAACATTTATTGAAATATTACAAACTACTTCATTTTATAGATTTTATTTGTTGGAGTCACATACGCTCCTTTTCGACTCTACCTGGCCTTGAATGAAGCTGCAATTGTTTCTTCGGTTCATCGGGACGGCCTTAGTATTGGTATGCGAGTTGAGCCGGGGTGAATACCAAAGGGTACGTGACCACACTTCCTCCTGGTTTGATTATAAGGCGACCTCAAGCCCTCGGATCTGGGTTTGCTGGGCCTGATTTAGTACTTTCTTCTCATTCCACCCCTATTGGGCCGCGGTAAGGAGCTGGTATAATTTCTTCACCCGCAATGGGTTGACCTAGGTGGCTCTAATTCGTTCTAGTTCTCTGATTAGTTGTAGCAGTTGCTGTTGAAAATCTTCATTCTCACAGCTCAGCTTCTTCAACTCCTTGCCGATTGATTAGATCGCTTCCATCGCTAAATTTAAACGAAATATATTAAAATGTTATATAGTCAATGTTTTCGCGTTACGAGTTGAATTAGTAATATTTCATAAAAATCTTCCTTTTCACTCTTACCATACATCTGCACCAAAAAATTAAGTTTTACTCTATCGTACGGTTTTATGGAAAACATTAGTTTAGTTGTTATACTTATCTCACCTTGATATGTATCAAACTTTAGTCAAATTATTGTAATTCACTATCGTAAAATAAACTTAATAATTACTTGACTAATCTCTACTATCTTTGTTGTACTACGCCAAGAAACTCATTCATTTAATAGCAATTTTTATAGTTTAAGAAGATTTCATTAACTTAATATGATAATTAATTAATTTTTACAATTTCATTTAACAATAAAAAATCAAGAATTATTCGAGACAGGATACATTTAAAATTGTCAGTAGCAACTTTAGTAAATAAATTAGTTTTGAATTTATTTTCTCATTAAACTGATATTTAATTCTTTAGATAATTTTGGGGTAATCCTTTTACTTGTTGCTTAAATTAGAATTTTTACTAAGGTTCCAACATATTAATTAATTCTTCCGAAAAATCTCGATAACTACTTTACTTATTCAATTAATTTAAATTTATTCATTGATGGAGGCTTATTATTTTATTCACCAATAGCTTCTATGATCATTTAATAAATGGCTCCTATTTATTCGCTATGTATTTTTTACTAAACGCTATGTATTTTATTAGTGCCTTTATGTATTTTTTTCTAAGTAAATATTTATAAAATGCTAAGTATTATATTAATTATATAAGTAAAAAAATAGAATTCATTAGGTATTGAATTATTTTATTATAGGTAATATTTTTAATTTTTATAAGAAAAAAAATACAAAAACTAAGTAAAACAATGAAAAATTCATAAGAATAAACAAAAAGTGGCACAATAAAAAAATCCATAAAAATACAAAGACTATTATAAAAATATTTGAAATTATTGTTTTAATAAGGCTTTTTTAGCTTTAGTTGGTCTTCCTCTTGGTAGTTTACTTCCAATAGAAGTATTCTTAGCTACTGCCGGTACTTTGCAATATTTAAGTCTCATTGAAATGCCGAAAACATGTTTGCAAATAAGTTTTTTAAAAAATGCTGGACAATTGCGCTGACCGTCGGCCCAATTGGCTTTATTATTTGGTAAATTAATGCACCAGACAGTAAAAGCTCGCTTCGTAAATTGTTCGAATGTTGTCCAGCGCACTGTTTCAACTTTGTCAATATCTTCTAGAGTTATAGTTGCTTCACTAACTGAAACATAGTAGTTTGTCGACTGTTCTTGGGGCACCGAAAGAATTGCTTTGCTTTTTTTAGCCCATTGATAAGACTGTGTCCATAATGCTGTGTCGATTGATTGGTTTGTAATAAACTCCTTCAGACTTCGAGGATATTCTAGTGACCACTTTTTAACAATATCTAAAGCTTGTTTGCTAAATCTAGATAATGGCGTGCGCTCTCTAATAGTTTCTTCGTCTTTAAGAACTCGATTATTTGACTCTAGATTATTGTTAGTACTTGGCGTGAAGGGCATGTATCCTTCATACCAAGTATTGTGTGTCGTAAGACACATCATATTCATACAGTCTAAAAACTCAGTCGCTTTTTATTGTCTCTATTTTTTAACAAATAGAGAACTTGCTTTTTCAAAAATGACTTGGCTTTGTGACAATTGAAGTTGATCTACATCTTCAATTAATTCGTTTTGATCTTCTTTAGCTACTAAAGACTCGATTTTTTTGGCACAATTTCTACACATATGTGCCCAACACATTACAATTTCATTTTTATTAAAAACTTGTGAATAAGCTTTAAGTATAGCGTTAGAAGCATCAGAAATCAATACACGAGGATTGAATAATGATGCATTTATTTTTTTCAAGCCAATATTGATACTTGAAAAAATAAAATTAAAATCAGCAGTTTTTTCATTGGTACATATACCTAGGCCATTTATTTATTTTACATAGTTTCTAATTAATTACTTAGCGAATGTATTAAATATCTAGAATTAATTAATTAACATAGAAGTGTTTTACTCTACTGATACTGTGTATTTATCTACATAGAAAGTGTTTATAAAATACATAGCGTTTAGTAAAAAATACATAGCGAATAAATAGTTCTCTTAATAAATTGACTTATTTTTTCTGTAATCTATCTTAATTAAACTTCACAATTAGGTCTTCTTGTAGATTTATCTAATAGATTTATTGAATTTATGTTCTCCAATCTTTATCGGTATTGGTTGAAGATATTAAGGTGAAGTGGTCCTTCGTAATTACAAATTTATTTCAGATTTAAAAATATTAATAAATATTTTGACCGTTGCATCGATCTCGAAGGGCCGCCTTCCCTTTATCCAAAATTTGGCCTTAAGGAATACATATGTTGATGTTAGATTTTATGAGTGCCCACTGGACTACTCAGTGTAATAAGTTTAGCCGATATGTGGTCTGAATTTTAGGTTGAATTTTTTGGCAGATATGTGAAAGGGAGCCAGCTAAAAGACTAGTCCCCCATCTTCCCACTGCCCCTATAGGTATAGAATGATTTAACGTTCGAGTCCATCGTTACGCACGACTAGACCCTCACGGGCACAAGCTATAGGCGGATGAACCGCACTTACACCGCTCGGTAGTTATGTGATATTTTAATAGCTTGCAATTTGTGTGGCTGTGGGCCGGAAAAATTTCGACATAATGAAAAATTCATCTACTCGAACTCATATAATTTCCTTTCATAACACATTGTTTTTAAGAGATACATTGGTTCCATATTAAATTCATGGCATTCTTATGTCCTCACTTCGATAATTATGCTATAGTACTTTGTTGATAGGGGTTCGAGACGTTCGTTCCTGACGCTTTGCTATACAATACAAATTTTTCTGATAAAAAAACAGTTGAGCTTTTGACGAGAAAAAGTGATTGCTCATAAGTGATTGTTTTATTCTGTGAAAATGAATTGGTATATATACCTGTTTTGTGACCCTAACCTTGCGTGATAATTTTAGTGCGATAAAACAAAATTTGACCTTGATTTTAATTGTAATATTTAATTGTTATTTTATCGATTTCTATTTTAAATGAACAATTTAATTTATTTAATTTTTTAACAAGATATTTCTTATTGGAAATATTCCATTTTATTCGTTGTTTGCTAATTTTTATGAATTGTTCATTTTTCGGTCAAATCTTTATGTTATCTTGTTATTTTTATGTAAATTTCGTGCTGATCTTGGTGTCTATCTGTTATTACATTGATTTATTTTAATGTCTTTGATTTTATATTTAATTGTATTTTTCTTATATTTTAAGGTTGTTTATTTGATGTTTATGGGTCTGATTTTAAATCTGATTCTTATATTTACGTGCTATTTCCAATTCATTTAAGCAAAATCCAGTCCTGGCCCAACAGTATTAAAAGTCATGGTAATATGGCTCACCTTTTACTAGAAAGCGCCCATTGGAATACATTTTCAACGTCATTTTGACGGGTATCCAATGGTTACATATCTTCTGCACGCATCTGGTGGGAATCTCATGAAAATGGTCTCGAAAATCTTACATCTTTTACCCATCAGGTGCCCAGCGCGTTTCTGATAAATGTAGATGCAATTAGGACAAAAATCAGTTTTATTGCATTCTTAAAATAAATGTACACTTGATTGTTGACTTTATTTTTCGATAGATATAAAACTTTTTATCGTCTTTCACTGAAAAATAATAAATTTATTTTAGAATAAAGTGTGAATAAATATAAGTTTTTAGTTTTTGTGGGACTTTCGTTTGTTTAAATGTTTAGATAATTTTATGAAATACAATTGCTTATATTAAATTATATATAACTTATAACGTGTTATAATTTATAATAAAACTGATTAATACTGATTAATAAGTTATTTAAACTATAGATTTTTCCTGATAAAATGAAAAGGTTTCAGCAAGGAAACTTATTGTCATTTGTTAATTTAAAGAAAACTAAAGTTGACGAAACTAATGTAATATCAATGAGTTCCCCAGTTGAATGTCTAAATTCTATTAATACATCAAAATCCAATACCGAAGTTCAAGAATAATTTGATCCAAAATCCTCAAACACGGCAGACTGTCAGCTACCAGATTGCTGGAATGGAAAACTACTAAGGATACTTATGAACACTATAAATGGCTAGTAGTAAAAGATAGAAAATTATGTTGTCAAGAGTGTTCACAAATAAAGAACTTGGGAATGGAAACCGAAAAACATATACATGTTTTATAGGAATGAATGTCGGGGTTGATTGTTCCTGTTGGGCCAGAATACAAATGGCCTTGAGAATTGTTTAAATGAATCGGTAATACACACGCAAATACAACATGCAGATTTAAAATCAGACCCATAAAACACTAACTAACCATGCTAAAATACGAGAATGAAAACAATCAAATATAAAATCGTAAAACACGAAAATAAATTAAAATAATAACAAAATTCAACAAGATCCGCACGAATTAAACATAAACATAACACGAAAACATAAAATTTGACCGAAATTTGACAATTTATCAAAAAAATGCGAAAATTCATGAAAATGGAACAAAAAATAAATAATTTGAATTGGAAACAATTCAATTTAAAAGTTAAAAAGAAAATTGTCAAATTAAATTATAAAAATTATAAAATTAAGAATAGAATATACTAGAAAACCACAAGGTCAAATTTTTTTTACTAAATCAAATTTACAACGCAAGGTTAGAGGCCTAAAATAGGTATATATATCGATTCATTTTCACATAATTTTAATCGGTTTTTAACCTAGAATCAGCTTTACTCTGTATAATTACTAGTAGATTACCAGAATTTTTAAAGGTGAGTGGAGGAATGCTCGAAAACTCTCCACGTCGTGTCCTCGCAACCTCGTATGAGTTCTGCTTGGGCATCGGCGTGGGGAGAGAGTTATGTTGTTATTATGATAAACGAAGTTATTGTGGTAAATTATATTTCAATAAAAATATTTATTAAGAAACTAAACTTTTTCTTTGTCGAAAATTTTCCGGCTCACAGCCGACACATCATGCAAGATATCAACTTATCACAGCCTATCGAGTTGTGTAAGTGCGGTGATAGTCCGCCAATAATTCGTACCCATGAAGGCTACGGCGTGAGAACGCAGTAGCTGGAACGTAAATTATTAATCCGTATAGGGGAAATGGGTTGAAGGAGAAATAGTCTTTTGGCTGTTTCGCCCTCACTCAACTCCCGTAAACTCGACCTAAAATCACGACACCAAACGGCTTAAACTTAAAACATTGAGTAGTCCAGTGGGCACTCATAATATTGTAATATTAACACAGATTTTCCTAAAAGGAAAGGTGACTTGGGAGTCAACGCAAATTAAATACCGTTGCTATGATCTCTAACTTATTCATTATAACTAACTAAACTAACTCCAAGGCGAATATTACTAAACGATAACTAACCAAAAGTTAATTGCTAAAAGTATTCTAGGTGAGGAAAATTCTAACCCGATAATTAACCGAAATTTAAATTTCAACCCGAGAAATCAAATAGACGATATTTTTCTCTTAAGATTCGTACAACCTGACAAATCCCTAAGCCCTAACATCTAATGTTGTTGAACGTAATCATATCAAAAGGTTATTCTTAAAATATACCGGCATTCTTTCAAAACTCATTAAAAATCACTTAACGGAATTGCCGTAAATGCCCCATACATAATAATTTGTAATTTAGTAATTTCACTCATAACTGAACAAACTAGTAAAGAACGCTAAAGTAGACCCGCTCAAACAGACATTCTCCCGGAAAAAATTGACTATTAAACCCCAAATATTTAAAAAGGAAAACCCATTGACATTTAATAATTTCCGAACAGACTAGGCGATGAGAAACTTTGGACTAAATAGGTTCAATTTATCCCTCTCAATAATAGAGTAATCGCATAAAATCTCTGAATATTAACAATGGATAAATATAATGATTACTTCCAAACTTATCTTTGCGTTGAATTAACAAATCTAAAAACACAATTGATGACTTTCTCTCCGTTTCACATGTGAATACAATGTTTCTATGTAAACTGTTCATAAAATGCAAAAACGGTTCTACATGTTTCTGGTTTTCAAATATAAGAAAAATATCATCCACATACCTTTTATAAACAAAAGGTTTTTCAAATTGGAAAGAAGCAATTTTCTTTTCCAAACTAGAACAGTTTACATAAAAACATTGTATTCACATGTGAAACGGAGAGAAAGTCATCAATTGCGTTTTTAGATTTGTTAATTCAACGCAAAGATAAACAGTATGAGATAGAGATTTATAGAAAACCAACTGATACTGGTCTTTATACTTCTCCAGAAAGCTTTTGTGAATTTAAGTATAAGAGAAATATGGTGAAAGGATTGATTTATCGTTCATGGGCTTTATCTTCTACTTTTGCTAATTCGGTAAAAAGTGTTGATAAATTGGTTGAGTTGTTGATAAAGAATGGATATCCTAAATCATTTTTATTGTTGATGATAAAAGAAACTGTTGATAAATTGATTAAAAATCCTAAGGATCCATGTTTTGGAAAGTCTGAATGTAATTTGTCGGATGGGTGTGAATTGAGTGTTGGTCTGGGTGATGGTAAAAATGGATATAAAAACATTGAGCCTAAATATGTGTTAGTATTGCCGTACTCTGAAGGCTTTACAAATTATAAAAGGAAGTTAAGTAAACAGATGGGAAATTTAGAGTATAAGATCGTCTCTAATTCGTGTAAGGTACGCAATATGTTTATTAATAAATCAAAAACTCCGGTTGGATTGTGTTCTGATCTCGTTTATCAATTTACATGTAATGGGTGTAATGCCACATACATTGGAGAGACTTCCCGTCATCTCTGTACTCGAGTTCTAGAACATTGTCGATTGAAGGGTTTGACCAATATTAGTGAACACAATAGAGGCTGTAAAAGTGATATAGGAATGTCTGATTTTAGAATTTTGTTGAGAAGTTTTAATAATTATTAGGAACGCGTGATATGTGAAGCATTGCTGATAAGGTCATTGGATCCAAAGATTAATGTGCAGAGTGCTGTGACTACGAATGTTTTGAATGTTTTTAAATAGTTTACGTATGTTAAATCATGTTTGTTTTTTTAATATTATTAAAATAATTGAAAATTTTAAATTACATTAATTTTTAAAAATTAGAATATAAGTAAAAAAATTTAAAAATTTTAAATTAATCTAAAATATATTTTTAAAAATATTTATTTATTAAAAAATTAAATTAATAAAAAATAATTTGTTTAAATTAAATGTTAATTCATAATATTTTTAGTTGGTTTTGAGTACCTGAAGATGATAGGTGTGCTATCGAAATATATCGTACGAAAGGTTTTTTATTGGCGTTATCTTTTAATTTGGGATATCATCAATAAATTTACAAAATTTACAAAAATTGTACTGAATAAGTCCACTAATAGGCAGTAATTACAGGGGCAAATAAATTCCATTCCACCATTTGATGAGGTATACTCCACGACCACAGAAGCCGCTGTAGAGGAGGTTCATTGGCGACGATTGACATACGATGTACATTAAGATAAATGAAACGATGGAGATTGCCAACATGTGTCGTCGAGGGGAGATGAAAAATCTGAAGAGTAATTATTCAAATGAGGAACGATAACAAAAATTACTTTCAGCTAACATCGAGTGATAAAAACAACTCCCCTTCAAGTAAGAATACTCATCCCCGAGACTAGAAGTTCCAGTGAACATTAATATTGATCGACAACTACCTAAATAAATTGCTAAAAATAAGGAAATAACCGAGAAAATTACCTGAGATTGTAAGTTGCAAAAATCTAATTCAATAATAACGAAAATTAAATTAAGTAACTAATTTATGCCATCCAGTTGACATTTCTGAAAATCAATTCAGCCGAAAAACACCGTTCGATTAGTAGGGGACGGTACATGACCTTTAAAAATTGGCAGTAAGTACACCAATGAAAAATCGAATTTTACCTGCGCTTTCCACACCATTCCACCAAAATCAAATCAGTGTGCACCCATACCACCCGAAAATCGGCAAATTATGTACTTCCATAAGTATAAAGTACTAATCAACGTAGAGAAATTAGTCAACTCGAGATCCAAGGAGACGATATAATTATGGAGTCAACAAGGAGCTCCAGAGATGGTAAGCCTCAGTTTTTTTATTAATCAAACTAACCTGATTATGAGTCATAGTTACCCCGACGTGGAGAATCAACCCCAATGCCGATTGTTCCGGATTTCAGAATTGAATTGTTATGACTTCTATGAATAAATTTATATAAGCCAAAGTTTCTTCCTTATGAAAGTTTTGTCGATTTAAGAAGGGGAACCTTCGTTAAGCCAGAGGTTTTCCACACCACTCAGCTTGAAGATGAAATGTTACTAGAGACGCCCACCCATTTGATAACGATGTCGATACTTATGATGTGCATGGACCCTCAGGTTATGGTAGATTAAACGAGGACACATCAGCATCACCTTGACTAGCTTGTGATGGAGTGACGATCCGAGAAATAATGTGAGCAAACAAAAACGAATACAATTAAATGCCAAACCCTAACCTGCTGAATGGGGAGATAGTTACCCTATAAATGATGCTTCACTGTCCCAGGAAATGTCAAATTCAGGTTACCTATCAATTAATAAAATTAAATGAACCATACTATTCTAATATTACTTGGTAATTAACGAACTAATATTAGTAAAATTAAATGAGAGCATTATTTCATTTTACGTAGTAATTAGTAACTTAACAGTAGAAAAAGTAAATTAAAACCATTAGTTTTATTTTGTAATTAACTTAACATTAGAACAATTAAATAAAATCATCATTTTAACCTCACGTAGCAACCAATAACTCTACGATCATGAATTTAAACAAAATCTTCATGTTAATACCGAGTATTAGTTTAATAACGTAACGTTAATGAATCCAAATAAAATTATCTTTCCGATATCAAGTATCTGGTTAACTCACAGTTAATGGAACTAAATAAAATTTATCAGTCTAATGTTAAGCATTAGTTTGATAACTTAATGTTGATAAAGTTAAATGAAGGTTATCAGTCACTACTATATTGTTGGGCCAGAACGTAAACGGCCTTGAGGAATGTTTTAATGGATCAGTAACACACACGCAAATATAACATGCAATTTAAATAAACCTATTGAAACATCAACTAAACCCTACCAAATATGAGAAAAAGAGAATTAAATATAAATTAATAAACATAAAAATAAATTAAAATAATAACAAAACGCACCAAGATCCGCACGATACCAACACAAACATAACAAGAAAACACAACAAATTCGACACAATTGAAAAATTAATAAAAGTTCATAAAAATGAAACTTAAATCAAAAGATTTGAATTAGTAATAATTCAATAAAAATCCTAAATGAAAAATTATAAAAATAAATCAAAAAATAATAAAAGTAAAGAATAGAATTTACTAGAAAATAACAAGGTCGAATTTTGTTTTACTGCATCAAATTTAACATGCGAGGAAAATAGGTATAAATACTGATCCATTTTCACATTAAAACCACCGTTTTTCGAAACCAACCATATTTTCAAATCTTAAAACTATTTTTGAATTCGTTTAAAAACATTTTTCAGAGTTTACTTTTAGGTGAGAAATATTTATGTTGGAGCCCTCTCTCCACGTCACATCCTTGCAACTCGGTAGAGCTCTGCTTGGACGTCGGCGTGGGGAGAGAGGTATTTTTATTTTTTTTTTGCAATATTATGCCGTTTTTAATTTTTATGGATTGACATGGATGGTAATTATGTTTATCTGTTTATAATTAATAAATATTATTAATATTAATACATTGTTTTTATATATTTAAATGAACTAAAATTAAACTCTGTCGAAATTTTTCCGGCCCACAGCCAACACATAACGCAAGTAAATAAAATCTACACACAAGTCAGATTCGTGTAAGTGCGTGGAATATCGCCAATGATCTGTGCCCGTGAAGATCCGGCGTGCGGAACGCAGGGTTGGAACGTCAATATTACCCGTATAGATGAAACGAGAAATAAGGAAGAAGTTTCCTGGCTACTTCCTCGTTTCTCATTTCTATAAAATCGACTTAAAATCAGACTACACACGGCTCAAAATCATCACACCGAGTAGTCCAGTGGGCACTCAGTAAATACAATGTAAACACAATATGCGATTAAGGCCTATTAAAGGGGAATGGTACGAGGAGTGAATTAAATGGAAATCGTTGTTATAACTAATCTGGACTAAAATTTTGAAATAAATTAAATTTACAATTCGAATAAATTAATGGCGATTATTAAATAAGTAATTCATTGATTTAACAAACATCAAAATAACTATTGATTAAAAACTAAAGAAAGGTTAAAATAATTCATTAAATTATTATAATTAACAGTAGAGTTTTATTGAGAAAAATTACGTAACCCATTAGATTAACTTATTGTAAATTATTAAGTATCAGTAAATGAATTTTGAGTAAAATTGTCAACAATTAAAAGCCAGTAATTAAAACAAATCTTACGCTAAATTAATGTATTAATCAACAAATTTTTCTCTAATGGTAGATTCAAAATTAATTAACCTAAATTTCTCGATTTACAATAACTCCACTCAAAATATGGTCTAACATTGAATATGAATCCGAACATTGAACGAGCATAGTATTGATTACATCTCTAAAATAATCATAACGGAAAACTGTTTTAGTAAGGCGCATAAATACGATAAACTAATTACTTTAACATAAAAAAAATCGAAAAATCATATAAAATTTATTTCAAAAAATTTAAAACACTCGCTTGCTCGAAGTCAACGAAAAATAATGTGATTGAAATTCAGGAGATAAATAGATAAGATTTTCCAGTAGAAGTTGAATAAATTTCCAATATTACGCGTGAGAATGAAAATCCATAATTTTGCGACGAAGAAAACCCCTTAAAATATGTATTAAAATGAAGTAATTAAACAAAATAAATTACCAAATGATCCTATAGCAACTTTTAACAGCACTATTGACCCTCAATCAGAAAATCCATTGTCCAAAATTGCGAGAGATAATCAAGTAGCCCGAAATTCTTAAAATTACTGCATCTCACAAAATTCGTTTTAACAAATGTTGACCTATGAAATAGTCTACGATCGCCCGAATTGAAAGTTCATTACCTGAAATAAACATTGTAAATTATTGATTGAGAAATTAACCATCTTACTAGTCGACATTTCCGGCGACATCAACATCCGCTGCCGTAGCCGAATTATAAATGGCATACACTTCCTGCCTGTCTGAATTTCCATCGTACATTTTATTTATAATTAACGTGGACTGTTCATCCATTTCATTTTCAAATCATGTGTTCACTGAATATTCCGGACGAGGACTTAAAGTTGCAATATCCGACTGTCATAGAATCTCCTTCAAGTAAATCTTCAATTTAATTCGATAACAACATTATGTTTATGTTTGAGTCACAGGAATAATCTAGAGCATTAGTAAATAGACTTTCCAGATCGATGAACGCGAATCTATAAGTCACAGTTGTTATCGCCCTCACAACCGACGAATTCCTAAGGTCCTGTCGATTTTGGCTACGCATTTTTCGTCAATCCAATAAGACAGCAATGCCATAAAATGTTTGAGTGGAAATTATTAACCCAAAATTCCGTTTTGATCATATTAGGAAATTGCCATCAATGTATATTTTTTTTGGAGAAACTAATTCCTCGAATAACTATCCAGGTATTTTTACTTGACCAAAGAATCAGACCCTAAGTGAGAGTTTTGTAACTTTTATAACTGACTTGTTTTTTTTTTGTAAATGATAATCATTAAAATTTATTTTTGGTTTAATATACATGGATGTTTAATCATCAAATTATCGCAAAGTTAACTGATTTAAGTTGTTCTAATGGAAAATTTATAAATACCCAAAGAATGTTTTACAAGGTTTCTTAACGATTTATTCATTTAATTACCTTATATTAATATTTCAAACACGCCTGGTTGAACATTTTAAACATACACCAACCTCAATACTAGAGATAAATAAACCACTGGTGATCGAAATAAGATAAAGTTACAAATGATTCGCATTTTTGATCTTTCGTTAACCCCCATAAGGATTTCTTGAACCGACCCTTACGGCATGAAAGCGAATAACCCAGTAGCTTGGAGATATCGTTCTTCCTTGTCACAATACATGGCCGGACCAGCTAGAAAAAACGCGTTATACTTCGAGTTCCGCGAGCCGTGGCACTTTGAAATTAAGATCACCCAGCCCTCTTAAAACGACGAGAAACGTTATCCAATTACGTACCCCAGATCACGGAATAAATATAATTTTTCCATTCAGGACAAACCGGAGCTATGATCGAACTCCCTGCTCATGTAGTGGAACAATGGAGGCAGGCATGGAATCGGATGTATCGAGAGCGATGCCCTGACCTGCCTGAAGACGACCAGCACGAAGACATATCGCCGGAGGAATTCATGCGGCAGTTCCGGAAGCCGTTTGACGAGCCCAATCCTTCCCAGGACATCCTAACTCAGGCCCAAGAGCTCCTGGAGGGCCTCCTCCAACTCCAGCGCCAAGTCGAAGCAGATGTGGCAAGAGCAACAGCACACCTGGCCAACGTCAAAGATGATCTGGTGGCAGGACGGTTAGCCAGCAGATACCCACCGTCGCCAAGACCAGTCCGGAACCTCAAAAGGCCAGTGTTCGTGATCCCTGGTTATTCCCCAGAAGAAGGGATCAAGCGATTCCTCGCAGATGAGTGACCATTGTATTAATGATTTGAACCTCTTGTTATAATATTAGTATTATAGACCAGAAAAATTCTTTCTCTTCTTTTATTATTATTGTAGTTTTATTTCATAGATATGTTTAAGTTTAAATACAGTTATCATTAATAGCCATCATAAAAATTCAACCCTTATTATTCCAGAGATGGACCCCATGCAGTTACTCCAGAATGAACTAACTCAGGCGAGGCAAACCAATAAGAAATTACACGATCAACTTGTTCAATTAGTTCGGGAAACGCAGCAAATTAAAGCAACATGGATCGAGCCCACGAGAATCAAACTATTGTACCAAAAACTAACTTCGGCCCAGAAGGGATGGGCAGAAGAAAAGCAGTTAGTACAGGGCCTAAAAACTCAAATCAAGGGGTTAGAGGTAGCGTTATCCGCCTGTCAGGAGGGAGCAGCGGTGACCTACCCTCTGGTCTTCGCCCCTGCTCAATTGGCCTATCGCGAATCGAACCCTACATCGTCTGCAACCTTGACTACTCCCATCACCCCATCAACAGCCAGTCGTCGACCTGGACGTAAGGAGCGGGCTAAGCACTGAGCCGCTCGATCTTCCAACCCGTCAGAAATCATATAATCTTTGGATAAATAAAACATCATTTATATATATTGTGGTTTTCATGTACACTTTGTTATTTGTTATATCATCTCGAGGTTTGAAGCCACATTGTCGAAGGGTTAAATAAACAGTACCACCTATTTCATTGTTAGATTAATGACGATAAAATAAATAGATAAACAATAGAAACTAAAACGCAAGGGGACCAAATAATTTTAAAAGCGAGCACAGGTCTTCTATCGACAGCTCGTGAACCCGAGGATTGTCCGAGCAATTACAGTACTAGTGATAATACTCAATTTTTGCGGATAATCCACCACTTGAACACATTACCAACGTTGCCTACCAACGGGTGCTAAGTGGCAGTTAGCATCATTTTGTATGGCGTTACTGGGACAACCATAAAGATAAGCAAGATTTGAAACCCTGTAACCCACCAATATAAATCAAAATTTGGTAACTCAAGTGCTATTGTAACATTAATGGTACCCAACTCATTGATTGGAAAATCCTAGACAAAATCTTTTTCCAATTCTGTAAATTGGATAGTTCAAATAGAATTACCAGTGAAAACATATGAGGTAAAGGAAACGGACAAGGAAAATCATTAGCGTCATTTGCTTAGAAAATTGCCGATCATAATAATTAAAATTAATTTTTGTTAAGGAAATATGATATATAAGAAAACAAATAATCTAGAGTTTGTGAAAAATAATAAGCTAAGTCTTGTAATTATTAAACGAATTATTAAATCTCGTATTTCATCTCCATCACAGCTGGGTCGGACAAGTCAAAATCACCCTAGTACCATATTGCCACCGAACAACCCGATGACCCTATATTCGTTAACGAGAAGCCACTACAGAACTACCCCTATTAGTATTTCCAATAGCTCTGGATAATAGCTTACCTTAAGAGATACACGCCCTTCATCCGTAACGATAATAATACTCATTACTCTAAGGAACGGAAGCCAGTAAAAAAAAGGAATTAGGCGGAATAACCAATGACAATCAACCCAGGAGTTGTCTGACTTACTTTTATGATCGCGTCTGATAATTATGGAAGAAATGATGTTGAAATCTGTTTTATTTATTTTGGTTTAGACGATTCGTGGATCGACTCATCCCGGATCACGGTGCGCTTCCCCACACACACGGCAAATCGTTGTCGCCAGGCCCTGTGGGATGCGGGATTCACCGTATCCCAAGCCAAGGAGTCAAGGTTCGTACAACAACGACCATCGGAGGAGATCGAACTCCTATTTATCGCCATAAAACGGGAGCCCGGGCGCAACCCAGCGCGAGAAATCCGGGGTCACGCTGAGTTCCTCCTTGTCCGTCTCGAGGAACATCAGCGACAGACCGATGCCCAGGTGAAAAGTGCCAGACGGTACTTAGCCAACGTCAACGACGATATCGCAAAGGGAAGAATTCTCAGCACGGACGGATACGCTCCGTTATACAATACATTGGTCAACCTCGATGATCGCAGGTTGAACACGAATTCCAAGGCCATCAATGTAGTGGTCCCACGGAGGATCCTTCCCCGAAATATGAGGACGGAGAAAGAACGAATAAATGCTCGAATAAATCCACGGCGAGACAACTACAAACGCCATTATGGACCATATTGTAATGAATGATCACAATAAATTAACTTAGTTTGGGTTGAGTTTTTTTATATTACCAATAAAATCATGTAAATAGAAACATCGATAAAATTCTACGGCTTTAAGATTATATCGAATAATAAAATGTAGAAGTGTGCGATCTAATAATCGTTTTTTTGTTATAGACATGAAATCCAGCCAAATCATGCAGCGCGAATTGGATAACGCGCACAAAGTAAACAAGGAGTTACACAAAACAGATCCACAACTAACCAGGGAAGTAAAACAGACCAAGGCTACCTGGGTAGAACCGAAAAGGGTCAAAATCCTCTACCAGAAAATTACCTACGAGAAACAAATGAACCAGAATCTAAGAACCCAGATAAAAGGCCTAGAAGTAACATAGCGGCTGGTCAGGAAGGCGTAGCGGTGACGTACCCCCTGGTTTTTGCTCCTGCCCAAATACCCTACCGGAATGCGGTGGCTACTCCAAAGGCCGTCCCAAGACCAGAAAGACGTCGTCCCGGAAGAAATGAGCGCGTCAAGCGTCGAACCGCTCTACACCACGAATAATGCATGTCACTAATCATTTTCAAATAAATGTTTTTCTCTCTCGAGTTGTCTTATAAATTAACGTTGGAACGAAATTTTAAATCGATAATAAGAGTCAAAATTTATGTTATATGATGAGCAAGACCAAACAGGAAAGAAGGACCGGAATGAATAAAGCGCACACAGGCCTTCTAACGGCAGTGCGTTGAACCCAGTTTGAGGTCGGACCAGAGCAGTTCCTATGTGCCGCTCACCTTTGGCGATCTCAACACCAATGGTTGCATCACCAACGTTGCCTAGCGACGGGTAACCATTGGGGGCAAGAAAAGTTTTATATCTGGGGTCGAGGTCATAAAAACCATAAACCCCACATTCCTAACGGATCGAAAAAAGAATCCAGACAAGTTTCTCTTAGCAAAAAGTAAAAGAACATTCCTTATCTCAGGGGCATATTAAAATTCAGGATATTATAAATCAACGTAAAAAACAAGTTTTGCTCACTATCGTTGACGTTGTTAATACGAAAGCAATTAATACTACAATAAAAATTTTCAACACTGTTTATAGTCTCGTAAAGCGCAATCGACCACTATCTGATTTAGATGCTACTTTGGAATTGCAAGAAAAAATGGCGTTAATATTGGAAATTGTTTACATTCCAGATATACTGCTACTAATGGTGTTCAAAAACATGATCAGACAAAATTCAAAAATCTGTATTATAATAGATGAAGCATCAACGCTTGCTTCATGAAATAGTGTGTGAAATAGAATCTACAGTTGCGCCAGTGATGGTTTTTGTAGATTTAAAAGAATTGACGTCTACCACTGCAGAAAATATCCTCAAGGTATTACTAGACTGTTTGACAGAATATGAATTTAATAACGAATTTTAACTAAAAAATCTTATAGCATTCTGTTTAGATGGCACATCGACTATGTTAGGTAGAAAGTCTGGCGTGGACACTAAATTAGTTAAACTGTTTCGTAATTTAGTGGTATGGCATTGTTTAAATCACCGTTTACAACTAGCACTCGATAATGCTATAAATAAAATAAAACATGTCAACCACTTTAAAATTTTCTTAGACAAAGTGTATACTATATATCATCAATCCAACAAAAACCAAAATGAATTGGAAACCGTTGCCAAAGAAATGAACATTGAAATCATTAAGATTGGTCGCGTGTTATGTCCTAGTTGGGCAGTCTGCAGCTTAAGATCTGGTACTGTGGCGTGTCAAGCATATCCTGCGCTATACAAACATATTGCCAACTCTGCATCATACACTGGAATGGCTAAAAGATAAGCTAATATAAATTTTATCGAAAATTTGGCACTGAGGATAGACATTTTAAAAGAACTTCCTACTTTTTGAAATGACTTGCAATCACGAACAATTAACATATCGAGAGCCGAAAAAAATTAATTAGACGTTCAATAAGAGCAATAAAAATGCGAAAAACTAATTTTGGAAAGCATGAAATAAAAGTTCCAAGTTTAACTATTTCAGGTGACTTCAAATGTGTACCATTCGAAAACAATTATAAATTTAAATCTATTCCAAGAGAAAAATTATTGGATAGTCTTGCACATAATATGAGGCTTAGGCTGCTATGTGCTACCCATATAAAGTTAAATAATAGACATATTGATAATAGTTAATAGAAGTTTATACAAAGTTTTGACGTTTTAGAATCTTGCACATGATCATTTGATGAAATACTTTCATCTTGGCTAAAAGGAGAAGAAAATATTACAAAATTAGGCGAAATTCTTAAATCAACGAATTTCGTGATTTTGTTGATGCTTACACACAGTCACAAAATATTCAGTTGCCTGAAACAATTTTAAAGACAAAGAAAATAACTAACATCATAGCAGTTAGCAGTGCAGAAGCCGAACTAGGATTTAGTTTGATGAATACAAAGCATTAAATGAAACTGCGAAACTTGCCTCTATGGTCAACTGTAGATTTAAACCTTCAAATTCTGGATATTTTTCACTAAACAACATCAACCCCGACATTTTCAAAACCGTGCTATATGGCTAACATATTCCTATAATCTCAGATACCAATATTTATAAATACCTTCGCGTTGACTTCTCAGAAAAACGAAAACACAACATTGACAATCGAATCAATGAGGCTCTGTTGGACACAAAATTTATATCTGAATTTCACTTACACATCTCTCAGAAGTTATATTCTTATAAAACCTTTGTGCACTCACGTCTTATCTTTACTTTCCGTAACTGCTATCTCTTACTTAACTGCATTTTACTTAATAAAAATGGACACACTTAATGACGCACAATGGTTATTTCTTATTAAAGCTCGTAACAACTTTCTTAAGCTAAACTTTAATCCTTATAATCTTAAAAACAATCTTTCTCCTTTATGTAGACAATGTTGATTTGAAAATAAAACGCAAACTCATATATTTAATCATGCAAGGCAAAGATAAGCGCCCGAAGAAATAAGCATGATAGAGTCCTCTTATGTGTTATTTCTTTTCTTAATGAAATCGGCTTTGATCTCGATATTGAACAGAAGCCTGTATATGTCAGCACACCAACCACCTTAAAACCAGTCATGATAATAAAATCTAAGAGGAACAAAATTGTAAACCTCTTAGACCTAAAAATACCTTATTATCTAAGAATTAACTTTGATTTAGCTCGAGCCGGAAATTAAACCAAATACAAAGACCTAGTCAGAGATATTGGAGAAGCCTTCAAGGTCGAATGTACTGTATCTGCTTTAGTAATGGGATCAAACCGCAGACATTGACCTGTCTCTCAGATGGCTAAACGCAGAAATTAAGGGGGGAAAATATGTACCAAAAACGATTTTCTCTAAATTTTGCACCTCCATACGTAGGCTAAACGAAAAGTTTTATATTATTATTAAAATAACATTAGTTAAGGAGCGCTTTCTACTAGACATAAGGGGGAAATAATTTACAACAATTATAGATAGGGAATCGCTTAAAGAAACGTCTGATATAATACATGTCCTGACTAGCGAATAGTATGCTGAGCAGTGGTTCTTAATGACATACCAGGGACATATAGTTAAGACTATAGGAGACAATAGACAATCAGCATACTTAACCAAACATAGAATACTTAATGACCAACAATACTATTTTTTGATCAAAGTCCGGAATAACATGTTAAGCTTAAATTATAGCACTCATAGGGTTAAGGAAAAAATGAACACAAACTGTAGGCTATGCAATAAGGAACCAGAGACCCAAGCACATATTTTTAACCACTTCACCCAAACAGGCAAAGCTAGAAGAAATAAACATAACAATGTAATGGAAAAAGCTGGGGAATACTTAATATCCAAGGGGTTCCAAGTAGATATAGAAAGATCCCCTCCCGGCATTGAAACGCGACTTAGACCTGATCTAATTATAAAATCAAAACGCAATACCCTCATCCACATCCTAGATATCAAAGTCCCATACGACCACCTAGAGAACTTCCAAAACGCCAGAGAGAAAAATTATAAAAAATACAAAGACTTAGCCCTCGAAACCGGTAAGGAAAACAACTGTAAAACAACACTTTCCGCACTTGTGGTAGAAACACTTGGGTCATGGGATGGGGAGAACGATAGGACACTAACCAAAATAGGTCTTAACTCTACAGAAGCCAAAAAACTGGTCAAAATCTGTATGACAACTGCAATAATATCAAGTTATAGAATATTCATGGACCATGTCACCAATAGAGAAAAATCATAGGTACCCAAAATTGATGTTACAGGCACTGAGTGCTTAGTACCACAAAAAACTGAATAGCGAGATATCTCAATAATAATATTAATAATAAATAATAATAATAATAATAATAATAAAAATAATAATAATAATAATAATAATAATAAAAATAATAATAATAATAATAATAATAATAATAATAATATTATTATTAAATAGATATCTCGTTATCAGTAAAAATATTTATACTGTACCCAAATGTCACTAATGGCATAAAATGCTTATTAGTGCATCCACAGATGAATGAATAAGCATGGATGTTACTTGGGGTAAGGCATACTTCCAAGTACATCAATATACATAAATAAATGCCCAAGTTTACAACATGTCATCAGGGGTATAGAATACTTCCTGATGCACGACTCTACATCAAAAATGTCTATTTGATGATAGAGATAATAATCTCCAAGTGTATTAATGGCAGCAAAGATGCTTATTATTCACTACATAGATGATAATGGGATGATAACTGACCGATATCATCCTACTAGCGGACTTATCAAACTAAAGATATGTCCATGAAGCATCACATAATGATGCTCAAAAAGGTTATTTACTGTATACTTAAAATTGAGGGTAGGAGCATCTAATGCCCACTAGCCCACGAACTCTTAACATAATAACTACTGTAAGAGAACACTATTTCCCAATAGAGCACTGGCACTTAGTTGCTACTGCCTATTCCCAGAAGACAATGGGTTGATAACTGGTCATTATCATCTTATAAGCAGACATAACCAATCAGAGGTATGTCTGTGAAGCATCAATTAATGATGCTCATTTGAACCAATAAACTGACATGGTCTGGAGGAGGGGATTGGTGGGAGTGCTGCCTGATTAAGCGAGATGTTGTGATGGCTACTGATGATCCCCACAGGGAACACAGTATAATCAACTAATAGTAGCCACATAAAAACAGCCGAAACCACCAGGTTTCAGCTTATCCGTATGGATTATGCCTACTCTTAGGAGTGGTTGCTAAAACCAAGCTTCGGGATTTAACCAAATACAAAGACCTAGTCAGAGATATTGGAGAAGCCTTCAAGATCGAATGTACTGTATCTGCTTTAGTAATGGGATCACTTAGTACTTGGAACAAGGTCAATGAACCAATGCTGAAGAAAATAGGCCTAACAAAATCAGAAATAGGCACTTTATCAAGAAAGGCTTGCCATGAAGCAATTGTATCCTGATACCATATATACAGAGAGCAAGGATTCAACTCTTACTTATCCACACTGCAAATTTGCCTATAAACATGATACGGATGAACGGCAATATGATTATTAATTCAAATTCTGAATTGAATTGATTGTTACAAAATTTAAACTGAAATGCTGAGATTACTCGCATACGATAGCCATAGTTAGCCGTGTTGTATTAAAATAAACTTTGCCTTTCTTTAAAATTCACATTGAGAATTTTCCGAGCCTCTTTAGTGTGATAACTGCGCAGAAATTCATGAATTCACATTTACTGTGCGGTGGTATTGGTGTTACTGTGCGACCTGACTTGCCTGCAGCATAGAGGGAACATAAATCCCGAGTATATGCTTATTCTTTGAATTCTTTGAATCTGAGTATTAAAAAAATATATATATATATATAAATTTTATTTTAATAAACAAAACGGCCCTAAAGGCTAAATTTTGCGAGCATGCTCAAGCAATTAAAACTTCTAATCTTTAATTTTTCCATTCGATTAAACTCGTCCATACGTCCGAGTTTCATTACGTTAACGTATGCTCTCGATAGATGTGATAAGCTCCAACAACAGCCTCATGGCAAGCTTTCCTTGAAATTTGGTTGATTTCGGTTTTAGTTAAAGCCAATCTTAGTTAGAATTGGGTTAATAGTTTTATCCTATGATCCAAGAGTTCCAACTACCAGTGCTGAAATTGTGCTGTTGGTTTTAAAGGCACGTCCAATTTCTCCGGCTAATAGATTGTATTTGGCAAAATTCCGATTTCAAGCATTCTTGAAATTCCCCTTACTACCATACGGCACTATCTATATCTAAATGTGGACGTTATTATTTCTCTTGGATCTTATTACTAGGTCACGTTTTAAGGTAGTAGGTGGTTTAACATAATCGGGGCTTTTTTCTAAATCGCAATTGAAGCCCCTTTCTTTCAAGAATGTCACAGCAGAGGACACGTTCATGCTTGGTCGCGCTGAGCAGTGATTAAAGATATGCGCTTGTGTCTCAGCTTGCGTTTGACAGTGTCTACAGTCTGTATAGAGATTTGATTTTATTCTTTGTGGGCAGTAATTGAGCTTAAGGATGTTATTGCGTGCTCTAATAAAGAAAATGTACCTTGCATCGTTATGTATCTCGGAGACAATTAAATAAGAAGTTGTTTGACTATCACCCACTGTCATCGCTATGTGTTCCTGGACATTTAGAGAACACCATTTTTTGACATAGTGACTGACTATTATTTTATGCAGTTCTACAGATATTTTCTTGAGGTTAGAACCATCAAAGTAGTTGATTCTGTTTTTATAAGTGACCTCAAGCCTAATATTTTCTTCAAATAGTCGAAGCTTTGCTGAAGAAAAGTTTAAGGTTTTGAATAGTTCACCATCCATCCAGAGCAAGGAAGCATCAAGTGAGCCTCCTCATCTAGCCTCTAATAGCTCAAGTAACACCATATTACGAAAGATTCATTAGGCGAATTTAGGAGTCTAGTTATATTGGCAATACTCTGAACAAGATATTCATCCATTGCTGAATTAAGACCTAGACCACCTAATTTACTATCCGAGAATAAGAAGCTGTTGTTCATCACAGTAAATTTGTCACTAAGTAGTGATCTAAGTAAGGCTTTAAATTTCTGATCATAACCAGTCTGTTTTAGGGGTTCTATTACGTCCGGAGTTAAGTATCATTTGTTCAATATTGCAATTTTTGAAAGTAAAGATAAGTCGACAGTGTACAAACGTCTTATAAGTAGTATGATGTGTTGCCTCCAGCACAACCCTCACCTCCCCCTCCTGGGTAAAAATTTTTATAAGTCTAAAATTATACATTTTCTGAGACAAAGATCATGACTTATTCAGGGTCCTTGGGTGACTCATCATATTTCTCAAGTTCATTTAAACAAAGACCATAACTCATTCAAGGTCATTGGGTGACTTGTCATATTTTTTCAAGGTCATATTATTTTTAAAAAATTTAAATTTAAATTTACTACTTATTCGTATAAGTAGTGTTTTAATTATTAATATTTTTTAATTTTAATTTTTATTCTATTACTTCTTATTAATACTATTTATTATTATTAATATTTTTTATTATTATTAATATTAATATTATTATTATTATTATTATTATTATTTCAAGTTATTTTTATTATTATTATTATAAATATTAATATTATTATTGTTACAAGTTTTTATTTAATTTTTATTTTTATTCTATTACTTATTATTATTACAAGTTTTATTAAGTTTTTATTTATTTTTATTATTATTATTATTATTATTATTATTATACTATAATTAATATATAATAAAAACAAAGTCATTAACAACAAAAAACTTTTAATAAAAAGAAATAATTCGGCTATATAGTAATATTGTCGAAGAGCTTTATTCAAAGCCCATTCCACATACCTCCGATATCGGGCCGTGTTGATGGATATTTTGTATATGATAAATAGGCCTAGATATTTGAAAACTCCTGTCAAAAAAAGAATGAATAATTTAGAAATTCAATTTGAACTCATATATGAGACTTTAAAAAAAGCTCGGAACACAATATATGATGATATTCTATATCTAAATCAGACCATA
The DNA here is from genome assembly GCA_022537955.1 of Schmidtea mediterranea. Classification (NCBI taxonomy): domain Eukaryota; kingdom Metazoa; phylum Platyhelminthes; order Tricladida; family Dugesiidae; genus Schmidtea; species Schmidtea mediterranea. The sequence goes on from CM039680.1 coordinate 164,172,236, forward strand.
GGTATTATCAAAAATGAATTAAGAAAATCAAAAATGAAAATCGAAAAATTAATGAAAAAAGGATAAATCAAGTTCAATATAGTATAAAAGTATATTCTAATAAAACAACTGATTAGTTCAATCGTATAATGAAAGAAGTTCAACAGCCGATGAAACCAATGCAACCGGTTAAGCAAAACAGTGGCAACAAATCATCAATATTCACATTTTTATTATATATTTTTACCTATTTTCTTAAATAAAGACATTGCAACTTAAATGCAATATCCATGCATGATTCTGATTGGTCGAATATAGTATAAATAAGCTTACACCTCCAAACATTTTTATAAAATGCCAGAAACTAAATTTTTTATAACTTTGTTGAATGAGCTGGTTGCTAATAATGGAGATGATGATGATATCATTAAAAACATACAATTCATGGTCAACCGCACATATAAAATCCTAGAAGATATTCCCTTTGAGCCTATTCTCAATTTGCCAAGATTGGAGAGAAATAAAAATTCATTCCAATCGATATTTAGTTATATGTTGGATGAAAATACAAATGGATGCGAATAATAGTAGGATTAATGTATATGAAACGCATGATATTAAAATCCGGATCCGACTATGAAAATTATTTCCAATAGTCTATGGAGGTTTATTACTTTATATAAGTATTTTATTTTTATTATTATTTAGGTAATAGAAACAAAAATTATTATTATTATAAGCAAGGAGTTTTACAATAGTAAAGTTAAGCAAATCCTGGATCGTCTCAAAATAAATCATTACTATGTACATTCTCAATACAAAGCTGATCATGTTGAAAGATTAAACCGGACATTGAGGGATAGATTGAAGAAATATTTCGTACAACAAGGTAATAAAATATGAATAAATGTTTTACCGAAAATACTTGTTAGTTATAATAATTCATCACATCAAAGTCTGAATGGTTTGAGACCCGTAGATAGCAGCTCGAAAACATTAGTTAAATCAGTACGGTCTAAAAAAGTTTTAAAATTACAAAATTAAAATATAAAGTTGGTGATCACGTTAGAATTAGTAAAATATCTGCTGTACCTTTCATCAAAAATTTCGATAGTAATTGGAGTGATGAGGTATTTCGAATTACTAAAATTAATACTAAGCAGAGTCCTGTATTGTATGTTGTTAAAGATAGTGATAACAATGTAATACAAGGGAAATTCTATGAACAGGAATTACAAGTTATTTCCAAACCTACAGTGCTATGAATTCAGAAAATACTGAAAACTAGAATGGTGGGTAAGGATAAACAATACTATGTCAAATGGCATGGATATCAAAACCCCTCATATATATCATCAAAAAAACTACTAAAGTGAGTTTTTATACTATTTTGCAGAGCAATAGTTGCACACTAATCCATCAGGAAAATCAAGCAAGTAAATTTATGGTTGATCTTCAAAATTTCATTTATTTACATGGAAATTGGGAAGTTGCTTTGCAAGACTTTACATTTGTGTACAAAACATTCCCATTTTATAGTCAATGTAAAATCAATTACAAGAAGCGTGTTCCCAAAACATGTAGTGGTATTTTCTCAATCAATAATATTGAACGATATTGTCATATTCCGAATCAAATTTTAGCTGAAAATAGTGGTATGTATTTCAAAGATGGATTATATGTTAGTTGTGATTTTAATCCATTTACAATAAAATTTGAAAGTATTGAGTATACCAAGTGAATAGGTAGTGATAAGATTAACATTGTTGTTCCTGGTACTGAATACCTATTACGTTTCAAAACTTTTATTGATGTCGGTCCTGTGAATGAACACATCAAAATATCTGTATCATATGTTAATGAGGTTGAAGATACATTTACGTTTAATCATGATTTATATATTGAAACACTTGAAGAGTTACATAAATATATTTCATTCAATTTTTTACATGTATTTAGAACTATTGAATTTGTTAAAGATGGATTATGTAAATTCAGTCTGAATAATAACATTTGTGAAGTTACATTTGATAAAAGTTTGGCTAATACATTGGGATTAGATTAGCAAACATATCGGGCAAGTGCTTTTGGTGTACGCAAACCAAAAATAATAAAAATTCATAGACAAATGTTCATATATACTAACATCATCGATCCTATAATTGTTGGTGATTCTTTGGTTCCTCTATTGAAATCTGTTTGGGTTGATAAACATGACCAGGATAAAGTTTTCAATATAAATATCGATAATCCCATGTACTTACCGGTATCAACATCATGTATAAACAATATAGAGATAAATATTCGTGATGATAGCGGTAAATTTATTGAATTTAGTAAAGATACAAAAACTCATTTGACAATACATTTTCGTAAATTAGATGGCCAATAACGATATTATTAGTATGTATAGTTGTAGCCAAAGTGATGGAGAATAACCATATTTTATTTGTAAACAGTACGGATCAGGATGGTTGAGAACTCTTGGTAGATTTTCACTTCCTATTCTTAAACGATTTGGTAGTTTTGGTATGAAAATCGCTAAAGATGTGATAATGAATGAGCAGAAAATATTACCATCTCTGAAATCAAATTCATTATCCGAGTTAGGAAAAGTTCAACCGGGTGTTGCGGATATGTTTCAAAAATAGGAACCGGCATCGGCACCGGCACCAGCTCAAAAACGTAGAAAACATCGTAAACATCATATAAACAAATGAATGAAAGGACATGAAACTATATTTCAAAAAGTGATTTGTGGTAAATCTGAATTGTGTTTATTTGATAGACCATCTTCACAGGCGGTAATTGAAATGGGGGCCTTTGAAGAAGTATTTCAAATGAATTCTATTATGAATAGTAGAACCGATTTTGAATTTTATATTAACGGTTCCAAAACTGAATATTTAGATTTGAACGATACATTGTTAACTGTTCAGATCAAAGTTGTAGATAAAGATACAAAACCGTTGGGTGAACATTGTGATATAATACTAAACAATTTCTTGTTTCATACACTTTTTAAAGATGCAGTTCTCGGATTTAATAATATCAATATTGAGGGTGGTGACAGTACATATATTCACAAAGCTCTAATAGAAACTATTATAAATTATATTAGCGATACTAAAAATACATGTTTAACTCCTATGTGTTATGTTAGTGATGATGATAGGAAAAAGTGTATTAAGGGTTCGAAATTATTTACCATTTCCTCATCATTACAACTTGATTTTATCGATCAACCGAAATATTTACTTCTAGGTGTTAATGTACACATTAGGTTGAAAAGATCTGAGTCGGCATTATCACTAACAAGTGATACTGCTGCGCCAATTCTTCAATTAGTTGATGCAAAACTATTGGTAAGAAGAGTTCGTGTTGATCCCACTGTATTAGCCGGTCATCAAATGGGTCTTAATTATAAGTATGCAATATATCCATTGAAAACAAAGGACGTTGTTCAATTTGCTATTGATAAAGGTGCAGCTTCTTTAGATAAAGAACAAATATTTGGAGATAGAAAAATGCCCAACTTTATATTGGTAACATTTCAAAGTGAATATCAATATAATGGATCATACCAATCATCGAGCTCAATTTTCAAATATTTTGGTGAAACATCGTTAGCCTTATCGAAAAATAGTCATTATAGAGAAACATATACTCATGATTTCGATAATGATAATTATTATGCTACATATATGTAGAGTATGGTGAGAAATATGGGCTATTTAGATAAAAACCTTAATTGTGGTATAACTCTTGAAGATTTTAAAAACAAATTCTTTACATTTGTTTTGGCCCCCGATTTTGATTTAAATCAGAGTCAATTACCTCAAAATGGAAATTTACGATTAGATATAAAGTTTGCTAAAGCTACAACTGAACCGGTGCATGTTGTAATATATGAAGTATTTGAAAATGAGGTTCAAATAACTGTAAACAGAACAGTATTGTTATGTTTAATTATTATTATTTTTATTAATATTATTAATATTATTAATATTATTATTATTATTACGTGCTTAATTAATATTTAATTAATGGTAACAAAGACAGTGCATGATCATCATATTATTTACGCTGCATGATCATGACATGATTTACAAAGCCAATGCATGATAAATGCGTGATCAGTAACAAGGAACACATGCATACACACTCAAGACTGTATGTAATTTACAAAGAAATCACACACATACTTTTGATTGTATGTGATTTACAAAGAATACATGCTTACACAGTATAGGCTACATGCGTAAAAATCTCTCACCTATATGTGTGTATTGCTAAAATGTGATTGGCTAAATCCTGAAATTTTGATTCTCTTTATAAACATTGACAATTTCCAAATTTGTCACAATTATTTCAATTATTTTTAAAAATTTGAATCCAAGTATTTTAAGAAATCTTTTAACATCGGAAACCGGTAAGGATTTTTATTTTAATTTTTATTCTGTTATTTATTATTTTAGATTGGTTTTTAATAACCGAATATCAAGACCAGCTAGATGAAGTTATCATTATCGAGGATGAAATATGTAAATTTTAAACCAATTTTGGTTTATTTAATAATTATTTTAGAAAATGAAGTTAACGTTATTGAAGATGAGGAAAATGAGTTAAATAATGAAGTTATTGATCTCGGTAAATTTTAATTTTATTTTTTCAATATAATAAAAAGCGCTTAAGACACTACAGTAGATTTGGACCCTAATGCTCATATTTCGATAGAATATACTCACATTTCTGTTGAAGATCGTCACATTTCGATGGAAGATACCCACATTTCGTTGGAAGATACCCACAATTCGGTGGATGATATGAATGCCCTCTCTTCTATATAGGATGATGACTCTTCAGATTAGGGGGACAAATTTTAGTTTATTATTTATTTTTATTTATTTTTTTTATTTATAAAAAAATAAGTTAATGATATTTGAAGTATTATTATAATAATACATTAAATATCATTAATTTATAATAAGTTTTATATTTATGATAAATATATTTTATAACAAGTTTTATGGTAATATAAGTTGATGAAATTTAAAGTATTATTATAATAATACTTCAAATATCATTAATTTATAATAAGTTAAAATTATTATTATAAAGAAACAAATCTATTGATATTATATATAAAGACTTAAAATATTACCATAATAGTTTACATATATTATTTTTCTATAGGAATTTTTTATTATAGATATTGATTTTACCATAATAGTTAGTGAATTATATAGGAATTATTTATATTAATTTATAGTTTATTATTAAACACTTTATATATGAATTATTTTAACATAATAGTTTGCAGTGAGCATGCAGATATTATATAGGAATTATTTATTTTAATTTATTATTTTTTTTATTAGATACTTTATAAGAATTATTTAACATAATAGTTTGCAGTGAGCATGCAGATATTAAATAGGAATTATTTATATTAATTTATAGTTTATTATTAGACACTTTGTATAGGTAATGTATATATTAATTTAATTTTTTTTATTAGATACTTTATATAGGAATTATTTATTTTAATTTATAGTTTATTATTTTTAATAGGCACTTTTTATCAGAGATATTGCATCTCATCTTTACAACACGGCGAAAGATGCCATAAGGACATGAAAAAATATTACCGACATAGATTTAATGGCATCGACTTTTTTATATGTGCCATATGCAAAAACTTCCAGAGCGTTAAATGTAAAGAATTTTATATGGAACATTCAAATTCTTTTAAGTCTAATAAAATTAAACTTTTTAAGAAAAAATGATAAAATTAATATAGATATTTTGAATATAATTTAAAATAAGCCTAAAAATCGAATAAAAGACCTGTTGAAAATATTAATATTAATATTCCTAATAAAATGATTAAAAAAGAAGTCATCAAAATCAGTGATGATGATGACTCTATTGTAAATATTATAAATAATGTAAATATTATATCTACTATAAACAATGAAAATATTATATATAATGTAAATAATGATATTATACCTATTATAAATAATGATATTATACAATTCGGATGTTCTTCATTAGAGAATGAGCCGAAAATATCTGTAAATTTAAATGGCGCTATCAAAACTTTACGTTTTGATATATCTGATGCGTAACTAATTAAAATAACTTTAACTTGTCGAATCAGTAATAAATTAATTTTTGAAATAAATAAAATGAGGAGCGTTAAAATTCAATTCACAATATAAATTAAATTTGAAAATTATGGTGAGATTTGTTACAATTATTTTTTGAATAATGCGGAAACATTTTCGGACAACTTTTTAAGCGAAAGGGTTCATAAACTTAACGAAAAAATTGAAAAATTTACCCATTTAGTGGATAGCGTGTTATTAATATTATGGAAATACACTTTATTCAAACTAAATATGCTCCCATTAGTCGTCTGTCCAGACATAAATACATTAAAACCCCTTCTGCATTGAAAAATAAAGGAGCTATAGTAAATATAAAAAATAATGATGAAAAATGCTTCCTTTACTCCATTCTTTATTTATTAAAGAAAGATATAATTTGTGAAAATCCCCAAAGAGTTTCCAAATATAGAGTTTTTAGATGAGTTAGAGTATGATGATGTCACGGATTGTTCCATGAAACTTTGCAACATCCCAAAGTTTGAAAAGAAAAATTCTAATTGAAAGTTAGCAATTAATGTGCTTTCGTACACACCAACTGTGATAATTGATGAGGTTCCAGATAATTATGTCTTTCACCATCCTCATTTTAATTTAATACATAGAACCAAAGTCACTGATGGAAACCCTATTTATTTATTATTGCTGGAAAATAAGGACAGATACCATTATACCGAAGTGACCAATATTGATTGATTAATGAATTGTCATCAAACTCCTAACTGTAACATACAAATTAGATGCCGTTGGTGTCCGCATTGCCTTAATTTGTTTCGATTAGATAATGCAATCAATGCACATGTTGCATTATGTGCCAAAAATCAGACCTTAGAATTCTTAAATTATTCTAAACATATCATCCTACCTTTTGTGATTTTTGCCGATTTTGAATCGGTTTTACCTCCTGATGATGGACATCATCAAATTCATATGCCTATTGCAGCAGGTCATTTATTAATTAATAATTATATCAACACAAAACCTTATTCGTATTTTTATGGTCTCGATTGCATTCCTGATTTTCTTAAGAAAATTGAGGAAATTACAACTGAAATTGTTATTCCGTATTATGATTCGGAAGGTGACAAATCGATAGGGCCTATGACTTTCAATGAGGACCGACAGTTTAAATCTTGTCGAAACTGTTATTTATGTAAAAAAAACCAATTGTAATTCCGATTAGAGATCATTGCCATTTTACAGGTAATTATCTAGGGGCAGCTTGCCGAAAATGTAATATAGCTCGTAGAATTTATCGCTTACTACCTATCGTTTTTCATAATTTAAGAGGTTATGACCTTCACCATATATTAAAATACGGTCTCGATTGCTTTCCTTCATGGAATTTAGACATCATACCTACCTCTACAGAAAAATTTATTTCATTAATTGTTCACATTAATAAATTGGCTGTTCGCTTTATGGACACTATGCAATTTGTTAATTGTTCGTTAGCTAATGCTGTGAAAACACTAACTTCTCTTCCATTGACTTCGTCTGTTTTTCAAAGTTCTATAGTTGACTGTAAAGGTATCCTTCTGTACAATTTCGCTATTTCTGAGGAAGTTCTTGAGACTTCTTATGAGTTGCCTCCAATTTGGGAGGGCGTAAGTAAAGATGAGTACGATAGGGCACAACTAATCTGGACGCAGCAAAACCGTAGGACTTTGCGTGATTATATGTTAATTTACCTTAAACTTGACGTATTCCTCCTTGCTAACTATTTTCAATAATTCCGTGCCAAGGCTATTGTTTACAATGGTCTTGAACCTCTAAATGTTTATGGAATCCCGGTATGTCATGGGCCTCCTCACTTATGACATTAACGGAACCAATTGAACTTTTACAGAACATGGAAATGTTCAATTTTTACGAAGGCAGAATATGGGGTGGGTTAACATTTGTTAACAAACATTACATTGCTGCTTCGGAGGATACAGAATTATTGTACATAAATATAAATAATCTGTATGGTTTGGCTCTTAGCCAAAGTCTTCCTTACGCTGATTTTACTTGGGTGTATGGTGGTTTGGATGAGGTTTTGAGTGAATGTGCAAATGTTGTGGATATTGAAATCCTTCCATATGGATATACTTTGGAAGTTGCTATCGAGATTCCAGATTGTTTACATGATTTTTTAAATGACTTTCCGATTGGACCGGAAAAGATGTGCCCAGAAAACTCAAAAGTTGAGAAGTTGATGCTCACGCATTATCCTAAGAAGAACTATGTTCTTCATTGGAGGCTTCTCAGGCTTTATCTTTTCCTCGGGGATAAGGTTGTACATATTCATAGAGCTATTAAATACAAACAAGCTCCTGTTTGTAAAAATTATATTGATAAAAACACTAATTTGCGTGCAAATGCAGTTGGTGAATTATATAGAGATTTATTTAAATTGTATAACAATAGTCTGTATGGTAAATCCGTTGAGAACCTTAAAAAGCGGATGAATTTGCGACTATGTAATTCAGCTGAAAGGTTAATTACATATTCGTCAAAATCGGCATTTAGAAAAACAATAGAGATTACTGATGATCTTTTTGCAGCTCATTTTAATAAGAACTCAATATGTTTGGATAGGCCTAGTTATATTGATCAATCAGTTCTAGATCTATCCAAACTACGGATGTACCAGTTACAGTATATTGAATTACAAAAATATCGTGATATTTATAACTGTGATATTAATTTAGCAACGGGTGATATCGATAGTTTCTTTTTAGAAATAAAAAATTTAAAATTAGATATATGATTACCATCGATGATTTCAGATGACCTATTAGACACCTTCTCATCCTTTATATTCCAGGCGAGTTGGACTCAGTTTTAGGCAAGTTCAAGGATGAGAGTAAAGGGTTAGGATATAGTGAGTGGGTTTTCTTGTACCCTAAATGTTATAGCCTGCTAGGAAATAAGTCAACAATGTGAGCTAAGGGTGTAAAACTACCGGGTACCGACATTAAACACCAATCTTATTTACATTGTTATAATAACAATACTATTATCTCGCAACCTAGTAAACTAGGATAAGGATCCGAAATCATCAGTTGTTTACTTTTAAAAATTCAAAAATTGCATTAAATAATCATGACGATAAGAGAGCTTAGGTAAGGAAAAACTCAAGTATAACACATGGTCATTATAGAGGGATTGATTTCCTTGATGTTGGCGTAATATAATAATGCCTGAAACCGATCCAGTAGTTCGTGATCAAAGATTCGATGACATATTTGATAATGTGATTGATATTTAATCAAAAATTTTGTGAACATTCAAAAAATAAAAACTTGTAAATATTTTGTCTTAGTTGAAAAGTTTTGATTATTTTATTACAGTTTTTTAGAATGATTTATTATATATTGAGTTTTTTAGTTTAAAAATTATGATTATTACTATTTTTAGATTTATTTATTATATATCGAGTTTTTTAGATAGATTTATTTTTAATATGATACTTTGCAGTGAGCATGCAGATATTATATAGGAATTATTTATTTGGGTTATAAAATAATAATAATAATAATAATAATAATAATAATAATAATAATAATAAATAAATAAATAAAACTTGTAATAATATTAATAAAAATCAAAATAATAATAAAATTTTTTAATATTATTAATAAAGCTTTTAATAATAATAATAATAATAATAATAATAATAAAACTTTTAATAATAACAATAATACATAAAAATTTTTAATAAAATCTTGCAACAATAATAATATTAATAATAATAATAAAAACTTTTAATAAAACTTGTAATAATAATAATAATAATAATAATAATAATAATAATAATAATAGTAATAAAAATAAAAATTAAAAAATAGTGGTGGGTTACAGGGTTTCGTCATTTGTTTGAATTAACCTATGGTTACCCAGTAACGCCATACAAAATGATGCTAACTGCCACTTGGCACCCGTTGCTAGGCAACGTTGGTAATGTGTTCAAGTGGTGGATTGCCCGCAAAAAGTGAGTGTTATTGCTAATACTGTAATTGCTCGGACAATCCTCGGGTTCACGAGCTGTCGATAGAAGACCTATGCTCGCTTTAAAATTATTTGGTCCCCTTGCGTGTCCGTTGCTACTGTTATCTAGTTTATCGTCATTAATCTAACAATGAAATAGGTGGTACTGTTTATTTAACCCTTCGACAATGTTGCTTCAAACCCCGAGATGGTATGAGAATAACAAAATGTACATGAAAACTACAATATATATAAATAATATTTTATTTGTCTATTAAATACACTGATTAGCGAATCGAGCGGCTCGGCGCTTAGCCCGCTCCTTGCGTCCAGGTCGTCGTCCAGTTGTTGATGGGGTTATTGGAGTAGTGGTCTCGACAGTGATTGGCGTTGTAGATGAGGTCGGATTCGCTTCGCAATAATCCAATTGAGCCGGGGCAAAGACTAAAGGGTAGGTTACCGCTGCTCCGTCTTGACAGGCGGATAACGCTACCTCTAGCCCCCTGATTTGAGTTTTTAGGCCTTGTACTAACTGCTTCTCTTCTGCCCACCCCTTCTGGGCCGCAGTTAGTTTCTGGTACAATCGTTTGATCCTCATGGGCTCGATCCACGTTGCTTTAATTTGCTGTGTTTCTCGGACTATCTGGATGAGCTGGTCGTGGAGTTTCTTATTGGCCTGTCTCGCTTGGGTCAACTCGTTTTGAAGTAATTTCACGGGATCCATTTCTAAAATAGTGAGGGTTGAATTGGATGATGACTATTATAAAGATGATTATACTTAACATAAACATATTTGTCAAGCGAAAACTGCGATAATAACGAAAAGAAAAGACAGAAAAAAAATTTTTTTTTTAAACTTATCATACTAATATCATATCAAATAATAAAAGGTTCAAATCATTGAAGATTATTCGTCGGCGAGGAATCGTTTGATCCCTTCTTCAGGGGAGTACCCAGGAATCACGAATACTGGTCGCTTGAGATTCCGGATTAGTCTGGGCGAGGGTGGGTAGCTACTAGCTAGCCGTGCGGCCGCCAGATCATCTTCGACGTTGGCCAGGTATTCCGTGGCACGTGCTACCTCTGCCTCGACTTGGCGCTGGTACTGTAGAAGGCCGTCCAGAAGCTCTTGGGCCTGCGTTAGGATGTCTTGCGATGGATTGGGTTCGTCAGACCTCTTCCTGAACTGTCTCATAAATTCCTCCGGCGATATTTCCTCTTGCGGATCGTCTTCAGGCACGTCAGGGCATCGATCTTGATACACCCGATTCCATGCCTGCCTCCACTGTTCCACGACGTGAGCCGGGAGATCAACCATAGCTCCAGTGTATCCTGATTGTGAAAATTTGTTTTTATTCGGTCTCTCTCCTGACATTCTAGGTAAGAACAGTAATGTGGTGATTCGCAAAGATATAACCTTTCTTGTCATTTAAGAAGAAACTAGTTAACTCGATCTTAAATGCGTTATAATTCACGGGCTTGACGTTGGACGTGTTTTACGAGTAATGCGTCTGGAAGAGAGGGAGACTGGTATTTCAGGCGTTCTCGCGCCGTAAGGGTGCGTTCAAAACATCTTCAGAATCACATTGCAAATCATTCGTGGTCGCACAACTAGTTTATTGCTAGTACTAGGATAGTATATAGGTGTCCATTATTTGACTAGGTATGTTTTTAAATTTGGAAATAAAATGAATGAATAATTCTATAATGACGATTTACAAAGCAATCTAGATATATATTTAAATGTAACTATAAAAATGAATGAACAGTACGATGATAACGAATCTTGTACGAAACGCTAATTTGATGCTTAGGCGAGATAAAGGATTCTTTCAGTTATCGTTTAATTACTCGAAAATGAAACCGTGCTAAAGGCTACAAGATACATATGTAAGGTTTGACCCATTGACCGATTGAAATACTCGGGTAATTTGCTCAACGAAAATTATAAATTGTTGACGGTTTCAAGTGCGTCTGAGACAGAATCTTTACTTAATGGTTTCCAATTGAATATTTGCAGCACTATAGATCTATCGCGGTTGACGAAAGTGTGTAACTAAAATTGATTGTCGTATTTTGTGGTAGAATGACCGGATTGTGGGTTCATCAGGGGTAAGGATAGAAAAATATTTTGTCAAGTATGATTTAGTGATTTTGGGGTCGTCCCTGTAACTTGAATGCGAACGTAAATTTGTTACGGCAATAATTAATTAAAATTTACCTAATGAATCTTCTGTAATATTTGGGAATTCGAGTTCTAACTCCTCGTTGGAAATATTTGGCGAATGCATGGTTTGATAAATGAGACAAGAAAAATGACGTATGTTCGGTTATTGATGGTAAATATACTGCGGATTGTTTAATTGAAAATCGGACGACAGGAAGTGGGTGCCGATGATAAATTGACTATTTATATTACCGGAAACGTCAACGGTTAGATTGTTTATTTTCTAATCTATAATCTACTTGATTTATTTCAATGGACTGGATTGTTTATATTTATATCTCGGATTTGGTGAAATTCATTTTTGGTATATGAACTTTCAAGATTGCATGATCGTGGATTATCGGTGAGTTATATGTTTTTGTTGTATTTGAATTGTTTTCTAACTCCGTTTTTACTTTAATTAAATCAATGAAGTATTTATTAATGATCTCTACTGATTTATTTAATTTAATTCGAAATATTAGATGTAACAACGATTTCCATTTAATTCAACCCCGTACCATTCCCCTTTAGTAAGCCTTAAGCGCACATTGTGTTTACATTATATTTACTGAGTGCCCACTGGACTACTCGGTGTGATGATTTTGAGCCGTGTGTGAGGTGAATTTAGGTCGATTTTATAGAAACGAGGGACGAGGAAGCCGCCAATAGACTCCTTCTTTATTCCTCACTTCTTCTATATGGGATAGTATTGACGTTCCAACCCTGCGTTCCGCACGCCGGGTTTTCACGGGCACAGATCATTGGCGATATTCCACGCACTTACACGAATATGGTTTGTGTGTAGATTTTATTTACTTGCGTTATGTGTTGGCTGTGGGCCGGAAAAATTTCGACAGTTTAATTTATAAAATATATATATAAAACAATTTATGTATAATAATATTTATTAATTATAAACGAAAATAACATAGTTACCCTTCATAACCAATCCATACAATTGCATAAAATAGCATATCATAAAATAAAACATAAATGCCTCTCTCCCCACGCCGACGTCCAAGCAGAGCTCTACCGAGATGCAATGGATGTGACGTGGAAAGAGGGTTCCAACATAAATATTTCTCACCTAAAAATTAAACTATTTCAAAAACGGTTCTGCAAATGGTTTTAAAATTGGCTTTAAAATGATCTCAAAATAATTTGAAAAAATAGTTTTTGGTTTTACGGTTAACTTTAATGTGAAAATGGATCAGTATATATACCTATTTTTCTCGCATGTTAAATTTGATGCAGTAAAACAAAATTCGACCTTGTTATTTTCCAGTAAATTCTATTCTTTAATTTTATTATTTTTTGATTTATTTTTATAATTTTTCATTTAGAATTTTTATTGAATTATTACTAATTCAAACTTTTCGATTTAAATTTCACTTTAATGAACTTTTATTAATTTTTCAATTTTGTCGAATTTGTTGTGTTTTCTTGTTATGTTTGTGTAAGTATCGTGCGAATCTTGGTGCGTTTTGTTATTATTTTGATTTATTTTTATGTTTATTATTTTATTTTTAATTCCCTTTTTCTCATATTTTATAGGGTTTAATTGGTGTTTCAATAAGTTTATTTAAATTGCATGTTATATTTGCGTGTGTGTTACTGATCCATTTAAACATTCCTCAAGGCCGTTTATGTTCTGGCCCAACAATAGTAATAATTAAAACACTACTTATAAAAATAAGTAGAAAATTAAAATTAAAAATTTTTTAAAAATAATATGACCTTGAAAATTTTTGAATGACCTTGAAAAAATATAATGAGTCATCCAATGTCCTTGAATGAATCATGGTCATTGTGTAAATGACCTTGAGAGATTATGATGAGTCATCCAATGACCTTGAATAAGACATGATCTTTGTTTAAATGATCTTGAAATTTTTCGATGACTCACTGTCTTTGTTTCAATGACCTTCAATGAGTCATGGTCTTTGTCTCAGAAAATTTGTAGTTTTAAGCTTAAAAAAAATTTTGCGCGGGAGGGGTTGTGTACTGTGGGTGACACATCCAACTACTCTTATAGGCTTGTATTTTTTGAGAAAGGTGAAGATAAGATTCAAAAAGAAGTTTAGTATCAGTAAGTGCACCATTAAGACGTGCATCGATGTTGTGTTTCCTTTTATGTGAGAAATCAAGACCTAGATATTTGTAGATATTCTTATCATCGATAATTGGTAAGAGATGTCCGTTCATGGATGGCCATGATATATCTGAAATCATATTTTTCAAAGAAAAATATCCTGATTTTGATGGTTTGAATTCAAGATTAGCAAAAGATGCAAGTTTAACTGTCTCATTTAGAGCATTTTTAATATTATTATAAGAGCTCGAGATAAGTACTAAATCATTATCATATGAAAGGATACATATGTTATGATTATGTAAGTTAAAGGGCAATTTTTTGAGAACTTCACGTAGTAAGTAATCAATACATAAGCAAAGTGTCATAGACAACGGGTAGCCTTGTGTGACTCCCTTCACAATCGGCACAGTATCAGAGATCATACCTTCACAGTAAAAAAACGTTTTCACATACCTATAAGAAATAGTTCATAATTAAATGAATTGTTGCATTATGCTCCGCACAACCATCGAATATCGCAATTGCCTTCTAAGTTTCAGATATCAGTGCACTATCCTTTACCCAACCCAAGAGACTATTGTTTAAAAATGTTGCAAAAACTCGATAAGCTGTATCCATGATTGTTAGAAGTCTCCATGAGGATGTCTCATGACTAAACGCTTCTTTTCCGGGATTCAGTATTAGCATTGTTTTGAATAATTTCCATTTATCTGGTATAATACCTTGACGTAGGATATTATTTATAAGAGAAAAAAATGAAAGAACAATCAGGCGAGATCAGCTTCCAGTCAGCAATAGTATTTTTATCCAGACCTGGAGCAGATGACTCTATATTTTTAATTAAAGCAACAATGTCCTTTATTTCTGGTAGTAAATTTGACGTATTCTCTATTAATGAGAATAAAATATTTGGTTTTGTTGTTAGTAGAATAAATTTAAGAATAAAAGATGTCATAGGTAGTTTGGTTGAAGTAGCCTTATAGTAGCAGATATTGTCGAATTCTCGCTTTTGATTAATTTTAAAGTTATGTCTTTTCATAACTTCGAGCTGGAGCCAGTGCAATCACTAACCAAACAACCATTAGTCACCGAGGTCCAAAGATCGTCCAGCCCCGTCAATTATTGGACAGATGATTTTAGTGACGAGATCAACCATACGGTTACTCCACTTGGCAATACCAGAATCAAGATGACCCGTCGCAAAAAATTACGCATCGACATGGACGAAAGCGACAGAGGAGAACTAATCGATCTGATAGGTTATCATGAATAACTAGCCGAGGTCATAGGAGCTGAGAGTTCTCTTCCATTGCCCATAGACACTGATCTATTGAAGATCTATTGAGTGCTCAACTGTGGTCGTAAAACATTCAAAGCCAACGAAAATTTTGTTATTTCTTTTTTTTAATGTTTAATTTTATCGTAGCATTTTCCATAATAATTTCTGGTCCATCTGGAAGCTCATGGCTCATTTCAAGCTAAGATGAAGGAGCTGCAGCTTGCCTTTCTTGTTCATTTAATTCAAGAGAAATGTAATGCAATTTTTCTTTAATATCTCGCTCAATCTCTTCTTCGGCTGTAGTTTTAAAATTGTAACCTCGATCTGTCAGGATTTTCATTATATATTCGGTCAAATCTGTTCCAGCCAAAACCATTCTGCAAATTGCATGAGATAGCGCACAGCATTGAACACGCATTGAATATAGCATGAACTGAAATTTTAATTTTGAGAGAATATAAAAGACATACAGCAAGTTTTAAAACTATGTTTTTACCGTTACTTTTTTATTATTGATTAATTAAAAATTATTTTCTACAATTTGTTTATTTAATTTGTTTTTAACTTGTCTTTATCAAATGGTATTAATTTATTTTATAAATATACCAATCTTATTTAGTTGTTCAGACATTCAAATGCAATGATATTTTAGTTTCTGAGCTTCCATATGCAAGCATTGTTAAGGATTCCAATAAAAAATCATTATGCTCTTATTGTTTCAAAGCGTTAGAAGATATGTAAAATTAATTATTTTTTATATAATTAATTAGAGATGCCAAATTATTGATATGCCAACAGTGCAAGTATAACCGATATTGCAATAAAGAATGCCAGAAAAAGGACTGGAGATTACATAAAGTAGAATGTAAAGCAATTGCTGCATGTGCTAATATTCCAAATGAAATGTGTCTTTTACTTTTGAGAATGATGATAAAATACAAAGTCTTAAATTGTTTTATAAAAAAAGTTATGTTTTATAATTTAGAAGGATAAAGCGGGTGATAAACAATATGGCATATTATCGAATGAATACGGTTTTAAGCCGCGATGTTTTGATGAATTAGATTCTAGTAGACATTTTCCGTAATTCATATATCATATTTGGTTATATTCCAGGCACCAAGGACAGTTGGATTGTTTCTATAAATTTTACCAACCTAATAAAAGAAATTACGCAATTTTTAGCACCAACTGGACAAAAATTCACTGATTTCGTTACGAAAGATGAGGCAAAGAAAATTTTCGATAAAGTAATTTGAATGAAATTAAATTTAATTAAAATAGTTGACAAATTATGAATTCTAAATATGCTATAGATATTGAACAAGAACAAACAAATTAATTAATAGAGATATTTAATAAAATAATGATAATTTTTGCTAAAAGATATTTATTGAAGAATTGTTAAAATGTAAAAATTCCTATCTTTTAGTTACTCGAAAATTAATTCAATATTGTTTACAATAAAATAACGAAGAAAAAAGTTTTAATAGCAGAAAAATACCAACTATGTATCCTATATATTTTTTCACTATATATTTCGACCGTTTATTAGTCTTCTTCATGTTATAAATCGCATTAACAAAATCTAAATGTCAGATAAGTGAATAATAAAATAATCGAAATTTTTTTCAATACAATTATTACTTGGCAGCAAGGGCTTATTTTATTATTCACTTATCTGATATCTTAATTTATGCAGCTACCAAGGAATCACCGTTTTATACTTTCAAAATCTAAATGAAAATAAGAAAATATTTAAACAAATTTACAAATAATATTCGTAATAAAATCGTATCACAAAATATAAAATCTAAATTTAAAATAAATAAAAATATAATTTAATGTTTAATAACAAAAATTATCAATCGTTTTAAATAAAATTTAAAAATTCATAAAGACTGAATATTTTGAACATTAATTATAGGATTTAAATATTTTATCAACAACGCCTCACAAGTTATTCCCAATTATTACTCAGATATATTGCAATTATCTTGAAATCCGATATACCTATTTTTTTAATCGTACATTTCTTAAAATAATCTTAAATGTGAGTCAATCCATTCAGTCGACAATTCTCAAGAACTCGAGTACAGAGATGACGGGCAGTCTCTCCTATGTATGTGACATTACACCCATATATGGAAATTGTTAAACGAGTTCAGAACTAAGACAACTCGGAGTTGGAGTGGAATAAAATTGTCAATCCATGGTTAAGCAGTAGTGAAATCAAAATATGTGAAGTTTCTCCAGGAAGTCATAAACCAATGGGATGCACAGAAGCAAATGTTTATTGGCATAATAAAATGAGGATTATTAGAATAATTGTCATTAAAAATATATTTAAAGGTTTTATTGGAGGTAGATACTTTTAACGCATTTGGAGTGCAGTTGATGAAAATTAACAATATTGAATTCGAGACGAAGATTATTAATTATACTGATGACGAAAGAAGACAAACAGCGAAAAATAAATTTGGAAATAATGAATTGTCAACAACTAACCAATTAACAGATTAATTTGTGTCAATATTTATGACAACCAGATTTGATTTAGGATTCACAAGAATCGTTGAACATGAAATTAAGATATCCGGAAAACAAACAATGCAATTCCCAAGACAACAACCGATGGATCTAGAGCAGAAAATTAACGATATGATAAAAGAGTTAACAAAACCTGGAGTTAAAAGACGATGTGAAAGTTCATTGAGATCACCATTGGTAACAATTGTAAAAACGGCTCAATAAGGATTTGCGTAGAATGTCAAGAGTTAAATAAGACAAGAATTCGCCAATACATATTAACATTTAAATGGATTAGTGGAAAGAGCTATCAAAACAACGAGAAATTTATTTTTGACGACGATGAAATGTGGCTGTGTTGAAAAACAGTGGCACGAACTGCTGCCTAGAATTAAATTCAGTATAAACGCAACTTATCAAAGCGCTACAAAAATAGTATAAGGATGGAAAATAACATTATAGGTTAATTCTAGACTCCAAAATCAAGTGCTAGATATTTGGGAGAAATTTTAAATGAATTCCAAGCAAGCTTTTCAAAAGATCTGGTAATTCAAAGACGAAAAAAAGTATTAAAAAAAAAGAATTACTAGTACACCGAGAACCGAAATAAAGAAACAAATGATATTCAAAATGATGGTCCATGTAAAAATCAAGTTGAATTGCAATATTCAAATACCATGTCACACAGACGAATTGAATGGTTAAAGAGATGATATGATAATGATATAATGGAATGTGATTTAGGTGGTTTGGGATCTGAGAAAGATCATTATAAAAATCAAATATGGAATGATCTTCTCACTAGGATTTGAAAAAGGACTGCTAAAAACTACGATAAAACTTTATGAGGTAGAAATCTATATTGTAGAAAATGGTTATGAGGACATAATCTTAACTTTCCATGAAGTATTGTTAGATGATAAGAACATTGAAATATTTGAATTGAATAAATACTACAAACAAGGAAATAATAATTATTGAATATATAAATATATTGAAAATCAAACGTAAAGAACCTGAAAAAGAAGCAAAATGCGATAAACCAACTATTGATTTACATATTTTGTGATAACTATTTGGTTATTAAAAAATAAAATATTATATTTTGCTGCAATTTATTATTATGTTTATGAATTTGTTTAAAATTTTTTGGATCGGACCCCATTGAAGCTTTTTGAATGCGTGTATATATATATATATGTGTGTGTGTATGTGTGCAAATTTCCATCTACTGCTATAAGTCGTGGTCATTATTGAAAGATCATGAACTTTTATGATTATTTAACCGCAAATAAGTGCAAACAGATATTATATTTGACGGGGACATAATTTAAGGATATATACATTCAGGCATTGGCGAATCTTTTAGTGATCCAGGACGAGAATTTTGGTGCAAAGGGAAATGGATGCTATTTGATGTAACTTTTAATTATGTAGGTTTATTCTGTTATGAATGCCATTTAGGGCATCAGGATTACGTTATTCCTGCTGGCCAAATACTTTTTACAATTTTGATGGAAATAAGCTTGTTTTACGGGCAATTAAAGACATCGAACCAAATAATCCAGTAAATATAACATAAAATTCATTTTATAAAATATTGATAATAGGTCTATATCTGTTACACTGATCCGTTACGATTGCGTGCTGATCGTAGATCAAAATTGCGTCAATTATATCAATTTGAATGCCAATGTGAAGCTTGTTGTGACGATGAATTGGTAAGATTAGCTACACTTTGTACGTATTTTGTTATTTCTCTTTTCTCGGTTCACAGGAGCGAGAAATGTCTCAATTATTTTGCAGCCACCAAAACTGCACAGGATCAGTCAGGTTAATGTATGATTCCCATGACTATCAGTGCAATAAATGCGGCCAAGTCGAGAAAAAGGAACAAATGGAAGAGAGACATGAGAATAATCTATTAAAATTAGCCATTATAAATGAGTCCATAAAAAATAATAGTATGATTACAATGCAATGATAAAATGTATAAATTTACTAATTATTTTTTATATATTCAATGTTTAAAGACATAAAAAGGAATTGGCTACTATGAGCTAAAAACGTACAGATATGTTAAGGTAGGACTCATCACTATGGCTATTTAAATGCAATGAACAGTTTTTCATAGGTTATAAGAAATTTCGTGAAAATAGAGTTGGACAATAATTGGACTTCATTTTAACTAATTATTCCATACAAACCAATATGTGTAACTTTCTTTCATGATAGAATCTGTACCAACAATTGCTGACTTCTTCTAAGTAACATTATTACATAAAATTAGAACAATTACAATGGTGATATTAAAATTAAAATCCAAAATTTTTTTTTAATGAAGAAAACAAGGAAATTACGCATTAAAAAGGAAAAGGGAACAGAAATAAAAAAAACCCAATAAGATCGTATTCAGAACACAGCGATCTCATTGGTTCAGGAATTGGGGTTGAAAAAGTCCCATTGGTCATGGGCAAAATTAAATTGAAAATAAATTTATGTCACATTAAAGGGATTAAAGTTTAAAAATAAAATTTATTTTCTCCTTAAAGGGAACCAAAACAAATTTATTACTCCTAAAGGGGAAAACATAATTAATCCCAAAAAAGGGATAATTTTTTAAAATATTTTAAAGAAAATATATATATATATATATATTAATTAAGTTAATTTATTATTACTATTATTAATTATTATTAAAATTGTGGGGTTTGTGGTTTGTGTAACCTTGACCCCTACATAGAATCTTTCTTGCCCTCCAATGGTTACTCGTTGCTGGGCAACGTTGGTACTGTAACCACTGGTTAGGTGAGCACTACGAAAGAACTGCTAAGGCCTGACCTCATAGTGAGTTCAACGCACTGCCGATAGAAGGTCTGTGTGCGATTTCCTGTTCTGGTCCATTTTCATCTTATTCGACATTCTTAATCATTTATCTTTCATCCGAACCGCGTCTTAATCTAACGGATTTAAATCTATTATTACCCATAAACGAATAAACTAGAGCATTTATAACGATCATTTATTGAATTACAACGATTATATATATGAACATCCTTTAATTTGCGATGCTCGACGCGTCGCGCGTTCCATCTTCCTTGGGCGACGTTGAGTGGGTTTAGCTGCCTCCGTTGCCTCCCTATAGGCCACCTGTGCTGGCGCAAAAACAAGTGGGTACGTTACGGTATTGCCCTCCTGACAAGCCGATAACGCCACTTCTAAACCGCGAATTCTTGTTTTCTGCGCTTGGTCAAGCCTTCTTCGTCCCAGCCGCGTTGTGCAGCGGTCACCCTTTGATACAATATCTTCACTTTTGTAGGCTCCATCCAAGTTGACTTAATCTGATGGATCTCTCTTGTCATCTGTAACAATTGTTGGTGTAAACCTTCGTTTACTCGGCGCGATTTCTCAAGTTCTCTGCTCAGAATTTTGTACGGATCCATGTCTGCAATAAGACGACGCAATCATTATGGAAAGATACACGCATATTTGTTAATATTCTCCAGTTTATGCCCCACTTTTAAAGGTCTGAAGCTTGATTTTTTTTAATAAAAACATTTGCTAGGTATCCGTCTAACTATAAGAGAATGAGCGTTCTAATTCGCTATTGTGGGGTTTAAATAGCTTATGAACAAAGCAATAAAGGCAAAATTTATCATTTATTTCCATCAAACTTAGTACCATTATAATTCTTATTAGTATACGTTTGAGTTCTATCTTGCTTGTTTGCGAGCGTAAGAGTGGTCTCGCTTCTCGCTCGGGCTTCTGTCCTCTCTTCACATTGCTTTAGGAGTACCCGTCTTGGGACTATTACATTCATAGGCCTGGATCGTTGTTCTAGCCTCGGATCGTCGAGTTCAAAAGAGATGCCGTACTAAGGGGCATACATGTCCGTGCTTGGGCTCGTTCCCGTGGCAATGTTCGAGTTTATTTTGGCCAGGTGGCGTCTAGCCTTCTCCACCTGCCAATTTATCTGTCTTTGAGGTTCCTCGAGACGAGCCAGAACGTATTCGGCGTTTTCTGAATCATCACGATTTGGGTGAGGTGTTGTATATATGATCGGGCGTTCTTGGGTCTAACGGGTAAGTAGACGGGTCGATAGTGATTAAGTAATTATACGGCGTTGATGAAGTAGGATTCTCTATAGACTGTAGGGTCGATAACGCGTTAAGGAGTTGCTCAAATTGGGTAATTTGATATGGATTCTATTAGGCGAGTAAACGTTGGTAGATCTGAATTTGTGGGCAACGTCGTCTAGTAATATCATAATTTATTGTTGATTCGGTTGTTGACGAAGCGTACAGGTTTTTCGATGCGACTTAGTCATAGATGAGTATCATTGGAAATTAGATATTTCTGTATTTAAGTTTCTGTTATATTTTTGGCTAGTTAAAACGAAGATACCGTACAAAGCACAATTTAAAAACCATCATAAGGAACATTGATTCAATAAACATTTTATTTTTTTTAATTCCAGCGATTTGTTTCTATGCTTCTTACTCTTAAAAATCATGCGCTGTTCTGTTCCTTTATTAGCCCACTGAATGACTGGCATTACATTTGGAAGAAATATGAGGAGAATCATGTCGGATCTTAATCCAATACTGCTTATCGTGGTCACGAGTGGAAAACAATAATTAAATTAAGGTGATAGCTAACAGTAATTTTTACCTCCTCAATTATTGATTCTTTTTTCCTTGGTTACTGCCTCAAATTCCTCGTCGCACGATCTCTTGGCAGGACTTCTCCTTGAGTTGGCATGCATATTCATTTTTATGAGTTAAAGAAAAGTAACACGCTATTTATACCACTATCCACTGGCACACCTGGTGATTAGTACGACTTCATACGCGTATTGACGTGGCTGAAATTCTGATTCGTCGTGAAGTGGTGTATGTTGGCGTGTAAATTATTGTTCTCATGTGGCGATCGATTAATTTATCTGATTTCTGTCTGCCTTTCGTTCGCAACGTGTAAATTCCTGTCTATTTTGGTCAGACAATTTCTTCGTGTGGTGTGTGTGCGTTCCTCCTAACACGTTTATTTTCTAAATTAATTGCCAGTTGACAATTCTTCGTTGATCTATGCCACGTGGATTAATTTTCGGTTGTGATCGGAATTGGTTTATATTTACCCTTTAATCTGCCGCATGGATCATTGGCCTTACTACTCCTCATTCATCTTCTCGAATTGTGGTTCGTATTCATAACTCGCAGGATTCGGGTTCAACTTAGTTAATGGATATTCTTATTCTGATGCTCTCTAGAAGCCAAATTTTTCGTAATACATTTAGAGTCCATCAATGGATTGAAATCGAGCCTCACCTATACGGATGTCTAATTACTGGGACGAGCATCGACTCTGCATGATCACTACTTTGGGTTCACCCTGTGATATCAATTATTTACCTTTCTTGGATCGATTAGTTCAATATTTCAGATGATAATAGTAGTTGTCTACTTGCTTGCTTGATATTATTATTTACTAATTATCATTGGCATAGACATTGCTATCAATTCTTACTATTGTTTTTATCTCTTATAACCGAATTGATTTTATTGTTATCCTTATTATTAATTTTACATGATATAGATATTAATAGTGCTTAATTAATTTAATTCAGTCGACCTGACGATTGACGCCAGAGCAATTTGGGGTGTAGTTTAGATTATTATAACAACTCTTATTTTATTTCTATGGGGAATACCATTGATTTCTATGTTCTAGTGATTGAAGAATTAAATTCTTTTAATTAAACTGAATTATGCGAGAATATTATGATCACATGTTCGATTCTAATATTATTCCTATGTTAACCTTATTGATTTACTCTCGCCATTTACTCATTTTGAAGACAACGTTAGTCTCTCGGTTCGCTTTATTATTTCATTCTAGTAGAAAAGTTAATTTAACAGATTTTAATGTGGTTTTTGTTTACCTCCCTATCATAGCTTCAAGATTGATTTAGCGGTCATAGCTTTCATTTAGGTACTTTATTCTTATATTAAAGTAGTTTATTTATTCAATGACAGAACGACAATTTCGAACTCTTTTTTGAGTGCTCACTGAACTACTCGGTGTTTATGATTTTTAGCCGTTGTGTGAGAATAATTTTTTGTCGATTTAATAGAGGACGAGTGATAAAGGAGCAGCTAAAAAACTGCCCCTCAACCTTCCCATTCCCCCTATAGTGGGTAGTATTGACGTTTAGGTCATGCGTTATTCACGCCGTAACCTTCACGGGCACAAGCTATTGGCTGATGAACCGCACTTACACAGCTTGAATTGATGTGTAGATTTTGCTTTCTTGCGGTGTTGTATCGGCTGTGGACCGGAAAAATTTCGCAAGTGTAATTTTCTTCAAATATATATTCTGGCATAACATCATATCATATTTGGCATATGATCAGCATTTCCTCATCATAAGTATAACATTTCCCATACAAGCGTCAAGCAGGGCTTACGGTGAAGATACTTGTACGCTGTATGGAAGAGTTCAAACTGATTCGAATAATACATTGACGAGAGTTGTCGTTAAAATGAGTACAAAGTGTTAGGTTAAAACAAGTTTTTCGAGTTAATTCGAAAATAGGTTTTCAATCGGTTAAAAATCTGTAAAAATGAATCGGTATATATACCTGTTCTGTGACCCTAACCTTGCTTGTAAATTTTAATGCAGTAAAACAAAACTTGACCTTGAAATTATTTGTCTATTCTAATTCTAATTTTATTATTTTCGTGATTTAATTTGACAATCAAAATTATTTGATTTACTTCTACTTTTCATTAACTTTTATTTCTTTAACTAAATTGTCAAATTTCGGTGTTTTCTTGTTATTTCTGTGTTTATTTCGTGAGGATTTTGTTATTATTTTAATTTATTTTTATGTTTTCGATTTTATATTTTAATTATTTCTTTCTCGTTTTTTATGGATCTGGTTTTAAATCTGCGTGCTATTACCGTATGCCAATGTATCAAATTCTTCTGTCCGGCATAAACAATAAAAACCTACAACGCAGTGAACGATGTCGTGCGAAACAAGCAACTCTGCAGGAGAACCGGGACTCATTTAAAGAGATTATATACATCTTTTCCGGACCAATCAGAAAATCATTCAAAAAATCATGCACACAATGAGGAATCTCGATATCAACCTCCATTGTATAACCATATGGAAGGGTTTCAATTTCCTCAACATTCATGCACCCATTCAATATAACATCCAAACCATCATACACCAAAACAAAATCTGCATACGGAAGATATTGGCTAAGAGCCCAGCTATATAAATTATTTATATCTATATACAACAGTTCTGTATCCTCAGAACTTGCGACATAATGCTTGTTAACAAGTGTTAACCCACCCCGTATTCACTCGTAGAAATTAAACATTTCTATGTCCTGCAGAAGTTCTATGGGTTCCTGTAATGTCATAAGAGCTAACGCCCATGACATACCAGGAATTCCATAAAAATCAAGAGGTTCTATTATAAGCAATTGCTTTTGCTCGAAATTGCTGAAAATAATCCGAAAGGAGAAATACGTTTAATTTTAAATATGTTAACATATAATCTAACATTGTCTCGCAATTTTGCTGTGTTTAAATTTGTTGGGCTGTAGCGTATTCATCAGCAGATACAGAACCCCAAATAGGAGACAATTCAGTCGTCGATTCAAGAACCTCAAGAGATATTGCAAAGTCATAAGGGAAAATAGCCTTGGCTGTAACAATTGCACCATCAAAAACAGAATCAGTTAAAAGCAAATCAGTAAGTGTCTTAACAGCTTTTGATAAAGATGAATTAACAAATTGCATGCTGTCTATAAAACAGGCAATTTATTAATGTACGCGATGAGAGAGATAAATTTTTCAGAAGTGGTCGGAATAATATTTAATTCACAAGAAGAAAAATTATTTAAACCATACTTTAAAATATTATGGAGATCATATCCTCTCAAATTGTGAAAAACCACAGGTAATTGTTTCTGGATTCGTCGAGAAACATTACACTTTCTACAAGCAGCTCCTAAATACTTACCTGAAAAATGACAATGATCCTTAACTTTATCCTTAATAAACACTTTACACAAATAACAAGTGCGACATTCCTTGAACTCCTGTTCCTCATTGAAAGAAAGTGGTCCTATAGTTTTTTGACAGTGAACCTCGTAATATGGCAAGACAATCGAAAGGGCGATTTCATCAATCTTTTTCAACAACGCAATCATCGCCAATAAAATTATAATATTGTTTTGTATTAGTATAGTTATTAATTAATAGTAGTGTATTTGATGATGCCTTATATCCAGTGGTAAAATTGATTCAAAATCCGCATAAATTACAAATGGCGGGGTTATAGTTTTTGCATAATTAGAAAATTTTAAATATTTATTTTTAGGCAACGTATAAAGGGTAGTGTCTGTTTGATTTTTAATGCACAAGAAAACATGGGTGTCAAATGCCGGTTTTTATTTAAAGCCATTAAGATAATGGAGACACCAATGTACAGAGATTTGGATATTGCAAGATGTAGTCGCATGACAGTTGATTAGTTTATCCAAATCAAAAGCTGCCGTATAATGATAATTATCGCCGTCCTCCAAAAGAATTAAATAAATAGGTGTACCGTCAGCATCCTTGAAGCGATGAATTATATCTAAATGTGGATAATGGGAGATATAATTTATGTTGGGCTCAGAGCCACAATTTAAACAAAAAAAATAAGTTAAAAAGTAAAGTAAAAATAATTGAACGAGTCACTGAAAATAAGCACGCACCACAAGAAGAGACCAAAAATAAAATAAAACATTAATTAATACAAATTAAAAATATAACAAAAAAAATAAAACAAATAATTAATTAAAATTCAAAAAATGCCTACAGATGCAGAAAGAAACATACGAAAAATAAAATAAACTGCCAAAACCTTGCAAAATAAGGTTTAGAAAAAACATAGGCAGAAGTGGCGACCAGAAGTGGCGACCAGAAAAATAATAAAAATAATTTTAAAGTAATAAAATAATTAAAAAGCCCTAAAAATTGCGAAAAATCGCCTATTGGTCGCACACACGCATGAAAATATTATAAATACAGTGATGAATTTCATTATTTTTAATCTTATGCTTTTAAAACCAAAATATTGAAAACTTTTGCAGCTGAATAATTCTGAGAGTAAGGAATTATTTTTATCCTGGTCATGTTTATCAACCCAAACAGATTTCAAAAGAGGAATGAAAGAATCACCAACAATTATAGGATCGATGATGTAAGTATATATGAACATTTGCCTACGAAGTTTTATTATTTTTGGTTTGCGTACAACAATGTTAATCTTATCACTACCCATTCGCTTGGTATACTCAATACTTTCAAATTTTATTGTAAATGGATTAAAATCACAACTAACATATAATCCATCTTTGAAATACATACCACTATTTTCAGCTAAAATTTGATTCGAAATATGACAATATCGTTCAATATTATTGATTGAGAAAATACCACTACATGTTTTGGGAACACGCTTCTTGTAATTGATTTTACATTGACTATAAAATGGGAATGTTTTGTACACAAATGTAAAGTCTTGCAAAGCAACTTCCCAATTTCCATGTAAATAAATGAGATTTTGAAGATCAACCATAAATTTACTTGCTTGATTTTCCGGATGGATTAGTGTGCAACTATTGCTCTGTAAAATAGTATAGAAACTCACTTTAGTAGTTTTTTTGATGATATATATGAGGGGTTTTGATATCCATGCCATTTGACATAGTATTGTTTATCCTTACCCACCATTTTAGTTTTCAGTATTTTCTGAATTCATAGCACTGTAGGTTTGGAAATAACTTGTAATTCCTGTTCATAGAATTTCCCTTGTATTACATTGTTATCACTATCTTTAACAACATACAATACAGGACTCTGTTTAGTATTAATTTTAGTAATTCGAAATACCTCATCACTCCAATTACTATCGAAATTTTTGATGAAAGGTACAGCAGATATTTTACTAATTCTAACGTGATCACCAACTTTATATTTTAATTTTGTAATTTTAAAACTTTTTTAGACCGTACTGATTTAACTAATGTTTTCGAGCTGCTATCTACGGGTCTCAAACCATTCAGACTTTGATGTGATGAATTATTATAACTAACAAGTATTTTTGGTAAAACATTTATTCATATTTTATTACCTTGTTATACGAAATATTTCTTCAATCTATCCCTCAATGTCCGGTTTTATCTTTCAACATGATTAGATTTGGGTTTGGAAATAACTTGTAATTCCTGTTTATAGAATTTCCCTTGTATTACATTGTTATCACTGTCTTTAATAGCATACATTACAAGACTCTGTTTAGTATTAATTTTGGTAATTTGAAATACTTCATCACTCCAATTACTATCAAAATTTTTGATGAAAGGTATAGCAACTTTATATTTTGGTTTTGTAATTTTTAAAACTTTTTTAGACCGTACTGGTGTTTTTGAGCTGATATCTATAGGTCTCAAACTATTCAGACCTATATGTGATGAATTATTATAACTAACAAGTATTTTCGGAAATACATTTATCCATATTTTATTACCTTGATGCACGAAATATTTCTTTAATCTATCCCTCAATGTCCGATTAAATCTATCAACATGATCAGCTTTGTATTGAGAATGTACATACTAATGAATTATTTTGATACGATCCAGGATTTGCTTAACTTTACTATTGTAAAACTCCTTGGCTATAATAATAATAATATTAATAACTCGTAATAATAAAAATACCTAAAACGGTTTGCAAATTGTCAGGTTACCCATTTTTAAATAAAATATTAATTTCTTTAGATATTTCCACTGCTGATTTTGTCTTTGTTGGTACACAGCGGGCAAAACGACTGAAAATATCAATACACGTTAAAATATATTTAAAATCCTTGTTAATCTTCGAATACGGTATCATCTCCATCAAATCCATTTTGCCATAAATCATTAATACCGAATACCTTATAAGCTCTCACTGGAAATCTTTTCCGCATCGATTTGTTTAAACTGTACGCAAGCTGATCTGACAACCACTTTTGCGTTTCCTTTTTCGAATTTGTGACTCTTTTCTTTAACTTTGCCACTCTACCGAAACCTGCTTCGTATTCTGGGTTTGTCCATATCTTTTCCATTACAACAAGATGATTTTAATTTAACATTAGGTAATGATTGTCCCATCTTTTATTTTAATCGACCTAATAATGATATTGCTAATGCTAATATGGCACCGATAAAACTGCCTTGTTGTTTATATATGATTTTTCTCATTTGCTTACGATTGTTATTATTTACTAGTGATAACAAAGGTTTTCGATGTTTATTCAACACTAGTTTCTTAGATTTACTGATTTTAATTTTACCTCCGACTACTTTTAATAGAATTTTGAGTAAATCATCGATTACAAAATTTGGAAATGATTGTAAAATAGACATTCTTTTCATACTCGAAGCCTTTAACAATGCATTAAAATATGGGAAACTCTTATAATTTTTTAAAATATTAACAACTTTATTTTTACTCCTTTTAATAGGGTTTTTTGAAATTAAATTCATTGCGATGAAATTCTCGGTTTTTAGTTTTTTAGATGTGTATAACTAGTTTTTGGTGGAACTTTTTCAGACTTTATTATCTTTTTAATACTTTGTCTAAGTTTTCGGACAATTTTAAGCCTGGATTTCATAAATATTTTTACATCTTAATGTTTTCAACTTTGTTTATAAACCATGGCACCTTCTTTATTGAAAATTTCTGTTTTTACCCGTAAATCATCATTGCATTGTTGTATCTGTGTGGTGATTTTGTAGAATCTTAAAATGAACTGATAAGAAAATTACGAAATATATTTCAAAGAACAGGAAAGCTGGTATTTAGCAATAACAATCCAAAGATATAAAGCTGATCAAAATGATGTGCTTTCTCCAATCTGGAAAATTGTTACTGTTAGATTTTCAAAATTATTTTAATGTATATTTTAGTGTTTAATGTTAATAAATGTATTAATGTTTTGTTTTTTTTGTTATTCTATAAACCAAATTACAATTAGTTTTAAAATTGTTTAAAAATAATGTTTAAAAAAGGTAAAATATAAAATAATTAATTTTCGTTTAGAATATTTAATAAACCTTTTGTTTGATAAACTCGAAGAAATAACCGTTGTAAAAATTAGAGATATGTTGACTCTTGTTGAAGCATTGGGTAAAGAAAATTCATGTTGTGATTCAGAATTTCAATGATGTTGATGAAGAAATTGTTAATGGTGAAGAAATTATTTATGATGAAGACACTGAAATTATTAATGATACTTAAATTATTAATAAGCAAGAATCTCCAATTTTTGTTGATCCTACCAAATTTAAGACTTGTGTTGTCCATGTTATAGAAAATATAATGATAGAATATTGTGGTGATAAAGCATGTACATGTAATAATTAATAAATCTTTAAAAATGTAGTTTTTATTAATAGTTCAGTAAATAACAAAGAAATATTTATTAAAATTTATGATAAACTTTATTACTTATATAAAACCGATGCTCCAGTTAATAGTTTTAATAAAAATTTGCAATTTTCAATATAAATATCGGAACGTTTGGCTTCTGCTACAACTTGAATAATTGTTACCCATCCACCGTTTGCTTCTACCCATGGATCCATTTTTGTTTCTATTACCTAAATAATAATAAAAATAAAATACTTATATAAAGTAATATACCTCTATAGACTATTGGAAATAATTTTCATAGTCGGATCCGGATTTTAATATCATGTGTTTCATATACATTAATCCTACTATTATTCGCATCCATTTATTATTTTCATCCAACATATAACTAAATATCGATTGGAATGAATTTTTCTTTCTCC
This sequence comes from Schmidtea mediterranea, assembly GCA_022537955.1. NCBI lineage: Eukaryota > Metazoa > Platyhelminthes > Tricladida > Dugesiidae > Schmidtea > Schmidtea mediterranea. The sequence goes on from CM039680.1 coordinate 164,203,387, forward strand.
AATCTTGGCAAATAGGTTCAAATAGGATGTCTTCTACTATTTTTTCGGTACGGTTTACCATGAATTTTATGTTTTTAATGACATCTTCTTCACCATTATTAGCAACCAGCTCATTCAACAAAGTTATAAAAAATTTAGTTCCTGGCATTTTATAAAAATATTTGTAAGTGTAAGCTTATTTATACTATATTCGACCAATCAAAATCATGCATGGGCACTGCATTTAAGTTGCAATGTCTTTATTTAATAAAATATGTAAAACTATATAATGGAAATGACAATGATGATTTGTTTCCACTGTTAACCGGTTGTTGAACTTCTTTCATTATACGATTGAACTGATCAGTTGTTTTATTAGAATAAAATTTTATTCTATTTTGAATTTGATTCATCATTTTTTCATTTAGTTTACGTTTTTCATTCAATTCTAATATTGATTTTCTTAATTCATTTTTTAAAAAATTTTTACCCCTTTGGAGGAGGGGGTATGTAGTCTAGCGCTGACATGTAAATTACTATCAGTAAATAATATTATCATATAATAAATAACAGTGCAGTATGAAGTGAATGCTTCTGCCATCTACGAATTTTTGCAATCACCTAATATTAACCCAAGAAAAAAAACTTATTTATTAATCACAAGGAAACACTTGATTTACAATTGTTGTAATTTAAAACTTGGGTAGATTCCAAAGGATTTCACCCATAAAATTGATCAGCAACCTGATTGGGGTTAGTTGTTTGTTAATTTCTCTCCTTGATACGTTCTATTTACCATTATTGAAAATTTCTTCGTTATTTGTTAGTATATATATATATATATATAATTATTATTTACCATCAAAGATCTATGTTAATGCCCATATCTACTCTACTCTTTAAAAAAAACAAGCAATTGTTGAGGCGGCTCCTTCTAAATGATTATTTGTTTTACTTGAATAATAAATGATATTAATTAATTTATTATTAATCCAGGGTCCCTCCTTGGGTTGCCAACTGCCACAACCTCGAACACGGGAGACATTATTACGCTTAATAAATATATCAGGTGTTTTTTTCGTCTGCACATATTAGTGATTTCAATTATATGATGAGTAATACCATAAAGATTTAAACAACAATATTTGAACAACTTCCTGGTAACTAAAATTAAGTTCAAAGTACAATACTACAAAGGAGCTTTTTGTTTTATGAAAATATAAAATGAAAGTTAAACTTCGAAAACTGGAACTTTTTCTTGAGAAATTGTGAAATATTGTAATAACGGATAACCTGGAGATTTTTATCTCCCGGGTCATTGTTAACCGGAAGACGGTAGATTAATGTTGATTCCGGGAGATTCCTGGCAAAAACTGGAGATTTGGCAAGCCTAGTCCCTCCTAAGAACTTCGCATTATTTTTAAATAATTGTTGGACGCACCGAAGTTATTAAATTTCATCGCCTCACTCAATCTACTAATAGTGCTTTCAACATTAATGACTAGGGAGAACCTCCGAATGCGCCGCATGATTTTAGTAACCATCATGTACCCGTGACCGAGATCACGTTGGTACCGTACATAATGGCCGAATGCCATTCGAGCAGGTGAGCGCCATTTCTAGCACTACTCCTCGAAGGACCTTCGTCTTTCCCGAGTTGTTTGCTGCCGTTAGAAGGGCTTACGCTTTCATCCAGTGGTTTTCAATTCGTGACAACCCTCGGAGAGAAGATTATGGATGATCATCTAATCCTAATATGAGTGTGCCATAGTTTAACCCTCTTAGTCCCGCTACACCACGCATAAACCCATTTATTTAGCCATCCCAACATAAGAAATAAAACGAAAACGAAAGAAAACATCATATTATTAACAATTGGATTCATCCCAGCAGCGAAACAAAATGGTTTGCAAAACTAGTCTTGTCGAGTTTTCAAGGGAAAGAAATTTCACTCCAACGTTCTATTTACAGCATAAACTAATTCGGATTTCCATTAATCGTCTCCATCGATGTCGGTGGGAAAATATTTTCGCTTCCTTGGCCTATATGGCGGAGGGTCTAATGATTGAGTCTCTTCTCTTCTGGATGAGGGACCCGCGATCTCTGGTGCCACGCTAGAAGTGGGCACTTCGCCTGTAAGAACGGCGATATCTTCCGCTTCGAGCCCAAGCCCATCGAGGATGTGGGTGACCGGGAAAGATTCCGGATCCTCGTCGATCAAATTTATATGAATAGACCGGGCAGGTGATCGGATTATTACATCGGGAGCGTAGAGAATATCCGGGTCGAATTCCGGAAATTCAAACTCCTGGTAAGGTGGAGGCGGATCGTTGGTTGGGCAGGAGATCTCCGTAGGTTCCGCTCCAGTGAGGACCTCTTCCACTCGTCGGCGCCGCTCGCGACGTCGCCGATTTCGATTTGGTCTTCGGCGTGTCCGTGCGCTAGCAGCACTCCTTGGGTCCCTAACAGGTGGTTGAGGGACAGCGGGCTCGACAGACTGACTGAGAATTTCGGAGATTTGATCCCTGGAGACTGGGGATGAAGGCAATTCATTATAGACAGGAAGGTGGGAAGCTGGTATTATTTCCAGTTGCCTGGCTCGGATACTTGCCGGGACGCAAGCTTGAAGTTCGGTATCTGTAAACGCGCGACGGAGTGCAGTTGATTGCTCTTTGATGAGCAGCCGCTGAGCACGGGATTCGGTGACTAACTCATCTCGCGCTCGAGTGAGCCGCTCGATTCTCTGTCTTAGCACTTTAACGACATCGGGCGGAGCCCACGTGCCCTTTATTCGTGCGTATTTGGTCTGGAGTGCCTCGTGTCTTTGCTTTAATTCCTCATTCTGATGGCGGACAGCCACGATCGACGGGGGAAGTCGGGGTATTCTCGGCAATCTGTCTAATCCGGAGTCGTGACTATTATCTTGCATCCTGAAATGAAAAACAAGGAAAAATAAAAGGAAGCTCCCTGAGAAGTGAAGTGGTGATAGAATACGGAAACATTGGCGAGGGGCAGGGCGGCAGTTTGATGGCTGAATCCTTATTTTTTGTTATTTCCCCTTGAATTTCATCGTAATTTGACCACTTATCATTATTAGGTGGAATTACTATCCCCCTTATTCATACTATTGCGATTTCATCGTCGGCGTTATTGGGTCAAATTGGTACCACGCTTCACGTATCCTATTATAATTTAACTAAAAATGGCTAGTTACTCTACTACTATTACTTTAGTGATTCCCTTACCGTTAACCCGACAAATGTTATCTGACTCTCCTATTCTGGCCTCTGTATACATCATGATAGGGTAGCCACTAGTCATTATTACATTAGCCTCGATTACCTCTTCACAGAATTTGGTTACTAATTGTTATTAGGTGGCATTGGGGTATCTTCGTGCATACTATGATAAGTCAAGCCTTAATTATTATCGAGTTTACTAACCCTAATTTACCCAATTTATGATAAAGTGATTTAACATTTTTATTTAATTAATTTGTGATTAGGTTCGTTTACTTTATCACGAAATAAGTGTTCATTTATTAGTGGATTGAATTTTGGTTATTTCGACATGCTTTACTCAATGATTATCTCTAGACTAAATGCCATCTATTACAAGTTAGCCCCTAATTGCTATTATATTTACCATTAGTATTATAGATATTTTATTCATTTCATTTATCACTATTATCATGCCTATGGAATTTATTACAGTTACTACTATTATTTGCATTTATTTTACTTATTATATTTATCGTTCTTGCTATACCCGGGCAATTATTACAATTTACTATCATTATTATATTTTATTTACTTTATTTATCAATTTTATTGCATTCGTAGTAATTAGTGCAATTACTTCTGCCATTATGTTCATGCCATTTACTACATTTATCACTATTGTTATTTCCATGGTCCATCTAAAAAATGTCAGAAATTTATCACGTTCTGTTGGTCTGTTACAACTCTGTATCAAATTTGGTTTAAATTTGTTGTATATCGTACTATACTAGATCATTACGTAAATGTCTCATATGCATTCAGGCATAACTATTGACCATTTGTGCAAACTAGTGATTTTAAATTCGACATCTAGTAATATTTAAACGTTTTGGGGTCTCATACTGTCGCCATTTCGTCTATTCGGGCACAATTCGATTCTGTCGGGTAGAAATTCTTGTGTTTTGTTGTTCGTGCTAACGCTCCCGTAGCTATTCGTTCCTTGTTTGCTCATTTTAACTAATTTACGAGATTACTTTGCATGAGGATCTGATGGTCACGATATTTATTCATCAACTATTCCTACGCTTACCCCTACTACCCATTTCTTATTGAGTCGTCCGAAATAAAATGACTCGTATGATCTGGTTGTGATCATGCCTAAATTTCCCCCTTACTCTGCTGTCGCATCTTCCCTGATTTTACTTCGACTCGTTCCGGCCACATATTTCAGAAGCCGCCCCGAGTATACAACGGCGCCCTGCGTAGCGGTCCTCTGCGTTATCACCAGAACCGACTGCGGACTGCCGAGGGGTCCACGAGGCATGACCCGCGAGCCCAACTAAGGGTTTTCACCCACTAGTTAGCCCGAGATCCGTCCCATGGACCATCTATTACCATACGGTATATATAGGAATTTAATGGTCGGACGGTAAATATAAATATAATTTTATTAGCATAAAAGTGAATGAGACATTACAGAAATTTTTTATGAATAAAACATACAAAATTAGGACAAGATATACAATAAAAATTCCTTACTTCTAAAGAGTTTTCTAGTTGTTCAAAATTTGCATAAAAGTTTTAAAGGTTTTAAAGGTTAAAAATTATGAAATTCATCACTGTATTTATGCTATTTGTATGCGTGTGTGCGACCAATAGGCGATTTTTCGCCATGTTTAGGGCTTTTTAATTATTTTATTACTTAAAGTTTATTTTTATTATTTTTTATATATTTTTCTTTATTTTTTAATATATAATTCAGTTTATGTTCGAATTTTATTTTTACTGTTATTTTTTGATAATATTATTTTTGCCCTTTTTTATTTGTTTTCTGGTCGCCACTTCTGCCTATGTTTTTTCTAAACCTTATTTTGCAAGGTTTTGGCAGTTTATTTTATTTTTAATATGTTTCTTTCTGCAGCTGTCTTGCTTTTTCCTGATTTTTATTAATTATTTGTTTTATTTAATTTCTGTTATCTTTTATTTTGTTTTTATTTATTATGTTATTATTTGATTTTTAATATCTTGGTGCGGTGCATGTTTATGTGCAGTGATTCCTTTCACAACTTTTTTACTTTTTATTTTTGTTTAAATTGTGGCTCTGAGCCCAACATAATTTATTCGTTTTGAATTTTTAATTTGTCACCAGTTACCACTTTCCTTTAAAAAATATTAATTTTTACTTTTTGAATAATTATAAATTTGTCTGTAGCCTCAACAATTGTACTTGTTCTGTTAAAATAACAAACTTTATTTATATCTTTATTTTATTGATGATGAAGATTTGTACATATTTTTCAGGTCATAAAGAAGCGCTTGCTTTGTCGATTCAATCACTTAAAGATTTTAACATTTAGAGTCAACCAGAAAATTTTGGAGGACTTTATCAATTGTTGTTCGGTGAAAAGGCGTTTGAAATAGCGTTATACCTGAATAGAACTCGGGTAGCAAAGGAACTTTGTTTTATGAAATCTCCGACTCACTCGTGGATTCACGAGCGATTTGTAAGATTTCTTGGCACAGAAAATCATCCAATAGCGAAGAAACATTTGGAAAAAGTCCAAAAATTTCTAGGAAATCGTAATTAAAAATATTGAATGAAAACTTTTACTACAAACTTTGATCTCATTTAATTTTTAGTTGCTTTTTTAATATATTACTGGTGATTTTTAAATTGATATTATATAGTAATAATTTATATTTAATATAATACGCTTTCTCATCGTTCTCTCTCACACACATATGTATATATATATATATATGTGTGTGTGTGTAAATTCTTATTATCAAAGAAAATTATTGTAAACGTAAGAAATTTTGTTAAATTAGCATTTATCTATAGTGCTTTTAATTGGAAAATATGCGACACTGAGGCAAAATATAGGAACAGTAAGTAAATATACTTGATACTTAAAAGATGATTTCCAATACGACTGTGATATCAGAAAGTTTGAATCAAGAAACCACCCAAATGCAATTATTGTGTTTGTATATAGTCGCACTAAGATGTTGCAGTTTTAAAGCATCCTCACCTGGACATAATCCATAGATTAAAATTAACATGAAGTACCGTAATATACTTGTTAATTCTAGAGGAGGGTTACAGATTGCGTTATACCGGGGTGTGGAACATAAACAAGCTGATTAATTTACAAGTGTTTTATAAAGTCCATCAAGAGTTCAGTCACGAAAATTATCTAAATGCATTCAGAAAGCGATATTCATTCTGTTAGTTTATTATTATTAAGATGGTTATTTACTCTCTCGACTTAAGGCAAACGACCCAAGCGGAGATAGCGTTTTCTGAACGTCTATAGTAATAAATTAACCTCAAATTTTCTCGTCTATCAATCACGTATTTGTTTTTCTATAAGACACAAAAATTTGCTTGGTTTATCTGTTTTCGGCCCAAGGCAGCAGTAGCTCTTTTTATATCTGTTCCCGAAAAACATTTTAATGTGGCAGTTATTTCTGAAGTTTTGAAACTGATGGTTTGGAAAACAATATACCGCCTTTAATATAGTATAAAATTCAATCAAATCGTTTAATGATTTCCCGGGCTTCCTCTACTACTCGGTTTTTTCATTAGCTCGGGCTTCTCATAAGAGAATTAATTTTAATTAGTTAGTATTTTGCCAATAATTTTACCTATGTATACCTCACTTATTTTTGTATTCGTCTCATGATTTGACATTCAACCAAACCATTTCCCTTGATCAATATTAATTTTTATATTTTATAAAATTTTAATTAATTTTTGTATTAAAATTATTTTTGATGTTTTTGTTCATTTTCACTTTTCCATGTTCCACTACTTCAACAATTTTAAAATCTTAAAAGTCCTTTGTAATGAAGAATAATTAATGTATTATTTATTATTAATTAAATTAATCTATTATGTAATAATTATCAAAATTAGTTTAGAGATCAGAGGTTGGTTATGATATTTTATGATTGTGTTTGAATATTGGCATTTTTTCATGTCTGAAAGTATTCTGTATCAATAATTAGAAAACCAGTAAACTTCCTTGTAGATGTTACTCAATGAATAGCTTAAAAAGCGTGTGTTGGAGAATTGTCGTCAGAATAAATACTGTGCAATTTTATTTATTTCTAACACGGTGACGACTCCAGGACTTCAGAATTTTATCATACCACCAGACAAGTTGGAACTGAATGGATATTTGGAATTATTCATTCTTGAGTTAAAAAGATTCTACGATATAACTCAACAGCCTGCAGAATTTCAAGAACCGATAACAAAAACCTTTTAGTCAGTGGAATCGATTCCAAAATTTAGAGATCTAGTCAGACTATATTGGAAATGACGATCGTCTACGTAAAGCAATTGTGCTAAAAAGAATTTAGCTATTAATTTGGATTCCGCGTTACGATATACAAAAGGAAATGACTGGTTAATTGAATTTTTTGCAAAGATACAGAATTTGTTGACAATATTCAGCTGCACAAGTTATCAAATCCTGCATAGTGATGTTTCTAATTCAAAATTAGAATTGAGGAAATTTAGCAAGAATTATTCAGTGAGTAATTATTGGATTCACTACACGAAAAAATATCATATGCAGAAATGGTTAGAAAGCCTCAACAACATCAGATTCGAAAGTTCAGACTAGTTTTTAATACAACAAATTCAAGAAAAAACATTACAAAAAGTGGACAAACAATTTTGAGTCCAAAATCTTTGGGCATACCGGGAAGAAGGACACGTGTGAAATGTAGCCAGTGCTCCAGAAACGACCATTTCAAATATCAATGCTGGGATGTTCGTAGAAAGATGAACTATAAAGACAATATGATTACAGAAACAACAACCTTAGAGGTCAGAGAAAATTTGGAAACGGATTGCAACATCAACGCACTGCTCAAATGAATACGATTCACAGACTAAAGGTGAGAGGCGAAATCATTAAAAAGGAAGGCTCCAGTTTCAACGGAGGTGATAGGAGCCATAAATTTAGTTTAAGTTTATTATTGATACAAAATATCTGAATTTGAATGTAATTTTCAATTTTGTTTGATGAATGTATTTAAAGTAGCTGATAATTTACAAAATAATGACTTGATTTTGAATGACTTTCAATGTATGTGTTTTGAATATGCAAGTAATTTAAAATGTGGTTTTGCTGATCCTAATAATAAAATGAATAAAAAAATAAAATTATGAATTTTGATTTTTCTATAGAGTAGTAATAAAAGTAAAATATTCTGTAAAAGCAAATTGAAATGGCTTCAGAACATTATTTATGAAAAGATAAATTGTAAACCTAGTGTAGGTATTTTGATAGAAAATAAAATTAAGGTGAAGTGTTTGCTAGATCAGAAGTTAAAATAAAGGTTTTTAGTGAGGATATTATTGATAAGTTGGGAATGGTAGATAAAATAGGAAAATCTAACATGAAATTCATTTGAAAGTAATCTTGTAATTCGTGAGACAATATTATTAAATGTACGACTATCAGGAATTGAAAAAATTATTAGGTGTTTTTTTTGGATAATCGAATTGATCCTAGTACTGGTTACCTGATGGTAAAAAGAAAATAAGATGTTTCGACTACTTTCAAGGGGTTTCCATCAGATACGCACATAAGAGATGTTATCATTGAATACCTATCAAAATGACGTTGAAACTGTACTTTAGTAGGTAATTAGTCAGACACTGTGGCAACACACCATTGCTTAATAAAATAGGGGGGGTGGGTCGCGACAGGTTAAATTATGTAATGACGTAATTAATCTCAATTATGTATTAAGAAAATTGATTTTGAAATTATTTTTTGGTGCATTTTTTTAAATTCAAATTTTTTGCGAATTTTCGAAAAATTTTTTTAATGTATATTTTATTGTAAAATTTTCCATCCACAAAATTTTTTCAATCAAGCTTAAAAATGTTTTATCGATTAAAAAGCATAGAAATAATTTCTCAATTAAAAAGACTAAAAATATTTCCTCGAATGAAGAGCCTAAAATATTTTCTAAATTAAAAAGCCTACGATGGTCCCACTATAGTCAGAGATATTTTTTATTCACGATAGGTGTAAATTCAAAGTGTAAATTAAAGTACATTTAAGTAAATGAAGGTTCATAAAGTAAACTAAGGTACATTAAAGTAAATTAAAGGACATCAGAGTAAATTAAAGTATGTTAGAATAAATTTAAGTAATTTAAGGTGCTTAGAGTAAAGTATGGTAAGGTAAGAATTTTCTAAAATTAAATAGAGGGTCCAAAGGTAAATTACATAAGGTAAGAATTTTTAAAGTAATATAGAGTCGATAAAATTACATGATAGAATTTTATTTCAACTTTAAATAAAATTTTAATAGAATTAGTTCTCAATAACGGTTCCCTGACATCTCATCATTACAACATTTCATCAATGATGAATTGCTATAATAATGAAATGTTGCAATGATGAAATGTCTCGTATTATGAGGTGTCTGGTCACCCTCGATAACATACCCGATAGCAAATGCCAAATATAGGGGTCTTGGCACACGAAAGTTTTAGAATCACTTGAGTACTGTTTTATTCAATGCGCGTTGAATAAATTTATTTTATTTTCTAAAATCTCAATTGCAAATAAATATATTTGTATAAAAATGAAAATTATGACATTTCAAAATAAATCACATAAACTATATAAATAATAATAATAATAATATCAAAATGACACACCAATTAATAATATAGTTAATTTCAATCACTAATTATCACTCACAATCACCCGAAAATGTATCGAAATATCTGAAAATACCTCATGGGTAGTCTAAAGAAAAGAAGTCGACGTGAGCCAATCAAATGATCACGTTAATAAAATTAGAGTGCAATACAATAAAATAAGTATGATACAATATTTCCAGGTATTAAATTGACGGATTTGATAAAATCTAACCACCAAACATAAACCAGGCTACAGATGATGGAGTTTTTGCAATATTTATATATGTATACAATGTACAGAGATCGAATTGACACAATTTTTTGAGGTTTTGACCACATTATACATCATCACTCAACTGCTGTTGGTGAATCAGTGTAATTATGCCAATGTCTGATAAACCTTGACTGCATTATGTTGATACACTCCTTCGTATCCCTAATATCTGAGGGAGACTTGGCGTGTTGACTGAGACCCAACATTAATGAGAGTGCAGCTTTATATCTACACGAACACTGAAAATGAGATAGGAATATTGTTAGGGATGAGCAACTATTTAATTCAAGTATAAGAAGTAAATAACAAAGTTGATATGAGAGTTATCCGCAAGGATAGAAAATCAGAGTCCAGAGGAAATAAGATTTTTGATTTTATATCGAAGACTTTTTTATGTGACAATTCAGAATAATTGTTCACACAGATACCATCACTTTAAGTACAGTGGTGGAACCTGAGTTATAGACCTCAAGAAGGAATGAAGAATAAGAAAATAACTTCTGGCTAAATATTTTTTTTATTATAAAATAATACTATTTAATATATGCAATATTATCTAGATTAAATATTGAATTCCAACATATTATTCAAGTAAAATGCTGATTAAAACTCCTGTTTAACAATAATATAGTTTAAATAAAACTCAATCCATGTCTTTGGCCGCATTAACATTTTCAGACTCGTGAAGGGCCGCACAAAAAAATACTAACTTTTAAACAATTTCTATTAAAACAAAAGAAATAATATTATCTTTTATAAGTTAAAATAATGAAAATTCTGCCAATAAACCACAAAACTAGGTATTAATTTATATTCTACCTATCTATAACTTTATAAATGTAATAACTAGGGATCGGAAAAAATAGTGCTTTATATATTTCCAAATAAACTTAGAGGAAAGGAATATTAAGAAAGGAATATTTAAGAAAATATATTAATATTTTTTAAATAAAAATAAAGTAATTAATCTTATTTATTAAAATATAAATATATAAATTTTTGCAAATTTCCTGTGTTAAGCGCCATCTGTTATTTGTTAAAATGTTATTTAACATCGCAAAACTACGCAACATTCTGTCAGCGGTGCATATTTGAAAATTTTATAAGTCCTACAGTTTATGTGGTGATAATTTATTTATAAATCTACTATGTTTAACCCAGAAATTTGAAAGAGTGTTTTTTTGAAAAAAGAATGTGAACTCTTTTTTCTGTCCCTAGTGATAACAATACATATATGCATTACCAAATTAATATAAATATATTATATGTATACAACGGCTTGTGTATTTTGTTGTGTAGTGATCAATCTTTGGTTTTTGTTCTTATGAATGAATATTAAGATTTTACAAATAATTTAGACACAAATAAATATATGGGTTTACGTATGTACTCACAGATTTGTTTCTTAAATTATATTGAACATTTCTTATGAAAAAAAACTTTTTTGAGGGCCCGCCAGTTTGACATGCTTGGTTTACATGTTACAAGTGTGATCAGTTAGTTAAAATAACTATTTGTGTTAAATTTGTATATTAAAATCAATATTATTTTATATTACATTATTAGAATTATAAAAATTAGTAATATAAACACATTCACGATTCAAGCAAATAAACAAACTATACTATAAAACTATTTAGCATTAACTGATAATGTAAATCGACATTATTTGATACCTGGGATATCACATAACTTAAAAACATTGACTATACGAGGTTCATTTTAGGATAGTGTTTTGAGTTCCTTATATGGGCTAAATTATATTAAAGTAATGAGAGTTATGACTAGCGATAGGATGAATATTAATGATTACCACGTCTCAGTTGTTTAGATATTCTAGATAAACGAGTGAATTTGAATTTGTAATTTGATAAACAAAATATTGAATATTTTTATTTTAAAAAGAATTTTTGGTTAATTTTCTATTTATATCGGACTATTATTCTTAATAAATTCAAAACAGTTAATGTCAAGCAAAAAGAAAAGAAGAATCCATAAAGCAAGGTTACAGAATACAATGAAAACGATTTATAAACAAACTGTGCAATTTAAGTTAAAAGAAAAATATGATAATTTGGAGGAAGTATGATTGGATAAAATAAAAAACCTATTTTATTTAGTCACATTGTTTATAAAATACCCAATTTCATTTCTATGTGATTAATATCTACCAATATATTTTTAAAAGAACAATAGTCATATTTTATAATAAATTCTTGCTATAACATGACTATATTCTCGTTATAGCGATAAAATTTGTCAATGATAATCGTTATGACATAGAGAACATTTTTATTGATTGACTACGAATCAGATGTTATATTGATTCACAAATTTTCGGCACAGCTTTTTCAACTAGTTTATATCATTATATCGAGATATGATTATAAGGGCTCTCCAAGCACATTTTACAATATTTTACCTGTTATTATCAGCTAGGATAGTCAAAATTATACATACTTTTGATCAGTGGTTCTCAAAGTAAAAAAAAACGGTGGACCAGCAGCGGTCAGCGAACCATAAATTACCGGTCCGCAAAGTAAGTTGAATAGGATGAAAATAATGCCAGAATATTGTTTAACTGTTTAACCCTCATAAAATAAATCATATTGAAATATTACAACAAAACTATAATCGTAAAATTACAGAATATGCATTTCTCTCTCTTGATTCTTTGGAACATGAATGAATTGTCCTATATTAATTTAGTGGTTGACTTTTATATTTTTCTAGTTAAACTTTATGAAAAGTATATTATGTTTATACAACTATGGATTTTTCTCTATTATTTTATTCTCTATAATTTTTTTAAATGAAAATTATTTATATATTGTCTATTTTCTGTGATTTATTAGAAATGCAGTAGTTTTGTATAATTTTAAGATTACTTTTGTGTTGTTGTTGAGAATTTGGTTAGCTTGTTCCCTTAGCTCCAATGTAGTTTGGTAACTTGGAGAATAGATTCAAAATGTGAGTCTTTTTTCCAAGTAACAACAATAATTTTTAAAAAAAATGAAAAAAAAATTATTTATTTTTAAAGAAAAAGACTTGAAACGGTTTTTAAGGATGTAAATATTTATAAATCAAAAAAAATTCAATTTGTTTTAAAACTGGATGGAAATCGTAAAATTTGAAATTGTATTGTAAATAATTTGATTTAATCTTTGTTTTGAATTTTCGTAAAATATATTGCTACTCTGAATTAATTTGGTGATGATTGTTAATAAAATTGAAGAAGTCCATCAATTTTCATTTGCAAATCAATTTATTAAATTTACTAATTGCTTTCTCTGTCTGAACTCCAAAATTCTTGTGAATGATTTATGGATCAAAGATGGAATTATTCAGGATTCAGAGCAATTATTTTATGCCGACAAATGTGTTCCTGATATGATTATAGATTGCCAGGGAGCAATTTTATCTCCCGGATTCATTGATATCCAAATTAATGGTGGATATGGATATGAATTTTCTGATCTATCGCAAGAGCTTCAAACTAGTTTAAAAGTAGTTAGTAAGAATTTAGTTAAATTCGGCGTTACAGGTCTTTGCCCAACGCCTGTTGTGTCAAAGAAAGAAGTCTATCATGAAATATCATCGAAGAACTATAATTTGCCAAATTTAAAAAGTGGAATGCATGATCAAAATTTATTAAAAGATTTTGGTCCTAATCCAATTGTGCTTTACATGAAATAAATGAATTACTGAATTCTAATCAAGCTTATTCTAATCAAACATATTTGGTTAGTCGCGGAATTTCGATTTCATTGGGGCATTCAGCAGAAAATTTTGATGAGGGAGTTGTAGCAGTTGATAATGGAGCAAATATTTTGACCCATATTTTTTGCTCAATGAATCCATTCCGCATTTAGTTGGTCTCTTAACTTACGATGGGAAAATCCAGGGTTCCTCTCACGTATATTATGGAATAATCACCGATCTAGTCCATACGCATCATACAGCTATTAAAATTGGCCATCGTGCTAACAATGACGGATTAATAATTGTCACTAATGCTAAACCCGCGTTTGGTCTTACTGATGGATTTTATCATTTTGGATCTCGCCACATTGAGGTCATCAACGAAAATAACAGAATGTCCCAAGATCAGTGGACCAGTAATAATAGAATATCGATCTCACGGAAAACTCCATGTATGCATTCATTAAGCCACGCTCAAATATCAATTAATAACAAAAATGGGGTTCCCGTTGTCGAAAATAATGGAACGATTCGATCGTGGGATACTAACTGTTTTACAGAAAATAAAATGGAATTCACCAGTTGTACTTCTTTATTATAATATTATTATGTTTTTTGCAATATTTATTGTTATTCTTTTATGCACATTTTTTGTGTAAATATATTGTTTATTTTTTCTTCTCAATAAAACCATTTAACATTTTTTGTACAAACTCTTCATCCTTAAGAGGAGGCAATTTTTCATTCTTCCGACGCTTTGGCAATTTCACAAACTGAGGAAAATTTAACAAATCATTCGACTTATTTACATACACATCATGGTCAAGAACAACTATCCCATTTCCTTTGTCAAACTTACAGATATTTATATTTTTTTTAACTAAGTTTTTTAAAGTCATAAAATCCCTAATATTCTGCTTTTTGTTTTTATCGATATACTCCATCGTACTTGTACTTAACGAGCTCTTCGCATAATTACCATTAATGCCTTTCATCGATCGGGATATATGAAAATATAAACTTTCAATTTTTGCACGCAATTTTGTTTCATCCAAGCGATTCTTAATACAGTGATTTGGATTAAGAATCTTTGATATTTTAAAAATAAACTATATTAAAAATTATAAATTCTCTTTTCTAAATTTCAATTTTTTAAAATTTTATAAAATCGCAATTTAACAAAATTTTAATAAATTGTTTTAAAATATTCAAGTAAAAACATTTTACATTTATTATCATCAAGCAGAACAAAAAAATCCATATTTTAAATAAATACGCTTTTAAAAATATTTTATAATAAATTTATTTGAAGTTTTTAAATTTTAATGATTTTATAATTTTAACATTTTTCGATAAATCTCGATAGTTTTCCTGTAATCATCAGCTAGAATAGTCAAAACTATATATATTATAGATTATGTAGATTATAGTTTATATAAATTGTATTAAATTTTTTAAAAAACATTTTTATAATTTTAATAATTTTTCAATTTTTACTATATTTTAAGTGTTTTTAAAATGCTCATATTGGTAACCACAAATACAATGGTCATTTGTAAAATGGCCCGCTGGTCAAAACGCTTGAATCTAATTTTAATTTATCTTACTTTTAAACACCAATCAACCACCAATCAAATTATTTTTAGTCAGATTATATATTAGCAGCTATTATCAAATATTCATTTAGTTTTAAAATATTAAATTAATAATATTTTCATGAATTGTTATCAACAGAAAACTCACCATGTCCAGACTTCCAACCATTGCATCCATTTCAGCAGCAGAACACTGGAACCAGGAAGATATAAGAGAGTAAAGAAATACATAAGTTTATCAAACCTGATCAAGCGAGTAGTGAAATATCATTTTGTTTACCGAAACTGATAAATACCAGCTCATTATTAGTTTTCCAAAATTCGAATTGCGTTCAGTTTCAGCGATAAGTAAATGCATTTTGATAATACAACGACGATAAAGGTTACTGCAGGCCTGAATGTCTGCGAGAAATAAATGGGAACTTAATTCATAAAGTATTATTGATATTATCATACTACGGCAAGAATTCCGAGTTGCACATAATCTATGTTTGTCAACTGCTGATTTGATTTCATTAAAGAGAGTTTGTAAATATTGTAAGATACGCTTGTACAGTAACATTTGCTCGGCAATACGTTGCGGAGCACTTATTACATCAAGCAATCCCTGTCGATCTTCGTCTGATTTGTTTTCACTTGGCTCACTGTCTTCTGGAGCCGGACGAGACATTAAGGCATTACGCTGCTCTGCCAGATCGAATAGCAATTCGCACATATCCAATACAATTACTATCTTTTGCAATTCTTCTCTGTGCTCGCTCTAAAATTTCAACAACATCAATAGCAAATATACTTCTTTTGCAACTAAAAATAATTTTGCTGGAAATATTTGTGGTTTGCTAAACGTTTATTAAAAAATAATAGAGCATTAATAAATACAGCTAATTTTATGGGTTCGTAATTTTAAAAGATATTAAAATATTATCAAATTTAATGCTCGAAGTATTATTATTCAGGTAATATTTTTCTAAATCGTTGACAAATGTTTTAAAACTTAGGCTTTTAATGTTACTGATTATATTAAATTTTTCAATGCATTCGTAGCTGCATATATTTTTCTCTAACAATATTTTTTCACATACTTCTATTAAAGAAAGAAAACTAACAATTTTTGAGATTAAATTTCGTATTTTCAGAATAGAAACCCGAAGAAATGCAAAGGGATCAGAGCAATATAAAATTATTACAAAAATAAAATATAGTAAACTTTAAATCAACTTTGTTCATGGTTGTAAAGCCGAAAGCTTGGACATAAAACCGATCTAGGAGATAAATGCACCACTTATTTATATGTAACTATTTCCCGTGTACTGTCTAAACCTTTAAAATCCCACCTTCAGAAATCAACTACACTATAGATCTATATTTTACCATAACTGTATGTATTGATATTTTACAAATCTTTTACAAACACATTTGTTTATGGTACGGTGTAACTTGCGTTAATAAAATTTATAGTAACCTCATGCACTATGTTATATGAACATAAAACAAAAAAATTAAGTTTTAAAATAATATTCAATACAATTTCTAATGATAGTTTCAAGCTTATTTGGCTTTCAACAGTATCATTTAAGAAACTTGACCCACACAGAATTATGAGAAACCATTTTGTGATTACACCCCAGAATCTGTCCGTCACCATACGGAATAAAATATCACTTTTTTCTACCGCTCTTATGAGATGTATAAATATATTTAATACCTAACTAACTAGGTTTGTGAAAAAATTCGTACGATTCAAATATCAAAATAAGTTCGAAATTAGCCTCCCATTAAACCTTTAAAAATCGTATTGAACATAATTTTAAGACTTTATTTTATCCAGTTAGTCAGGTAAAAACTAAAAAATTAATACATTAAAACACCATAAGTTTAATCATCGAAGTCAAGATATTTTCTGCTCTTAAAATATCATCATACCTAGTTACACTACTGATTTAACTTCACTAAAATAACAGTATATTAACAGTGAAATTCTTCTGTAATGAAATTCCAAACAATTAATTAAGCATTTTAATTAAAATGATGAAATGCAAATATAAAAAAATTAATGCAAATATGAATGCTAATATAATTTTCATAAAAAATTAGTGGTTAAAAAAATTAAGAATCATATATAGAGGAATTTCAAGGCATTTATAATTTTTTTGTGTTCATATAGCTTTGCGCTTAGAATTTTAGACATCGTATTACAGTATCCGCCGCTTTATATATCGCCTCTTATTATTAACTTCCGTTTTGTGTTTACCCTAATTTTGTAATTTAATTGAGTCTAAGTCATTTTTAATAGTATCAATTTAGCTTAATATTGACTTTCGCCTTCTACTAACCTTATTTTTAGGTGGTTTCAAATCGTTACATATAATTTTCGCCGCTTATAATTTACATTCACACGCAAGCTTATATAATTCACTTATTTAAGTGGAACAGAATTTGAATGTACATGAACCATATGAGCGTCATTCAGCGCTAGCAAACCTTAAGGAAGGGGGAAATAACACATTGGAAGAAGTGAATCAAATTACTTTACTGCTGGCTATGGTAAAATAGTGTACTCATGCTTTTTAATGTAATTTATATCCATTCAGGCGAAGGAAGATGAAGATGACGCATCTATAACGGTTCCAACCACGCCTGAAGCTTTATGCAGTATATACAATTTACGTCTTTATGAAGAGGAAAATAACTGTTTCGTTACACAGATCATGGATATTATTCGAACAGTGGAAGCACATAAGCAGAATGCATCAAAACAGTCTTTAATAACTGATTACTTGCTTCCAAAGCATTAATAACCATTCTCGCAAGTTTTAATTTATGTTGATACATTTTTCGAATGTCTGTGTATACTTTCTTTACAACACCGCCGTTTATTATTAACTTTCGTATATTATTTACCAACAAAAGGTGAAATGGTAGTGGTCAATATAGAGGCGGACACTGTATAACAAAAAATTTAGAAAAAATGTCATGAAGAAATTAACATTAGGTAATTAATATGTTGATTGAAAATTAAAATTCATTCTCAAATTATCAGCAATAAAAATGTTTATAATGCATAATTAATCTGAAAATGACAATATCATACGAGATACCAAATTCATATTTATCATGGACCTATCAAATTTGTCACCTGTCAGTTCATGTAAACTTTAGCATTAGAATATTGTCATACATCGAAATTTGGAAAAAACAGTCACACGCTAATGAATAACATAATTACAACAGTTGCGGAATAATAGTTACTCACAATATTACGAACAACATATTCGACCAATAAAATACGAGACAAATATTTTCTAAAATTTATGAAATACTAAATTAATTTATTTAAACCTAAAAAATAATTTAAAAATACGAATGGTCGCAAAGGTAAAATTCTAATCAGTTAAAAAATTATCTTCATTTTATATACAAAATAAGATTTTGCTGTTATTGATTTTATTGTGAACAAAAAACACGGTAAATTTGTAATTAATTTGTTGCTTATTGATTATTGCCTAGAAATACTTTTGTGTGAATCTCTTACTCATTAATGGCACATGTTTTAACTAAATATACATTTTTATTAATTATTCGCAACTTGACTTCCTGGGCATTAATTACTTCGTTTCCTGGCGATTTTTCTGATACGCCAGGCTTTTATATTTCCCTCGTCATTATAGGAATTGTTTCAAACCATAAATATCATTATCAATTTTTGTATCTATTCATAAAAAAATATTTTCTACAATTACATCAAAGTCACACTTTGATTGAATCCTAGTACTAAGATATTTCATAACCGATACAAATTTGATTACTAACTTTTTACCCTACATTGTTTAGAAATTGTGATTTGTATAAGAATCACAGTAGGCATTTGGTACATATTTTACAAATATTTTCCCATTTTAACCGAGACACTATTTCATTACTGCTATAGTTAATACATTACGATATCGGAAATAAATAACTTAATTGTACTGTAAATGTGAGCGTAAACAATTTTTGATACTTTTTAGTTGCATGATGCAAAAACTATTGACTCCTTGGTCTCATCAATAATTAGAAAATAAAACACTTTTAATAGTTACGATTAATCTATTTCAATAAATTTTATTTTTGAGAGGATAACTGAAAAATAAGCATTTGTAAAAGGAAGTGCTGAAAATTGGTGCTAAACAAATAGGAACGCAATGATCTATAATTTTAATGAAGATAAACGAAATAGAATTCATAAAATACGGAAATTAGCATCAGCATCATCTAGGCACTTTTATTACTTATTATTAATTTAAATATTGATAAATTCATCATTTGTATAAATGAAACAATAACTAAGGTGAATTAATAATTGAGATTTTTATCTACTAGTGTGACTTTAAAGTGGAGTTAATTTCTATTTAGTGTTTTATATTAATTTAATTGTTAATTTTACATTTTAAGTATTATTAAATATTATTTTTGATTAGAATTTGATTCTGTAAATTTTTATCATTTTTTTCAGAATTAATTTATTAATAATATAAAATTAACATTCTTAAATTGAACTAGAGCACTGGTTAACATTATTTTTATTTCAAGATCACAATAATAGTTATCTAGATATCAAAGGTGATTCAGCTAGATCATATGTATCGAAAACCTTTAATAAAAATTTAATTTTAAAGTACTTCATCTTCCTTTATTTACAAAGATATAAATCAATATTTCCCATTTATTTAACACGAATTTTCGATACAAATTTAGTCAATGCGTATATTTATGATGGATATGATCAACCAATTAAAATTCGCAGGTGTGAGAAATTACAACTGTCTAGATTAATTGGATATAAAATTATGTAAATAAAATATAAAATAATGCAGGTCAAATAGAAAATAATAAATAGTGTAAGTAAAATATATAAATATCGAGGGTTATAAATAATTTATTGATAATTACAAGAAGTTCAATATAGACTGTTACATAACATACTTGACATTTTTATAAGAATTACGATAAATCAATTAATTATAGTTTATGCAATAAAATTAAAATGGTGAGAATAAGTTTTAATAGAAAAACAATAAATACTCAGTAATTTAAATGCAATCGAAATCTCCTTTGGCTAATGTTAAATAAAATTAAGTGTATAAATTTACGCAAAATATTCCCAAAACATATGCTATTTTCACCATTCATTTCCGTGATTGTCCTCTCAATAATATAATTGATAATATCATCACAATTTTGTGCGAGTGATATAACTTTGTGATAATTGCTTTATCAGGAATAAAAATAACTCCTCTATCGGGCTTACTTGTGAACTATAAGAAGATAAGCAGTCTTGTAAAATATTTTTCCGTGGTAACTAATTTTAAAAAGCTGAAGCTTAATTGAATTTAGCATTTTGCATTATTATTGTTTTCCCACTAGTAAATAATTTTAAATATAAACATTCTTGTTAAACATGGATCAGTTAAAATCTTGTGATGAAACATCCTTTCTGCAGATATTATGCCAAGTAGACTAATGTTTCTTCCTTCGGGACAAGGGTGAATGTAGGCTGCTTTTGGGGAAATGATCGAATTTCCTGAATGTATAGACATTGAACCAAAGTTTATTAAGAAATTAAAAGCCAACGTTTTTTTTTCCTTTTCTTAATCACCACTATGAAATAAATTGTTATACTCTCTTTACGACGTCAGTCTAATCGGAGGTCTAGGTGGGCTTCGATTTGCATTTTTTATTTGCAGCACTTGAACAATGTTTGGTGCGTATGTGGTTTCATTGTTTATATTTGCTTTAAAAAGAATAATAAATATTTTGGATTGGTTTTTATTATGCTTTTTTATCAAGAAGTCCTCATTGAAAGTCAAGCTGGTGATAGATTTGAATTCAAATCAAACGATGAAAAGACAATGAATCAAAATGATATCTCAAGAAACATGGTTAGTGAAATGACTGAATACGTAGTAAATTCAATTCTGACTGAGGTTATATCAAAAATCATCCAGTTAAAATTTCGAATTTATTCCTCAACTTTTCAAACCTTTATATAACACTTTAAGGTTTGACTCTGGCTTTTTATATAAAATAGTCAATTCCGCATTTCCAATTTCATTAAATATTGTCAACTATTTGAAAGAAATTTTCTTTAACCTTACATTATTTTTGAACAAAATCCCTTTCATCAACCTTCTATCAGTCCAAGTCTTTCTGTAGTTATATTTTCTTGTTTCATTAAATGATTCGTACTCTCGCGTTTCCATATTATATGTATAATAATTTAGAATATATAATTAAGAATCCATTAATAATTATCAATAAATTATTTATAATTATCAATAAATTATTTTTGATTATTATAAATTATTTATAACTCAATACATTTTTTATAATAATCAATGAATTATTTTGAATTATCAATAAACTATTTATAATTATCAATAATTTATTTCTGATTATTATAAATTATTTATAACTCAATAAATTTTTTAATAATCAATTAATTATTTTGAATTATCAATAAACTATTTATAATTATCAATAAATTATTTCTGATTGTTATAAATTATTTTTAACTCAACACATTTTTTATAATAATCATTGAATTATTTTGAATTATCAATAAACTATTTATGATTATCAATAAATTATTTATAACTCTCAGTAACGTATTTATAACTATCGATGTCTTTAAGGACATATTGGGGTCAGATATAACTGGTGTATAATCGGCATAGAATATCAACCTATACGACCTTGTTCAACAGTATCAATATGTTTCAACATTTTAAAAATCATAAATATGTCAGATATGAAATATAAAATAATGAATGCTCACACTGCATAGAACTTCATCATCCAATTCAGGAGGTTCGTCATATAAAGTATCTGAATGAAGATATGGTTAATGGAAATTAAATAAATATGAACTAATAGGTACCGTCGCATAAATCAGCATTTTGATTATCAGGCCTTAAAAATTGAGCGGGAGATGTTAAATTCCTCTTGTCGCGAGTGAGTCTAGTTATATTTTCTAAAAACAGAATTAAGGTATTTTATTCCGAATATATCTGGTAGAGTACCAGAATCAGCTGGTTGTACTGATGGTTGTGTAAAACTGGTCTTTGTTCGAATTTCTGTATGAATTTCAGGCGGAGTAGCAGCATGTTCTGTCGTTGTGATGGGTTTCCCAGGAGGCTCAGGTTGATTTGGAGGACTTTGAGATAGAAAGAATTCAGTGCAATTCGAAGTTGAATTTGCTTTTTTATCTTTGGACATTTTAATGAAAGTATTGTGTTGATTCATTATATCAGTCTTGGTGTAGTATTCATCCAACTTAATATTTTGGATAACATTTAGAATGAAACAAAATATCAGAAATTACAAATATTATGATAAATCTGATTATATTACAACTATAAGACATCAAATAATATTCGAAACACTCATTTTTGTTTATTGAAAATATAACTTATCAACCTATACTATATATATATATATATATATATATTGGAGGCCCTTGGCTTTAGCCATATCAGCCGCCTTTAATCCACTACATTATACATGATCATAAGACAAATTCTTACTTATTTATTAATATTAGTTAGATATTTGAATATTTGTTACCCAATTCGTAGTAAATTTCTATAAATGCATGATATATTTTTAAAATGTTATTTTGCACATAATTTTTATGTATTTACGACTGACATACATAAAATTAGGCGCAAAATAACATGAATTGACTATGCATTTATAGAAATTTACTACGAGCTCTTTGTGAGAGTTCTTTTCTTTTTTGTTTTTTTCCTTTTCAATTTCCAGTTCGTTTTGTGCGAGTTTGCAATTTCTTTCGACTAACGTTTTTGTGAGAAGAGGGTTTTTCTTTTACTCATATTCAATCATTTTTACCCTAGTATTCGGGTCAGAAAATTGAATTATGTTTGTTGTTCATTTTCAAATACATAATTTCGTTTTATTGAAAAAAAATAAACTTTAAAATATTTTCTTGTCGATTGTGGAATCATTTATATAAATATAATTTAAATCAATAATAATGTTAGCCAATTTCCGCAATGTTTATTATTAAAATGAAATGTGACATATTTCGACCTAAAATAAAATTTAACTATATTGTCGCATCCTGTCTCTTCTTCTCTGATTGAAATATTAAAAGAAAATCGAAATAGATGAAAGTTGAAAAATAGAGGATTTTAATGGGAAAAAACATTTTTATCTAATAATTATTAAAATAATTGACATATTAGGTCGTGTAAAAAGTTCCCGGGCAGCAGCAGCAAGTGAATTTACAAAGCACTTTGCATACATGGTAACTAAATCTTTTCACACGAGTATATTACTAGTATATTACCATTGCTTGAAAAAAACGGTTGGTTAATCATGTTTGCTTTCATTGTCATTCCATATCTTGAAATTGTAATCCAAAACTGCCGGGGAACTTTTTACACAACCAAGTATTTTCTACAAAATTTGACTATGAATCAGATTGATTCGTGAATACCATAAATACATCTGATCCATAGTCAAATTTCGTAGAAAATATTATGTCATTTATAAATGAAAAGAAATCAGAGGTGAAAATCAAAAAAAGTCCTTATATTATTAAAGTAATTATTAATAATTAATTATGAATAATTATTATATTGTTTTGTTTTCCCAAATTCCTTTGTAATCTCATAAAATGATCAGTGATTTATACAGTAAGAAATACGTCAATTGATTACAATACCAGATAGGAAATTAATTACTTTGAAACTTTTAGGTATTTCCCTAAATATGAATATGAATAATTAAAACGGGAACAATGTACTATCAAACGAACTAAATGACAGTAAAAATGTGGTGTAACAGAAACTTTTTCGATGATTTAAGTAAATTAAATATTGCGTTCACAAATTCTTAGGCAAGATTTCCTTAGGTTGTTACACAAATAGAAGATCAAGTCAAAGGATGAGATAGTGCTAAGCGATATCAATCATGAGGCGTTTGATCTATTTTCAATTTATTGATTTATTATATAATTTTAAAGAAATATTATTTAATATTTCACAAAAATTAAAGGGATTCAATTAAAATACAAAAATTGCTTACGGGTAATTTAAACGGTTTCTGTGTACTAGAAATCCCATAAGCCCCAGTATTACTTGACGTGTGGCCTGAATCTGCAAGAAATTTAGAATTATCAATCGTATTGTTGGACTCTGATTCCTGGGTGTTTCTACTGTTTCTTTGCAAGAGATTTTCTGATTTATCTGCTTTTCTGTGAGTTATTTTTTGAAATTTTATTCGAAAGTTGGAAATCATCTCACTGTGCTATAGCAGCAAACACTCGACTTTCTTTAGCTATTGATCCATCATGATTTACAAAAACAAATCCGGTATCGGTTCCTTCATCATCATTTCGAGTCAAATTCGATTGTCGAGATGATGTCGGAATAGGAATTGCACTTGAATTACTAGAGCTTGAATATGCTCTGTTAATTCTGTTATCATTATGCTCATTATTGATGTATGGGGGAGGAGGTGGGGCGTCAGATTTTGGTTGTGGTGAGAAATATTCAGCTAATAATGGCTGTAAAATATTTACATAGAAATTTTTCAGAAAAAATTTAGAAAAGAAAAAAAGAAAATCAATGTAATCAACCTTGTTCATACGCGCTGCTGGTAAATTAGATTCTGTTTGGAAGTTTGAGTGCTTTCTAGGAGGGTCTAATAAAGTGGTGATATATTGATATTTTGGTCAAAACTTATCACTTACCGACCGTGATGTGGCCTCTGACAAATGGATGCTGCATAATGTTTTCTAAATAAGAATTTTAATTAAATTCTACTAATGTAATTTGGAGTTTTATCATTGGTACTACTACTATTATAAATTGAGGAAAATCGATTTTATAAACAATCAATATTTTTTATATTTTATCCAAAATATCGACATCTATAAATAAAGGAAAATAAAAGAAATGGCGAAAAAAGATCCAGGTGTCGCGTAAACTACTTATTGGTTTGATATCTGACACAGGATTGGTATTTTTTTTAAATTTCCAAGACTAATTCGATTTTACCTAACCCTTTAATCGGAAAGAAAACGGCAACTGATATTTTCTAACTTAATTTTTTTTAAGAAATCGTTGAAAATTCGTTTGCATGCGTACTTTTGTAATTAACCAATTTTTATTTCAACAAATATAATATAGATTGAATTAATGACGATCGGTATCATCTACTAAGTGGAGACCATTCGGTGAACATGAAGAAAATGTATGTTGTGTAATAAATAGAAGTGTAAATAGTTTATTTAATACATCACCGTTTTGAATGACAAACTGTAGATTTCTTGGAATTTATTCTGAATTATTTATTATAACTAGCATAATTTTTCAATTGATTTAAGCACTTTAATAGCAAATATTGTTGGGGTTATACAAAATTAAAAATTGCTAAAATCAATTAAAAAAGTTAATTAAAATTCGGTAAAGGTAAAAATTAATATTTTTCGA
The DNA here is from genome assembly GCA_022537955.1 of Schmidtea mediterranea. NCBI lineage: Eukaryota > Metazoa > Platyhelminthes > Tricladida > Dugesiidae > Schmidtea > Schmidtea mediterranea. The sequence goes on from CM039680.1 coordinate 164,229,332, forward strand.
GGGGAAAGTGGTAACCGGTGACAAATGAAATTTTGAAAACATATAAAACAATTTCAAATCGAGCCATAAATTAAGGAGATTCCAGCTTAATGAGCTAATAAAAAAAGTTATGAGCAATCAAAGATATTTAATGGGGCAATAAATTATGGGGTCCAAGTAGATTCGTGTGACCAATAATTCATGAGAGAATAACAGTATATACCGAAGTTGAATAAAACAAATCGTGAGATGGTCACAGTAAAATAGTTTATATTAAAAAGAGAATAAAATGTATTCGTTATTCAAATGAGATTGTGTTGTGATTTCAAAGAAGTGATTGTGCATTTTATCAAAATGATATCGTTTGGATGTTTATCTTGGCTTCATAAAATAGTGCGAAACCAAATGTGTTCAAATGTGTTATAAATAAAAGTTATTTTGTTGGGACTCGACATTGTTAATTATGAGAGAAGACGAGGAGCCAGATCGATAGCTAATTCAACCAGTATCAATGGAAACTAGAGCTCCAGATCATATTAGTTCTGGGAAATTGTTTTTACACATTAAAATTGTGAAATGGTATTTGAATTTCTGAATTGAAATTTAGTAATCCTTATTTTAACAGTTATGTCTGGAATTTATTTTCAAAATAGATTTTCTTTCTATTTATGTATATTCAAAAATATATTTTAATAACAAATAATTTAATATTTATTATAATATGATAATTTAAAATGTTTAGATATTTAAATCGATAGATATATAAATCGATAGATAAATAAATCGATAGATAAATAAATTAATAGTCAGGAAATCAATAGATAGATAAATCAATAAATTGATTGATAAAAAGATAGATTCTAATTTTGATATAAATTCTGAAAAGATTCAAAATACAGCCCAGAATTAGCAAATTCCAAGTCACATTATTTCCCCAGTAGTTTCGCTTTCTTTGTCAGACGTATTTATCAAACGACTATTTAACAGTATTTATATTGAGGGTTATCAAAACAAAAAACTTAATCAACATGAAAACAGCATCAATTAAACAATCAATAGCAAATGAATATTTCACTATAATTTCAAAATATTTATTATAATATATTTTATCAAAGAACTGCAAACCAACCAATAGAAATACGAGGGAAATAATATCAGCGCATCTCCCAGTATTCTTACCGTTTATATTACTTAAACAGCTGGAATCAAACAAAAAATAATAAATGACTTTCAGAATAAAATAGAAAATAATTAAATAAAAAATAAAAATTACTAAAACTTATTCGATTTGATGGATTTTTTACAAGCATTTTCACAATGACATCTCTGAGATATTTGCTGGTTTGTGGAGGGAATCTGTAAATCAATAACTAGAATGAAATATTTAACAATTTGCTTCATTGAACCTGATTGGATCGAGTTGTTTTTGGTAAATGGCTTTTAGTGCTTCGGGATTACTTGCTTGGAATGGAGCAACCCCAGTTAGACATTGGTAGATGATAACTCCCATGCTCCAAATATCTACTGAAATGGTATAATTTTTGCACAACAACACTTCGGGAGCCTAGATAATTTCTAAATCCGAATTTATCACATGAAATCGTTTCCTCACCATGTACATAGGAGATCCGCACATAGTTACTGCCATTATCCCATCTTGCAAAAATCTTGCAAAACCAAAATCAGCTAAAAAGCAATAAATACTTGTATAATTGTACTAGTCGCGAAATTGTCAATTACCAAGTTTATATTTCACTTTAGATTTGATTAAATCGAAACTTGGTTTTTTAACTTTGATATCCGGAGGATAACATAGCAGAATATTACCGGGTTTTAAATCTCGATGCATTATTCCTTGGAGATTCATTACATCGAGAGCAGACGCTAAAGGGTGAATGAGTAAAAGTTGGAGAATTAATAAAATATTATATATCTATCTTATAAGGGCAATGGGCTTTCGAGATTATAATTATTTAAATAAATGTACTTTTGAAATATCGCTTTACAAAACTAAATAGCGGTTGCAAAAGAAATAATTTATGTAATTGAATACATTATGAATCTTCAGTGGAGAAAAGTCAAATTTCAAATAAAAATCACATTGTGGTTGACAGAAAATAAAAACATGATAAATTTTATATGTTAACATTTAAAATAAAAATTAGTTTAAAAATCCAGGTAACTTAAAATGACTTTTTACCACGAAGAAGTGGAAGGGTAAGGAGTATTTCATCCTTTTTCATATATACGTGGACATAAACACTGTATTTCCCTGGAAAATATTCAGTTCTTTACACCTTATCTAAATTTGCAATAAATTCATCACATTTAAACTTTAAATTCTTTTCTTTGTCGATATCGGAATCATTTATATAAATATAATTTAGATTCATCAAATGTTTTGGTAGTATATTTTTAACAGTTATAACTTCTATATTTGAAAAGCATATTATAAAGTTTTTTCAAAAATTTTTATTGTTTATTTGATAAAATAATTCGAAATTATGCTTATAAATATAGTTATAAAAATTACAACGAATTAAATGTTTTTATTATTATAGTAATTATTTATTATTATTATTATTATTATTATTATTATTATTATTATTATTATTATTATTAAACTTTTAAATCTTTTGTCGATGGTGGAATCATTTATACAAATAAAATTTAAATAAATAACAATGTTAGCCAATTTCCGCAATGTTTATTCATAAAATGAAATATGAAATATTTCAATCGAAAATCGGTCCTGATTACTCATAATCAAAATTTAACTAGCATTCTCCTCTTCTCTGATTGATATAATTAATTAATTAATCCATAATCTTTTAGTTATTACATGTAAAATTTAAGTTCAACTCGTGATAAATGACCGTTGAAATCAGTTTTAAATTGGTTTACATATGATTTTCAATTCAGATATATGAACTTTTAAATATCCAAGAATGATCCTTGTACCAAGCAATTTTATATATTTTTACGGTATTATATTTTGTTATATTTATAAAAATCTAATTGGAATTGAAATAAATTTTGAATTTCTGAAATTTTTATCATCGGTAATAAATAAGACCAAATTACTGCTGCTGGTGAGGAAATTGAGAATTGTTTAAATTAGTTTTCAAATATAAATTGAGTGTAACTTTTGTCTATTTTGTCAATAAATATCGCACGAGTAGCAAATACGAAGCATAATATTTTCTGCAGGAGAGTTGGTAAAATTCACTGATTCGGATTACCACTCAATGATATTGAATTCATTTTGTAAGAGAATTTTATAGTAAAATATATCAGAATTTGCAAAATAACGTTTTTATTACCAGAAACACATATTTGTAACATTAATTGTTTTTTAGATCTGTAGTCTTCATTTAGGATTTCATTCATCCTTATTTTGTTTTAGACACTACCTTTTCAATTGTTATTTACTACATTTTTTTTATTTTGTAATAAAGTTAAAATTCCTGAATTTTTTAATTTAAAATAATTAACTAATGGTATTACTATAATCATTATAAGGTTGTGAAGCTTATTCAAAGTTTACGTTTTTAGGATAACTTTATAATAACAAATATAATATGATACATTAAATAGAACCATTAAGAACTAGAAAAATATTGGCGCAATGTGCTACCGTTCTTTTAGTTAGTAGTATATCACAAACTGTCCATAGTGTGAGATTTCAGGTGTGCTGCGAAAGACACCTAAAATTCACTTTATAAGGAATTATTAAATAAAATAATTTTCCGCTTTTGAATGTTTTCATTTTTAAGAATAGATTCTCATTCAATTATTCTGTGTCATGTGAACAAAAGTGCAACTTCCAGTGATCGGTTTTAAGTCATTTATGTGTAACTCAATGTATTACAAGTTCTAATCAATATTGAAATTCCTTAACAAACTTTTCGAAAGGTTGAGCATCTTAGATTTGAGTTTTTAAAGTGTATAAAACAATTATCATGAGGAAACTAAAACCATCCAACAAAATGTCACAATGTGGATTAAAAATAGAAGAATTTCACAGATTGATTGCTTTTCAACAAGAATAAAAATGAGGAAACGTTTGAAAAGCTTGCTTTAGCATTCGCCAAATAACTTCCTTCGCTGGAAACAAAAGAATATGAATTGTTTATCAATTCATATGTAAAAACGAATGCCCTGCTTTAGTGAAAATCTCATTTGTTTTAATAACGATATATTCAGAGTCCTCGTACAACATTTTGGACAAAATGCTGTCCTATGTCCAAATTTCAGCACTAAAATAATAAATATTTAGTTAGCGTTTGAATTTTCATATTTCTGAGAAATCGCGCTTTCTGTTTAAACAAAAGTGAAATTGGAAAAACGAAATTAACGAAATGGTGGACGATGAAAAGCTTCTTTGCTTATTGACTTTCGAACCACGTTCTGAGTTAATATGAACTTATAAACAAGCTCATTCATCGCATTGGCAATGATTAACCAATTAAAAATTTCTGCTTTAGTTTCGATATTACTGAACAAAAATGACAAGCTTAAAATTCGAAACATCTCTGTTTACATCATATCGTTTGTATATCTGGTGGAACTAATCCCGTATCGCTCATTAATAATAATAAACCTTTGACAATTCCAAATCAAATGTTTTATGTTATTTCAATGTTTAATGCATAAAATGTGATAAAGCTTTAAGACTTGTTGTCTAAGATTCAATAAACAAACACCTATCATTAATTGTGTAAAGGACATAAAGGTACTCCATGAAGTATTCTATAATATTACAAAATCGAAGTCATTAGAATTGTTAAAGAAACCAATGACGTCTTTCATTCGCTCATTGAGTTGAAGAAAAGTCACTGCTGTAACCTTTTACTTTAATTCTGGGTTTTTGGACATAAATTTACTGAGGTTGTATCCCATACATAATAATAATAATAATAATAATAATAATAATAATAATAATAATAATAATAATAAAAGCGAACTAATCATGTCAAAAACGGTAATTTGGCACTCTAAGGCAGTATGGGGTTTTTGTTTTATAGAATACCGGAACTGATAAATATGAGGAATAGTAACAGTAATAGTAATAAAATGATGTAAGAAAACTAAAAATGCAATATACTAACATAATTGAGATAATATACTGCAAATATTCTCCTCTGAAAGAGTTCTTCTCTCTATTAATCAAGTTTTAAACATAATACATGGAGGAATTTATACCCGATAATACTTTAGCTAAATCTCCTCCGTTGCAATATTCCATAAATAAATACACTCCATCTGGTGCAATCTACAACATTTATTCAATCATAAATCATGCCTGTGCGGTAATTTATGGGCAATATATGAAATTTTTAGAGTAAAATTATAGAATAAAAATCAAATTTTAGATTTATCAAGAAATTTTACATCATGGCTTTTTTATTATCATCAAAATCATAAAGTTAACAAGAGTTTATATAATTGACAGCAATTTTCATTTGTATTTTAATAGAATAAAGAGTATTTGATTTTTGATGTTGAATTGGCAATATCATAGTCAAATGATCTTCTAATATTTTTAGATTCATCGCGATGCCTAGAAATCGTACTGGTGAAAATAAAATTTTAGATTTTGGTGGCATTTAATTGCTAAAATATAAGGAACTCATCGACAATGACAGAGTTATTGTAAAGAACAAAATTTATGACATTCAAATTACTGGGGGGGGGTATTAAAATACAATTTTATTTTGAAATGGTTGGATATCTCTATATTTTTAAGTCTGGAGAGAAAATTATGCATATGCTGTAAAATCTAATAAATATATCTATTAATTTGAAAATATAGCTTAGATCTAACTTTAATCTAAGATATTTTAAGGTAGCCACTTTTTAACATGGTACTCTTATATCACGGTTTCCATGACATTGTACCAAAATTGCGATAACCCTTGCATAACACGGGTTAATTATATATGCACAACATACTGTAATTACTCTAAAATTTAGTGTAAATAATAATAAAACCACATTTATACCTTGAATAACTACATACATGTATATTTACTAATTTGTATATATAATATTATCCGCTTTATATGTTACTTAATCAAATTCCCCAAACAAAAAAAATATTTTTAATAGAATAATTATGCTAGGCATATGAATTATATTGCTCAGTTAGCTAAAAATTATTAAACCGTTTTAATGCTTAGTGAAGAAAACGCAATTGGTTTATTTTAAAATAAAACCACCAAAGAAATCAGTAAGTATTATGTTTTAGCTTGACGGGAAACTTTTTTATTACTTTTCACAAAATTTTCTAATAAGTTGTTGATCAAATATATCTAAAGTAAAATTTAATGAATCCAGCTTCACTGGGTAAATATTACAATGTAATAATTACATGATTATTTTTCATTAAAATTTTTGTAATATTTATTAGTACAGATTTTTTTAGTTAATACTTCCCTAGTAATAAGAATTTCCAGTATTCTATCTCAGTGGTTTTTAAAGTGGTGATTCGTGGAAAAATCAAAAATTAATTTTCAACTTTTTTATTTAAAATGGTTAAACTATTTGAATGTTACTTATTTTAAACTACTTACATATGTGTATACAGCTGCCGCCATAATATCAACTTATATTGACTATGTATGAAACGGTGTATTTAAAACATGTATTGCACGCATACTTTGAGTATAGTCTGTAACTATATTTCTTATGTTTAATCAGCTTTAATTGGTTAGCATTTTTGATTGTATGACCTAGAATTTATTTTACTTAGAATTTATTGCATCCATTATTTTCATTTTTCCAGAAAAAAATGTCGCGAAACAGTTGTCAAATGATATACGAGCCCAAATTGTTGCATTGGCTGAAGGTAGATTGAAGTCAGCGGATATAATGAGGTAATTGGGTCAGAGTTGCATCTGATATCCTAATGAAATATCATGAAGGCATAAATTTTCTAGCAATGAAACGCCCTGGGCATGGTCGTGTGGCATTAACAAGGACTGATAATATGACCAAACGAGTTGCGACCGTGCTTCCCAACTAGTACGCAAAACAAATTTCCTCTGAAATACCATCTTCAGCTTCCTTTCGCACAATACAACGTCGATTACATGACGATTTTAATTTGAAAGTACGTCGACAAGCCAAGAAGCCTTTCATATCCAAAAAGAACCTCACGAGTAGAATAGTCTGGATGATTGAAATGTGGTCTCAAGTGCCTTCAGTGACGAGAACATTTTCCAACAAATCCAAGTGTTCCGTAAGCATGTCAATAGATTTGAGTTAAAGTACAACCAACACACACTTATGGTATGGGAGTGCTTTTCTGGCACTGGTGTTGGGAAAAAATTTTCGCCAAGATGCAGGAGTTGCTTGAACCTTCTATGACTATGCTTGGATCAATTACATTCCAAAACGATGGCGTTCTCTGTCATATTGCTCGAGTTGTAAAAATGGCTAGAGTTGCAGGATGTAGAAATATTCGATTAACCAGGTTTAAGCCCGGATTTAAATCCGATCAAAAACATCTGGCAGAACATGAAACGGAAGGTTGCAATTCAACAACCAACAAGTGTGATACATCTGCAGTAGATTATTCGTCAAGTTTGGGAAGAGAGTTTGTATTCTTGAATGTCACAAACTCACGTAACGCAAACAGTAAAAACGACAATACTACAGTTGACTCGGTAATAATTTGTTTTATTAAGAATTACTTTCCTTAAAATCTAATAATATAATTACATCGAAATTAATGAATCATACAGATGTAGTTAAATATTACATGGTTACGTCATTTTAAACTGCATGTAAATAGAGTGATGGCATGACTGCTTATAAAAATATGATTCGTTTTAAATACGCAAATATTGAACTGATTCGATCAACTATATCAGCATAGTCAATAGTGAGTTGTAGTGGATTTGTGTGGGCTCCTGCAAATCAATTGTTGATTTTTCACAGATCACCACTGATTATAAGTTTATATTAAATCTAATTTGTATTTTTAAAATTAGTTTTTAATAAATATCATAACTTGTGATTTTGATTTAATAGCTGTACTTGTTCAAAAACATTTTTAATTATTTATTATCTATTCACAATCATATTTTAAAAAGCAAGTTTAAAGATCAAATTTTGAAAATCTACAAAATAGGCAATTCAAAAACGATATTTTGTGAAAATAAATGGTTGCATTTTTGTTACAAAAACCAAATTGATCGTGAATATCATATAGTTCTGGATTCAGTTTACTTTGTTTTTGTCACGGATTCTCATTGTTATTTTGGTTGAAGGTGTTACATAAAATAAAAGTTAATCCTGCGTGTGAATGAAATGCAAAATTTAAATTTTTTAGAATTTATTTAAATATTTTCAGTGATTCCGATGTTAAAAACGAATGTTAAATGCTTGCAAGCACATTATTCCTTAAACAGTTACAGTTGACATCGGGTAATAGACATTTTATGCAATTATACCAAATACTTGAATGTAAATATATTTAATTTAAAAAAGATATGTTAATCCATTTATTGTATCAGTTCAGTGTTGTCTTCATTGGATCTAATTGCAATCAGCATTAGATGGACAGAAAATACAAATTTCAGTAGTAGAAGTTCAAAAATTAGCTGCACTAATATTTTAAGATATATCAATCAGTATTATTGACCAATTACCATTTAGTAATATATGATGATGAAATATATTGATATATTACAGCCAATCAGCGAATTGTAAATATAAATTATAAGCATTATATACTAAGCATTCGCATTTGTTCAACCGACTAATATTTATAATTTTTTTCTCGATTTAAAATAAATTAATACTTTAATATTAACTTTCTACGATTCATCGGATATTTTTGAAATGGCATATTTATAAAATTTCCAGTTTATAAAAATGATTAATTTTCTTTGCAGATCATAAAATAATAATGGAGTGATACAAATGCAATTTAGCGTCATTGTTTACAAACCCTATTTCAAGACTTTTAACCCTGCATTTTGGTTTAGTATAGGACAATTCTATTTTCTAATGTAATGCTAATATCAACAGACGAATCACGCGCGTGTTGCCATTATATTTTTGGAATATGTTTAAAGATAACTAAATAAAAGTTTAGTTCGATTATTCAAATGAAAATCGTGGCTATTAGAATAAATGAGCTTGGAGTGAAACCCATTTGTCCTCGGTTATATCTATAAAAATTTGACTGTTCAAAAATGAATAGGGAAACCCCAATTAATAATGCTAACCAGCGCTGTGTGTAACGTTAAAGGGCTATGTGTAAAAAACTAAAAAATAAATTTTTCTTTCAATTCGTGGTATTGTATTGCTATTAGAGATGTTTTCGTCGTGTATTTAATATTTGTGGGCATAGTGGAATTGTCTTTGTTGCACATGCGATGGTACGCCGCTGATATTACTACAGATCAATAAAATATTTCTAAGAAAATGACAGTATTAAAAAAATTTCACTTCACAAGTAGAACTGAATTAGATCATAATTTTTTATAAATCATTTTAAAAACTTGCAGTTTACAATTATTTCTTGTTTTCAAATCTACGCTACAAGCGATCGTTTTATTTAGAATATACTAACAAAATCCAATACAACATCAGTATTAAAAGGAGTTTCAATATTAAATATGTAGATTGAACGGTAAGTGCCATATTCAAAATCCAACATGCGCATTAAATTTATAAAATACTTATAGCGTTATCTTTAAGGTTTGCAAACTGAGCAATCGTCATAAAACTCCAATGTCAGAAGCAATATGGAAATCTACTGAAGAAAAAAAATCGACGGGAAACTTGGGTTAAAATCAAAGTCATTTTTAAAGATGATACGATATTTATCAGCATAAAATTATTAATCAAACTTAAATATTTTAATTCTAACACATTTTATAGACAATTCAATACTATTAATATTGTAGAAGCTTTTGTGTTATTTTATAGTAGTTATTATTATTATTAGAAATGATGTTATAACTTGCTATTATAATAATATAAACACTGAACGGTTTATTTTTTTAAAAATCCTTCACATTAAGTGTTAAAAATTAATTACAAAAACACATCGAGTGAAAATGGACCCATTTAAACTCCTATGGTTTCAAATTTCATCAAACTATAAGAAATCGGTTAATTTTTTCCACAAACGTTTACAATTTAAAGATCATCTCGATACATACATGTTTTCGTAAACACTTTGTTTCATTTCAATTTACAAGAAAACAAAAATAGCAAAATCATTGAGCGTGCAAACATTTATATGTCAGAATTGTGGAAATTTTCTAGGTTAAAGTAACTTAACTATTGTTTTCAATCAACAATTTACTTATATTCAGTATAATAATATGTTAAAACGAGTAATATGTACAATTACAAAATTCAATTTATCTTAATATAAGATTTCAACATTAATGTCATTTCATATCAAAAAAATATATTAAGTTTAGTTTTAATAAATTATACATCAGTAAATTAGTTAATAAAAATAGCTTCATTTATTAAAATTTTAAAAATTCAACATATCCTACCATATGATCAAATAATCTAACAATATTTGGATGATTCAAATCTTTTAAAACTGCAATTTCTTTACTTAATAGGTTTTTAGATTTGACTAAATTTCGATCAGAACCTCTCATAGCCTTAATAGCTACTTTTTGATCAGGCTTCTAAGCGAAAATATATATTTATTAGCTAAAACTATTGGATTATAGTATACTTCTTTAAAACGGCCTTCATAAACTATTGCAAATGCTCCATTGCCCAAAACATTGGCTGGATTATATTCGAATTTACCAACATTAATCAAACTCATCGAAAGTTATTAAATTAGAATTGACCACAAAAATAATTCTTTATATTAAATTAAAATCATTTAGTCTAATTGTAAACAGTTAATAACTCAGCTGAATGAAAGCACGGTTTAAACAAATATGAATTCTGAATAAAATTATATTTTTAAATGCTATGATAGAATTTTGTTTACTTATATAAATAAAATATTTATAAAAATTTTGCAGAAATTTCTAAGATGGATTCGAAAATATTTTCTTAAAGAAATTATCTTTAAATATTTTTTGATTTAAAATGCAATTATCAATTTAAGTACTTTTACATTTTTAAAAAGTTAGTTTGTACTACTTTGTAATTTTCTAATTTGTAACATTTAATAATTACAACTTTCTTTTACTATTATATGGCTCTTTTTTATTAAAATCCTTGTCTTAAAATCGTCTGTCAGGGCCGTTTAAATTGGCCATTCCGCTACTGTTCAATGTTATATTTACATTAATGGTGAGTTTCTGGGTGTTGAGATTTTTGCGACTATATGGTTGTTACCCAGACAATCCTATACAAATATTTTTCGCTTACCACTCGGTACGCGTTTGCTGGGCAACGTTAGAACTATGTTCGAGTGTGTGGATCGTCCGCAAAAAGTGAGCGTTATTACTAATGCTATAATTCAGGCTTTCGTAAACTTTTTAAGTTGTGCCCCCATTTTCAACATATTCATTTTTGGAGCCCTCGACTTAATAAAAAAATCATAACCCCACAATAAAAAAGAAGTAAATAAAATAAACATCTTTAAAATAAACAAAGTGTATTTTTCTATTTCTTGTAAATTGAACAAATTGGTGGGTTACTGGGTTTCGCTATTTGCCTGAATCTTCCTATTGTTACCCCGGTAACGCCATATAAATATTTTCTAGCTACCACTCCGCACCCGTTGCTAGGCAACGTTGGAAATGTGTTCGAGTGGGTGGGTTGTCCGCAAAAAGTGAGCGCTATTACTAATGCTGTAATTGCTCGAACAACCCTCGGGTTCAACGAGCTGTCGATGGAAGACCTATGCTCACTTTATAATGTCCCCTGTGTGAAAAGGTTCGAGGTCAGACTCATGTTGATGGGTAACGAGGGAATGACGTTTATCTGACATAGCGAGAATACTCATGACTTTTCTGTAGTATTTTTAATATTTTTCGCATTTTAAAATATCACCTTTTGAATATTGAACAATGTTTATAATTTAATTCACTTCATGAACAACACAAGATAATTTAGTTGAGTTTATTTGCCAGGCATGCGGCTCTGCGTCTGGCGCGTTCCTTGCGCCCCGGCCTGTATCCGCTTGAGGGTGTCGTCGGTGGAGTCGCAACTGGCGTTGGATTGTTGGTTGAATCTCGATATGCTAATTGAACTGGGGCGAAGACAAGAGGGTAGGTAACTCCTTCTCCCTCTCGACTGGCGGACAAGGCAACTTCCAACCCCCTTATCTGCGTCCGGAGGTTCTGATTTAATTGCCGTTCATCGGCCCAACCCTTCTGAGCGGCAGTGAGTCGGTGATATAAGGGCTTAAGTTTCACTGGATCCACCCAGGTGGACTTTACTTGTTGGATCTCTGTTGTGAGTTGTATGATCTGCTCATATAGAGCTTTGTTTGATTGTTGGGCACGGGAAAATTCTTTCTGTAAGAGTTGGATAGGCTCCATTTCTAAAAATATAAATAATTAAAGATTTGATATTGCAGAAGGACCATATTTATACGAGTTATATTTAAACAAATAGACAAATAAAGAGATTATTTACGTTATAATAAAAAATTCTAAACCAATTATTAAAAGGACACTCAATTTATTTATTACAAAAAACATTTATCAAAATTTAAGTCTTCAACTAGTTTATGATAAGATCGATCAGGGAAAACCTTTCTCCACCCATTCTTCCGGCGTATAACCGGAGATAGTCATGATCGACCGACAGACATCTCGGATCCGGGCCGTTACTGGTCGGGAGGCTCGTGCGGTAGTACCTTGCCGAGGGTGCCAGTAGTTGTTGGCGATCCGACCCGCCAGTAGGTCCTCCTCGACGTTCGGACCATTTGTACGTCTACCTGTCGTTGGTGGGTCTCCAGTTGCTCGAGGAGATGCTGAGCTTGCCGGTGAATTTCCTCGGCCGGGCTCCATTCTTCGGCCAGCCCTTGGTCACAATCGTCTTCCGTGGGGTTAGTGAATTGAAGTCTCGACGGGGGAAACTCCGGGCATCTCTCCTGCCGGAAGTGTCCCCACGCCCATCTCCACCGATTTGCAAGGTGAGTTGGGATGTAACCCCTCGAACTAAGTTTTTCTGAATGTAAAATCATTAACCGCATGTATATAATTTTATCACTAGCTATCGCTTATTAATCAAATATATTTTATGAAATTCTTACCCTCCGTTGTCATATCCAGATTTGTCGTGACCTCTTCGTTGGGTATCTTAGGCGCTGATTCTACATTATCCGAAATTTGTTGAGAATTCATGTTAAAAATCCAAAATTTTCAGTTAAGTGGTAGTTGTAACTACACTTTTATTGAATCGATAGAGTGGGTGTCTCTTATACGTACTTCCTGTTGAAATTATTTACACTCTGTGCCAGATAGTGATTGATAAAATTCGGTTTATTTGTTTGGTGAATAATCGACGTTCGGATGGATTGGATTATGATCTCTTAAACAATCGCGACATCCGCTCGAACTTTATAATTGTATTTATCAAGATATTAATTGTTGATATGCCTTAGCTACTTCTTTAATTTTTGGGATGGCCATTGAAATTCGGCGCTGGAGATCGGTAAGTTTTGTCTTCTTTGGATACTAACGGCGGAAAACTTGCACGTGTCATCATCAACTTCACGATTTCACGGCGAGTGTTCCCACGTTATTTCCAATTCTCGACAATTTATTTGATTTTTTTATTTTATTAATATTTAATCCATGCATTCTTTCAAAATTTCGTGAGTTTGCCGTTCCAGAAAAATCATGAGCATTTTCTCATCTACAAATGTTGGATTTTAATTACCGGTTTATATTCCTACTCGCTGGATCTTTACAGTATTGAGTTATCACATTCAATTATCATTCAATTTTTCAGAAACGTCGAGCCGTTATGTTTTATACAATTATTGGTTTAATATTCAATACTGGGACAATGGTGGTAATTCAAGCTTCTGGCGATCGTGGTCTGGTTTGTGATAGTGATCGGGAATTGGGGAATCATTCCTGATCCAAGAGCTTGTTGAATATTTTTAATCAAAAATTAAACTGTCATATATTAGAAGAATGAGTATCAACTGTGGATGGGCCTATGTCGTGGATTTATTCGTTAATGCTGCAGTGATATAAAGGTAGAGAAACAGATGGGTCGGTTTAGTTAGCTGTTCAAGAGGGGTTATGTAATCTTCTTTACAATAAAATTTTTTCCTATTCTATCGATGTTTATACTTTTGATTTAATTATTTTAGGCTAATTTATTTTTATGCGGGGCCAATTTCGATTTATAGTTGGCTTTTATTTATAAAAAAGGGGTGCCTCTATTAGCTGTACTGATGGATATACCCTGACTTAGGATCTGATTAAATTCTCTGCTTTACTAGAAATTTGGGGTGATTTGTTTAATAACAATTTAAAATTTTTTAATTTAAAGTTGCATTTAAGTTAAATTTATTAATTTATTTCATTTCATAGCAGTGATTTCAGATTAATTTTATTCCCCGTAACCTTTCCCTTTAATAAGCCTTAAACGCATTTTATGTTTATATTATATTTAATGAGTGCCCACTGGACTACTCGGTGTGGTGATTTTGAGCCGTGTGTAGAATAATTTAGGTCGAATTTAAAGAAAATTAGAAACGAGGAAGTAGCCATAAGACTCCTTCCTTATTTCTCCTTTCTTCTATACGGAATAATATTGACGTTCCAATCCCTGCGTTCCGCACGCCGGGTCTTCACGGGCACAGATCATCGGCGATATTCCACGCACTTACACGAATCTGAATTGTATGTTGATTTTACTGACTTGTGATGTGTCTTTGGCTGTGGGCCGGAAAAATTTCGACAAAGTTAAGAAAAACAAAACTATAATTCATATATCATAAATAATTTATTAAAATAATAAAAACAAGTTACCAATCCATAATTCATAAACCATAAAATATTACTCTCCCCACGCCGACATCCAAGCAGAACTCTATCGAGATTGCGAGGGTGCGACGTGGAGAGAGCTTCCAATACAACTCTCACTCAACTAATAGATTTTTAAAAAACTAGTTGAAGATTTTCAAAAACGATTCTAACGATTTCAAAAATGGTTAAATTTTATGTGAAAATGCATCGGTATATATACCTATTTTCTGTCCCTAACCTCGCGTGTTCTTTTTGATTTAGTAAAACAAAATTCGACCTTGATATTTTCTAGTGTATTCTAATTTTTATTTTTATTATTTTCTAATTTATTTTGATATTTTTTTATTTGAAATGTTTTATTGAATTATTTCTAATTCAAATTCTTTGATTTAAATTTCATTTTCATGAAATTTTCATTTTTATTAAATTATCAAATTTCGGTCGAATTTGTTGGGTTTTCATGTTATATTTGTATTCGTATCGTGCGGATCTTGTTGCATTTTGTTATTATTTTAATTTATTTTTATGTTTATTATTTTATACGTAATTGCTTTTATCTCATATTTTGTTAGGTTTAATTGATGTTTACATAGGTTTGAATTTAAAACTGCATGTTATATTTGCATGTGTGTTACCGATCCATTTAAACATTTTCCAAGGCCGTTTGTGTTCTGGCCCAACAAAATTGAATATTATGAAAATAACATTTCTAATTCTTTAGCAAAAAACAATAATAAATTTTCAAAGAAAAACCCTACTTCGTTTGAAAAATCTAACAATTTTAAAATTTTATGGAAACAAAGAATTATTACATTTTAAAATTTTTTGAGCCCCGAAATTATCACGCGCTCCAATCCAAGGGCCCGCCCCCTAGTTTGCGCACCTTTTCTATAATTGACCGAACGATCCATGGGTCCAACGAGCTGCCGATAGAAGGCCTATGCTCGATTTCGATTTTTTAGGTTTCACTATTCTCCTATCTCCTTTAAATGGTAATCTATACTGTACTGTCATTTATAATTATATCCATTCTCCTAGCCCTCCTTGTCGCTATTCGTATTGTTGATTTTTCTATGCCTATACACCCTTTTTTATGTTGAATATCTTCACAGTACCTCTCTTGCCCTCATTCCACTATAACTAGTATGTTTCTTTTCATTATTGTTAGTACTATCAACGTCATTATCATATGCATTATTCTTATCAGTTGTTACTACTATTACTACTATTATTATTCATATTACTATCGTTATCATTTTTAATTATTGTTAGTATTATTATTATTATTATTATTATTATTATTATTATTATTATTATTATTATTATTATTACGATTATTATTACTACAACTATTATTATTACTATTATTATTATCATTACTATTATGATTACTCTCGATAGGTCAATTGTGTCGGGAAAAATACCAAGGGATAAGTTACAGCGTTTCCTTCCTGACTAGCCAACAGTGCAAGCTCCAAAGCTCGAATTTGCATTATCTTAGTCCGATTTAGCATATTTGCTTCTCTCAAGGCGTCCCGAGTGGCATCCAACTCCTGGAAAATCTTCTTCACACGCTTCGGCTCAAACCATGTTGATTTGAACCTTTGAATTTCTCGAGTAGACTGCATCAATCGTCGAGTGAGGCGATCTTCGGTTTTATCAGTACTTTCTTGACTATCTGGGGGGCGATTCGTCACTAAATCAGTAAAAATTTAATTAGGTTTTCAACATATGTAAGTTATTCAATATAATCGTGACGTTTTAAAATAATCCAATGTTACCATGATAACAATTTCCAGTATGAGACTACGTCGATGGTTATTATACATTGAATACGATTATTAGTGAACTTCACTTAAATTTACCAAATTGACTAAGATATCGGTTCCTCTCAAAAGTTGTTTTTAATCTTACTAATTTTACAACTAATATAGAAATGACAAATAACTACTTTTAGTGACAATTTTAAAATAAACAAAAAATAAATTCAGCCAAGAAAAATTTATTTTTATAATACAGTACAATGCCGTCCATTTGTAAAACAATCGTTTCTTGAATCAATGTTTTCTCAATTGAGCACTGGCATGATCTTCATCTCTTCCCAGCTGTTGCCATTCTAGGCACTCCAGCATGTCCGGGTGAATTAAATCATCGCTGATCGCCACCCGAGTCGGGCTATTTGAGTTTCCAAGGCCTGATCGTTGAGTTCGTATGACACGTTATATTCTGGAGCATATGCGTCTGAGCAAGGGATTATGCCTGCGGCGATTTCAATGTTTATTCGACACAACTCTCTTGGGCAATCCGGCGTCTGCATTGCAGTTGTCTATTTTCTTCCTCTAGACGGAGCAAATAAGATCCGACTCTTTGACGGGCTTTTCTGGCGGGATTTCGACCAGGTTCTCTCTTGATGGCGATGGTGTGGATATTCATCCCTTCCAGCGATCCTGGTGGAACTGACCGCGTAGTGATCGTGTACCCGTAGTCCCAGAGAATTTGACGACATTGGGCTGCCATATATGAGTCAAATTGCATAATTCTTCTCCCTTGTTCCGATGCGTGCTGCTTGATCTCGATTCCTCGTGGTTCTCGGTTAGTTTGATGATAATTATTATGTTGCACTTATAATACTCGTAACAAAAATTTGAAATTATATAATACAATTTCTTACTTTCATGCGTGGAAGATTGAGACAGTAATTCTGGCATCATAGAAGATGTACTCGATGCATTGATGATCTTCTGAGAGACTCCTTGTCTCGGCTGTCCTCTGAAAATCTTTGCTGGTTTTTGATTGACGTCTCGGATTTTATCACAGTCCATGTTGATAATAATTCAAGTAATATTGGAAGCGCTTATATAGCACACTCTCCTCTCTCGCCATGTCACTGGCCACGTCGTTTTCCAATGTGTTCAGGCATGTTGTCACTATTAAATTTTCATTGTTAATTTCTGTATAATTATTGTTTGGCCACGTTATGACAAGATCGGTATTGAAAGTCATTCTTGCGCGATATTGTTCGGTATAGTCATCATATTACAGTTGAGATTCTTGTTTGCTATTCATGTTAT
This sequence comes from Schmidtea mediterranea, assembly GCA_022537955.1. NCBI lineage: Eukaryota > Metazoa > Platyhelminthes > Tricladida > Dugesiidae > Schmidtea > Schmidtea mediterranea. Next base: position 164,247,324 of record CM039680.1, read on the forward strand.
CATTATTGTAATAATTATTCAACGTGGCATAGCTTGGCTGTCTCCTGACTGAGATTGTTAATGTAACTTGCTTCAATATTATTTATATCGTTGTTTATGTCAACAAAACATTTCTATCACGGTTAATATCGGATTTACCTTCGCTATTAATTTTCAACGACAAACATTTCTAATATTGAATTTTATGATCTTCAACATAATCTTGTTTCATAATCATTTTCACCATTATTAATGCTAATTTTTCTTACTTAATGGATTTATTGCTCCTCAAAAAAGATGTTTCTATCGCGATCAATATCAGATTCACCTTTGTTATGGATTTCTATTTTTCGTCATACATTGTAAGAACATTTCTGTCGGTATCAATGTTAAATATATTTTTAATATCTTATGGACTAAACTATTCATAGTTCTCTCTCAAATAACTAAGCACTTTATTCATCTAATCCATAAATTATCTTTTATTTCTGGTACTGTCGACAAAAAATCATATAACAAGTTTTATTATTCTATCCAGATCTACAGTGTGCGAGGCTTCCAATGGCACATTGTGATGAAGTTCCTGTTCCACCCTCAGCCAAACTGCATGAAAACGAAAAAACCTAGAATAATAGTGAGGAAAATGTGTTATCTGATGGATTTGTTAAAATCGTCTGCAGTCAGACACTCGAATAAATTGCTATTAAGAAAGAGACACAGCACTTATACCTTTTTTGCTAATGAAGAAAACTTTGTATTTTGTAATGATGTTGAACGCCTTCTTTCGGAAATGTACATTGAAAAATTCAGGCCACAAAAATGGCGTCTATTTATCGACGGTTCCAAAAAAAGTATAAAATACGTCTTTCTGCACATAGACAATGTGTATGGCTTGTTTCCAATTGGTAATTCAGCAAAAATTTCAGAACTATACGAAAATATTAAATTTGTGCGGTGGAAGGTAGAATATTACCGACATCGGTGGGTAATTTGTGTAGATCTAGGGTTGTCAAGTGGTCAACACAAAAAAAGAGAACATTTTAAAGAAAAAATTATTAAAATCAAATTTTATACATAAAGATATTAAGGAACATAAAATTGCACTTATAATTCAAATTTGTACTTTAAAAATATAAATTAAATTAAATTTAATCATCTTCATCATCATTTTGATCACTTTTTTCAATGTATTTATCTACATTACTAACTTTGTTCAAAAAAATTTCATTTTCTTTTATTTCTTTATAAAATTATAGTATTACAAACAGTGCATATTGCCTCGGATTTTGAATTTGGTGTTGATTTAAAACATACAAATTTAGCTTGTAGTTCTTCAGTAAATAAACATTTTCGTTTACTCATATTTGGAGCTAAAATAGAAAAATCCAAGAATATAAAATATAAGACTCTAATTAACAATAATAAATTACATACTTACTTGTTTATTTAACACAAAAAATATAATATTAATAATTACTTTTCACTTGCTTATTTTATTTATTTAACACAACAAATTATAATAATAATGATTTCTTATCAAAATCGTTAATACACACAAATTATTTCATCTTTAATTTTAAATTCAATAAATATTGACAGGACAGCAATAGCATAGCCAGCTTTTTTTCAAATTTTTGAATTTTTATACCGAGTTTCTTTTTAAATTTCAACTTGAATTAATTAAAAATCAGCGAAATTGAAAAAAGAGAACAATTTGAATATTTATAGAAAAAGATAGAGGACAAATAAAATGTGCTAAAAAAGAGAACATGTTCTCTTTAAAAGAGACCTGTTGACAAGCCTATGTAGATCTCAGGATGGTAAATTTTTTACTCGGCTAACAATAAGGATATACAAAATACCCATGCTTTATCTGTGTATGGGATAGTCGAGCCAAGCATCAACATTGGATAAAGAAAGATTAACCTTTGTGGGAAGAAGCAAATCAGCAATCACAATGTTTCATAAAATTGTTGAAGAGCCGTTAGTTCATAATGATAAAATAATATTTCCATCACCTTAAACTGAGTTTTATGAAGCGATATGTCAGTGTAGGTGATCCTCCAGCATGCCGCCATTTCTATTGACCGATATATAAGTGGCCGCTCACTACGCCCCACATTAGTTTATGTTGATTCTAATATGATTTGTCTTATTAGCTGTAATTATAAAATTTCTCTACCGTCGTATTGTTGGAACATATTTAATTTATGCTTATCCGGATTCATTTCATACACCGCACCATTCTTTCAAGTATCATGTTTGAGAATACAAATTAATCATAAAAATGAAATTTATTTTAATTCATTCTTATCAGGATTCATACAATAATATTTGACAGACTCACTGTCATCATCAGGTAGAATTGAAATTCAAACTATATCATTCATATTGCTTTTTTTCAAACAAACTAATTTAATTATTTTTTATTTTTAAAAATAAATTTTGTTAGAAAATTATAAATCTCAAATTTTAACAATTTATATTATAAAATTTTTAAAAATTTTAATAAATTTTCAATTATATGTTTTTACGTTCATACAAAAAATATTTTACATTTATTTTCATCATGCAGCACAAAAATTTACACTTAATTAAAATTTTTTAGTTTAGCTTTTGAATTTTTGCACTTTTAAATTTATTTGCTCATTTTATATTAATCTTTGTTGGTAAAAGAATAACTATATTTAACGGTTAATATTGTTGCGTTTAGAAGTCATGCTTTTCTCAAAATATTTTAAGATTAATAGAGTTAATCAAAGAATGAAGATGGAATACTGTTACTACAATAATAGTCCATATTAACAGAACAGAAAATTAAAAAAAATCAAATCAAGTAAATGTCTCCATATACGCTTGTTATATATTAAATGAAAGGGTTTGAACATTAGTAATAATGTAATTTATCCTGTTGCAGGTGCTAGGAGTTACGGTCAGCTTAAAAAGTGATTACTATACTATTTTACACCCTGGTAGAAAGTGAGTTATCTAACTAAGGTGCCGACACTTGGAATAATCAAAAATTGATTTTAATTTTAAATTTTTCTATTTAACATGGTTAAATTATTAGAATGTTACTTGTTTTAACATTGAAGCAATATTTATTGATCTTTTTAGCACTTGCCTTAAGTTAGTCGTTCGCAATCTTCAACAAAAACTTAGCAGCGACGCGTCGCGTGTAGTACTTTAAGAAGCTCTACTCTAGTTCAATTTAATAATATTATTAAAAAATTAAACAATCAAAAATTATTTAGAACATTTTTAATAATTTAATTAATAATTTAAATAATAATATAGAAATATATTTGAAATAAAAGAACGAAAAGAGCTGATAAATATAACCAATTAATATCTAATATATAAAATATGTATAAAATACACGTTCATCATATGCAACAAGCTTTTCGGAAAATCGAAGGCTGTTTAAGTTTAATAACATCTGAAACTAAACATAAATGAATTTAAAATAAATAATAAAAACAGAAGTTTCATACCTTGCACATCGTCCAAGCTTGAAAACCCATGTATTTGCTCCCACATCTGGACAGCTCTGGTGAAGCCGATATCAACATTTGTATTTTCTTTCGCACTCGTTGGTAAATATGGTATTCCATTATCTAACCAAGAAAAGTTATTTGCACGAGGATTTCCATCTGAATTTAACTGACTAAAACCTTCAATTCCATCCCTTATAGATGATACTGAAGACTTTTTCCTACTGAATTGTGCAACTTGCTTCAATGATTCACCGTGTGACTATTATAAGGTTATAAATAAAGAGTACTTTCGAAAATTGAAAAAAAATGAAAAAAATAATTTAAATAAATTATTCAACAATTGAATTGGAAAAATTTGTATGCGCTTGGTAAATGAGAAGCCTTAAACTTATTATGAGCAAACCCCTTAGAAACGGCCACAAAAGATTTGTCGATTAGTAACATAAATAATTTTTTAAATGTGTATACCTTTTGGCTGTAAAAGAAAAATTTCAATTATGCGATAGAACAGAGCTTATGATCCTACTCCTCCGGTTCTCGATCAGAATGAAAAACTCAATAAATTTTATCTGTACCACATTGTTTCAAATTTCTACAATACAATAATACTTGATTCTAGGAGCAAGTTATCCAAACCATCCTGAGTGAAAGAATCTGATTTAGCTTTTGAAGAAAAAAATATTTTTTAAAAATATTTCACATTCCAAACCCAAATTTTATTTATTTCATCATAAAACAAAGTTAGCATTGTAGAGTTAATTAGTCATCTGGTATTTCATATTATTGAGCGGCAATTTTAAGCTAAAGCTATCTCATGTCACCGCTTTATTTCGTTATTATATGTGGAACTGAAACAATATAAATAATCTTCAATAAATTTTATTTATACATAATGAATTGAAATGAAGTTTTGTACGTATCTTTTAGAAAACTATTAATATTTTTTTGTATGGTATGCTGTATAGCAATTACCTACGTGTAATGGTACACAGCAGGTTTTGTAAATATATCTTGTTTCGCTGCGCTTTCCTTTTGAATAGCATACTCTCCACGTTCTAGTACATTTATTTTTTGCCGTTTTGGTTGTTTAATCTCAGATTCATAACTGTCTTCTGATAAACTATAACTTTCCAAATCACTAGGACAATCAGATAAGTCATCCGCGTATAATTCATTGAAAAATTCTTCGCTATCATGATCTGCCATGGTTACAATTTCTACAGAACTAAAATTGTTATAAAAATCTGAATATCTAGAATATCTACGGTTTCATATATTCAAATTGCTGATGCAAGTGCAGACACGAGTTAACTCGTGATCGGTCAACAATGTGTTAAAATTATTCTTTGTAATGTTCCATTTTTAAGTTATATTTTATACCTTTTGCTTTCAAGTATTTTCTTATTAAATTCATTTACATTTTTAAAAATATATATATTTATAGTTATGTTAATCGCATTTATGTTTATCAGCCCCTTATGCTAATATTTTATTAAATTTTAATTTGAATATAATTGATTGTAACAATTTACAAATCAAGTTTCCTAATACCGCTAGGGCCTACAATTTGACAAACCGTATCATTTTTAATCTAATTTTAATTAATTTTATTTCATTTGTATTTACTTTAATTAATTATTATAAGCAAATAAAAATTATTTAAATTTTATTAAATCCGTTCATTAATGTTGAGCAAAATAAAAAATAAATTATAAAATCATTTAATGAAAAACACGAAATTCCCCAAAGGAAAACGCCAAAAAGTTGTGAATAGAAGTTGGAAGTACACCATTATATTTTTTAAGTTTGGTAAATGTCAGATTATGTGATAAAAGCAGCCTATTTAATTGGATGATATGAAATATATGTTACAAGATTTTCAAATTCAGTCAATTTACTGTTGATATACCTGATTCAGTTCATTAAAAACTCCTATAATAAAATGAAAAATCAATAAAGTTATAATATAGGAACATACATACTTACCCGTGTCTGCATGTAATTTGTTTAACTGAATAAAAACTTATATTATAGGAACGAAGGAATTAGAAGAAAATTTTTTTTTAACGTAAAAATAATATATAGTAAATAATGTATGCAAACTTTCAAAATGTAGAAATGTTCAGTTCAATAAAAACTCTATATAAAACTATTTTTAGTAACTTTTTATACAAGTTGTTTTTTAAATTAAAGCCGAAAATTTTTGAAAAAAATACCAATAACTCTACTTTGAGTTGTAGAGAAAATTAAGAAATAATTTCTTAAGATTTTTCATGAAATTCAATCAATTTAATATTTTTACAACTTTTCAGATATTTCAAAAATATCCATCGAAACTCTAGGTTTTTGAGTTTTTACCTCATTTTCAATTTACCAGGAGCAGTGGAACCAGAACCTTCAAATGAGGAGTTTAAAAAATACTGAAAACATAAGTTTTTCGATAACTTAAATTTAAAAATAAATTTTTGTAAAGTATAAAAAATCCAAATCATTAATACCATTGAAAATGAGGAAGATTTTTATAAATTTGGGAAATTAACAGAAATTTCCGAAGCCTCATAAAAATCAAAAATTATCAAAAATTTGGATTTGTCAAAAGGTAAAAAAGATGGCAGCCAAAACAAATTTCCAAGGAACAGAGGAATAGTTTATTCGAATATAGAAACTTTTTAATAATAAATTTTAGTTTTCAATTAATCGGACTTAAATTTATTCGAAAATAATTCCATTAATTTACATAAATTGGCATAAATTCCTAAAAAAAACACCTAAAAAAATTAATTAAAACTAAATTTATTATAAATGATAATTAAAAGTATTATTTAAGAGCTTGAATAATGATCTCATAAATATACGAGATCACAATCCAAGCCCTAAAATATACTTTATTAAAAAATTTAACTGTCAGCCATTTTAAAAATGACTAATTCATAAACTTAACCATAATTGTAATTGGTTGTTCATTAAAATTTCTATTATAGAAGCTTTTAATGAACAGAATCAGGTGTATCGGTAAATTTTTACGAATTACAACGTAAAGCTAAATGTATGTTTGAACCAGAAATATTTCTAGCTTTATGTCTTCAAAAATATGATTTACTTTGTATTTTTAATTTGGATGCCTGATATTGGTTGATGTTATGTGTGGAACACATATTTTAAACTTTAATTTAAATTGATAAAAAAGGTTTCACGGAAAATTATTTTAATAATACTCCTATTTGAAGAGATTTTTTGAACACAGAAATATTAGATCTATTTACATGGATCTAGTATTTAATTGTCATTTATATAAAGGAATTCTGTTTATAATGCGATCTAATAATTATTTGACTGCCGCCTGTAAAATGAGTATATAAAGATGAAGGGTGATAAGCAAAGGTATCATTTATAGCGAATTTAGAAACAACAAAGATGTTAAACAAAATTTACAATAAATTCGCTTGTTTTGTCGGATCAGTCAAATGGGTGGTTTTCGGAATTTAACATGGATCACAATTTAAAGGCAAACGGTGGTTGGCTTGTACTTTTTTATCGCTTGATAACAATTAATTATTAAACTCTTAAATGCAATACAAATAAATTGAAATTTTATATTAAAAATTTTCAAATTGAAAGATTTTACTAAAATATCGAAATCCCATAAAAATCATATCATAAAAACAAAAGTGAATTTATATTTTTGGCAACTTCAAAAAATTTAATAATTTTAAATTAAAATTGATGTAAATACAAATCTTTTTATAATGTTACGAGAATAAATATGAGAATAAAAATAGATTTGATTGGATAAGATTTTAAAATTTTTTTAAAAAATTAAAATTTAAAAATATTTAATTTAATTAAAATATTTAAATATAAGAAATTATTATAAATTACTGATAATTAAAATTTCCGAGATTTCAAAAATATATTTCAAATCTGTCGTGTTGATTAAACAATATGTAATTTTTATTTAATTTATATTATGTTATTCCTAATCACTGTTCGGTTATATGAGTCGAATGGAGGGATTCAATGAGTTTAACAGAAGTAAATTGCGTCGCATCTTATTCCTTGGGTCTGTAAAAAAACAACGTCTATTGAAAAAGCATCTAATGGAAGAACGATATCTGATTAAAGCGCCTAAGTGAAAGGAATGTGGTCAAAATTTCCCAAGTTGTGATTTAAGGGCCATAGTGATAATGATAATTAAGCAAGTGTGGTCAATAAAATGGTATAATGAAAGTTGGTTCAGTTTTTATCAACAATATCATATTTCATAAAGGAAAGCATAAATATATTATGAATTTATCTTTAAGTACTAAAATGTAAAGAATATTTACAACTTTTCTGGTTAATTATTAAGAAAATAATAAACATTAACTGACTAACACTTGGTGAAGACTATGCCAAAAATTTGTAGTTCACTTAAAAATTTATTGATCTGATGTCGTCTAATGGAAAAACTAATATCTAAAATAACATCGAAAAATAAAATTAAAAATTTTAATGTATTCGGTTTTTATTAAACCCAACACTATGGACTAAAGTTTAATTTATAATCCCATGTGACTTATTTAATTAATTGAGTTGAATATTCATCATTTTGAAGTGGTATTAAAAATGTTCGAAATTATTTAACGTAATTTTAAAAATAGGTACAAAATTAATTTTTTACCAATTCTATTAATTCTCTTGTGCGCATTTTTTTTCTTAATTTTTTTTATTATTAAAAACATTTATAAAAAATTAAATTTACATTTATAAAAAAACTAATTGCTAAAAAAAGTAATTGCTAATATCTTTTTCAGTTCACTCAGATGGTAAGTGAGATAAGCAAGTTTTGTAGCGTTATTTAATTAAATTCATATTCAAACTTACAGAGCACCATTCAAGAACCATTTTTTCTTCAATGTTTTCAATATTCAAGTCGCATTTATTTCCAAAGACAATGAAAGGAAATTTCGTATTTTCTTGACCCGAATATCGTAGAAATTCCTGCCACCAAAGGTCTAAATTTTCAAAACTCGTTACCATATCAAAGGAAAATGTCAATACACAGATATCGGCACCCCGATAAAATGGTGTTCTTAAACTCCGATATTTTTCCTGACCTGCAGTATCCCAGATCTGGATGTTAGTTAAATTTATTTTATTTCATAAAAGTTCTTGCTTGTAAAAGATATTTCTGTTTGTTTACGACAATTTCTTTTCGAAGGAATTCTACCCCAATCGTGTGATAATTGTCTTCCTTGTAAGTGTTGGTGACATACCTTTGCATTAGTGAGGATTTCCCAACATAACAATCTCCAAGAAGAATAACTTTTAATAAAATTACATAATCGGACATTTTTTAAAAATCTTTTTTTCTATCAATTTTAATTTATGATTTAACATTTTTTATTTTATATTATTCTGAATAGGCAAAGTTCACCTGTTGAATAAAGTTCACATTTTATTAGCAAAATTTGATATATTTTTTCATATTGCAGTGATGTAAATTATCAATAAATGTGCAATTTTGTAATCATGACAAATAAATTTATAAATTGAGAAAAATGATTTAATTTTTTTGTTATTTTTTTAGCGCTATTAAACCCTAGTTTTTTTGTTTTTACCATCAAAAACTAAACGTAAGTTTTTGTGTGAATGCCGCTCAATAAGTTTAAGGAAAATAAAAGAAATTATAGAGAATAGAAATAAATCTGACTGTCAAAAACGCCTATTTTCACTAATTAATACGAGGTATGGAATTTAAAAAAAAAGAGAAAATGAATTAGAAAAATCATCAAAGAAATGTTGAATCAATTAGTTGTTTTAAATAACTTATATGAAATTATGAATGCATAATCGTATGTTGAAATTCTTACTTATTAATTAACGGATAACTCCTAATAGTATGACCAAAAAAAAATGTTTTCTTAGTGTTAAATTTAATTTGGTCATACTGTTTGGATTAAAATGTTAATTTCTTTTAATTCCATATATCATTATAAGAATAATAATACTATTTATTAGTATGACCTTTAGAGAAAAAAATGGTATAACTGTTAAGAATAGTCATGCTATTAGGAATTATCCGTTAATTATTATTTTAGAAAAATTCCTCAAACAAATTAACATTTTTTTAATATTATTGTTATTAAATAGACATTATTTGAATTATAAATAAATAATTAAATAAATTTGACAACGATTTAATTAAACAAAAACATTTTACATTTCTTTTCATCGTGCAGAAAAAAATTGCGTTTACTAATATCAATCAAAAGATAACGCCAATAAAAAACTTTTCGTACGAAATATTTCGACAGCTTAACTGTCATCTTCAGGTACACAAAACCAACTAAAAATATTATGAATTAACATTTAATTTAAACAAATTATTTTTTTATTAATTTGATTTTGGGACCCGTTGGTCTACATGTATAAAAAACTATATATATATAATCAAAAAAACTGTTGTAAAAATTTTTTAAATAAATATGAAAATTTATTGGATATAAACATAAATGTTGAGGATACCTAAATAATAGAATAAAATAATTAACAAACATGTAAAATGATTGGGGGAAACAATGATAAGTGATTAAGATTGGGTTCTGGAGCTTAATAAAAAGGGAATGAAAAAGAAATGTCGAATAAAGAGAAGTGAATAAAAGAAAATCAATAAAAACTGACAATTGAATAAAAGAATGTCATTTATAATTAACGATTTATAATTGCACGTTATCTCGAAACCCCTTCCAAGATAAGGGAAGGAATGTTGTCTGGGAATCCGTGAAAGGGCATCTCTAAAAAATTATTTATCTACACAGCATTCAGTGATTATAGAAGCCCAAATGGAATTAGCGGTAAAAGATATTGGAAATTCTATTTGACATCAGTAAGTATTATTGGATGACGGTGTATAAAAAGGAAGCGCAACTGGAATCAAAGGGAGAAAAAGAGATTAGAGAAAATCTGGACTAAGAATTGAAAGAAGAAAATTACGGAAAGTTATTGAAAGAGCAGTTGGAATCAAAATTAAAAGAAGTTTGAAACAGAAATTAGGCAATACGAGAACGAAAATAATAATGAAAGTTGAAAAGAGACAAAGCTAAAATCAAAGCAATCAAAGTTTTTGAATAAATTCGAGTCAAAGCAAAGCAACTAAATCAGATTTATAGATCTCAGAAACCCGTCACAGTAATCAAGTGACTGTGAAATCCAATTGATCCGAAAAGTGCTATTCTTCCATAAGGGTCGTAATAAGCCCCAAATTGTGACTGTAATAGATAATTATTTGTGTCATTTTAAAGTGGAGATAAATTCTGTTAATCAATAAAGTTTATATCGTTTGGAGTTCTTTACTGTTGTTTAAAATCACGCTTGGAGTCAGATTGACAATAGATCCTATTTAAACTCACCGACAGCCCAACATATACATAAGAAAAATGAAAATAAACTTGACAACATTGTAAAAAAAGGAAAATAATTTTGATAAGCTTTATTAATTTCAAATATCTTCATTGGTTCCTTACCGACTGATTCTGGTAATCCAACTTGTACAATTTCAGTAACTCTGTATACAGTCAAACCCGGTTATTATCACACCCAGGGGACTGCGAAAAACTAGTGACTATAAGCGGAATCGACATAAAGCGGAGTTTTGCAGTGCAGGTTGTTGGGGACCGTGAATTTTTATTTGTGTGACAATAAGCGGAGTGTGACATAAAAAGAAGTGACATTAACCGGGTTTGACTGTACTTGAATTAAAGAATGTGGTAGTGTAATTATATAAATAAAAATTAATATTTAAAGTAACTTTAATATAAATACATTTCAATTAAATAAGATAATAATAATTAAATATAAGTTATTTAAAATATCTTTATATTTTGATTAATTTTGACAAATTTTATTAAATGATGAATTAAATTTATGAGACAAGGATATCTTTTAAAAATTATGAAGTATATGCTTTTTTGATTATTTTTCTCGCACATCGAAGTTCATTTTCTTATCTTTTCAACACGAAATTATAATAAAAGACGAGGTTTTCAAATCGTATTTAGAAATTTTTAAAGTTGACATCTTCACTTTCAAGTCACCTGCAAGAAATAAAATGTTAACAGATTTTTGAAAAGTGATCAAATTATGTGTAAGCGTCAGAAAATACGTCTTATCAACTAGAATTTAGATAAGGAGAAAACTTGCATTTTATTCCCTGCTCGCTTCTACACCAACAGATTTTCAGGATACATTGTTTCTATTTTCAAGACAAAATGCATATTCTTCTACTCGTGAATTTATTATTATTATTATTATTATTATTATTATTATTATTATTATTATTATTATTATTATTATTATTATTATTATTATTATTATTATTATTATTATTATTATTATTATTATTATTATTATTATTATTATTATTATTATTATTATTATTATTATTATTATTATTATTATTATTATCATCTTCATTATCATCTTCATCATCATTTTAACTACTGACTATTTGTCAGCATAAATAAAGATTAGAAATTTGAAAATAATAATAAATAATAACAATAATAATAGTAATAATATTAATAATAATAATAATAATAATAATAATAATAATAATAATAATAATAATAATAATAATAATAATAATAATAATAATAATAATAATAATAATAAAACAATTGTGATAGTAATGATAAAAAATAAATAAAATACATTAATATTTAAAATATTTACAAAATTTATTATTAAAATTTATAATAATTTCCTAACCAATTTACTAAAAATGCTTACCGATTACCTATGCAAATCCAAGATTTTTGAGAAAAATTTAATTATAAATAACGTAACAAACGAAAATTACAAAATATCATCTGTAAAAAAGGAATTATTTGAACAGTTTGAACTGTTTAAAAATTCATTCTAATGAAAATAAAAGAAAAATTCAAAGCATCTGCATCAAATAATAAAACAATCGACTCATTCTCAGCATAGTATGGAGATGATCAAAAGTCAAACTGTATGAAAATGTACTTGACCCACTAATGTAATTTGTTGCCCATTCAGGCCTTGCCGGCGCAGCTAGCGGGAGCTAAATTGAATCAAGTAACCATTGAATTGAACATTAGCTTTCTAATTGACTCCAGCATCCCGAATCATCAAACAAACCCACAGTCATTAGTCAAAATAAAACTTTCTACCTAATTAGTTACTCTTTAAATTTATATAAATAAAATACAAAATTCATTTATTCTTTCTTTTTCAAATCAACCAAGTTTCATTTCATTGTCAACAGAAATATTCTCAACAACATTTTCAATGCAATCGAATGGAAAATTTATCTTTTGTGTTGACATATTTTGATTGAATTGAAACTGAATGTTTCGCTTTTTTGAGTTTTTTTTTAATATTTTTCATGAAATTGCTTCAGCAACAGTAAATTTGAACAATGCGCTATACATTTGACGGGGGGACCTTTTTACTTTTCCCATATAAATAATGAGCTCTAAATCATAGATAATGATGATGATGATGATAATAATAATAATAATAATAATAATAATAATAATAATAATAATAATAATAATAATAATAATAATAATAATAATAATAATAATAATAATAATAATAATAATAATAAAAATATTAATAATAATAATAATTGAAAAACGCCAACTATATATCATATATAACATTTCACTATATATTTCGACCGTTTACCAGTCTTCTTCAGGCTAGAAATCACATTAACAAAACTAATTGAAAATAAGAAAATTTAAACAAATTAATTAATAATTATCGTAATCAAATCGTACCAAAAATATAAAATTATCTTAATTTAAAAAAATAAGCATGTAAATTAATTTTTTTAAAAATCTAAAATATTATCGTTTCTTTTTAAAACAAGTTTTTTATAATAAATTTAATAAATTAATGTCATTGCAAACTGCAAAGCAATAAGAGGTGAAAACCAAAAAAAATTCCTTTAATAATAATAGTATGAAATATTTACACCTAAAATAGCTTCTGATCACTTCAAAACAAAATTTAACAAATCTTTCAATTTTTGCTACTTCTCGGATTGACCTTTTCTTTTTTACAAATATTTTAAAATTAAATTTGTCAGTATTAAAATCTGAATAAATATATAAAAGCTTTGAATTTTCGGCATTTTGCTTGACTGACGTTGGTTTAGATAAACTTTAAAAAATATTTTTTGTCGATAACGACATCATTTGTTAAAATAGAGATATGTTTATTTATTTTTTTTATCGTAATTCGTCGTAATCAACCCGAAATTAATTAATTTCCACTCTCGAGTGTAATAAATTAAATAATATTGATTAAGTAACACTTGATAAAAACTGTGCCAATTATTATTGATTAATTCTTTGGAAAGCGGTTTTACATTCGAGTACCGGTTATTCAAATAGAAAACAACCAAAAAAACAAAATAAACTTGATATAATCATTGAGAAAACAACTAAACTAGATGGTTTTTTAATTAAAAAAAAACCAGCAGCAGTAATTCCAGAACAGGTAAGTATTTGTGTTTCTATTGTGGAAATACATAACAAAACTTCCGCAGATATTCCATCACTTGATTTTCAAATAGTTAATGATTTAACACAAAATAGAAACAGTGGCACATCTGCTAGTTGTTCAATAACAATAAATCACACCAACATTCAAAAAGACCGTGATCCTAAACAGTGGCGTGATTTCAAATTCTGTGTTCCCCGCGTTGCCAGGCCCATAATTACGCTACTGATCCGACTACATGGCAACGTTGTGATAACTCTACTATTACATATTTATATAATAAATTATTATTTAATAAATCTTGGAAAATGCAGAAAATTTATACCAGATTGTCAAGAATAATTTTGATCAGGGATGCCAAACCCGCGGCCCATTTGAATACTTTTTGCGGCTAAATTGAAGTTTACAAATTTCTATATTATTTTAGACTATAGACGGTTGAAACATAGATTTTTAGTTGTTTAATGTTTGCAACTGAAAACATAATAACAAAAAAATAAAAGTAGTAACTACAATATATTTCGACAAACTCACTGTCATCTTCAGGTAGATTCAAACTTGAAACTATATCGAATTAAACTGATTTTTTTAAAAACAAATTTCTTCATTAATATTGGAAATTAAGAGAAAAAATTGAATCTTTCATGAACAATAATGGCCATAATATAAGTGAATTTTCGAATGATCAATGACTTCTAGATTTATGTTTTCTAACAAACATAACAATAAAACTGAATGAACTAAATTAGAAGTTACAAGGGGAAAATAAGTTGATTACCGATTGTTATCAAAATATAAAATCCTTTGTAACAAAGCTTCAGCTTTATGAAAATCAATTACGGTCAAATAATTTGATTCATTTCCCATTATTAAATGAGTCTAAAAGTGACCATAAAAACTTCTTCAAATATTCGACTGAAATCGCAAAATTCCTTGAAGAATCTCGCACATGCAAACGTTTGAGAAAATGTTCAAAATATTCTTAGCTCCTTTTAATGTAGAGGTGGAATCAGGGCCTCCAAATTTACAAATGGAGCCAATAGAATTACAATCAAGCATCAAGCTAAAATTGAGTATTATCAAAAATATATCCTCGAAGATAAATTTCCAAATTTCAAATGATTAGCAATGTGCATTATATCAGCATTTGGAACTACTTATCGCTGCAAACCATCTTATCTCAAATTGAACCTGGTAAAAACAAAGTGCCGCAACCGGATGCTCGATAAAAACATGATTTATCACTTACTCGACTACATTATACGTTGATATAAAATAAATCTCAAAAAAATAAAAAAAAGTGTCTCATTAATTGTAAGATAATTAAATATTTTGAATAACTTGTTAATTTAATGTGGGGCCAACTTCAGTTCAGTAAAATTTTTTTTGGCCCACCAACCGATTTGGGTTGAGCACCCCTGATTTAGATAAATATTTTATGGAATAATGTGTTCACTTGGGTTCATATTTGAAATCTAATAAAATTTCTGGAAATTCTATATATTTGAAAATCTTAGTAAAACAGATGATTTTCTTTCGTCAGTTTTAACATAGTTCTCCTAATAAAAATAATAATAATAATAATAAAAATAATAAAATAATTAACATTATAATTATAATATTATAAAAATTTAAATAATTATAAAATTAAATATGAAATTTATAATAAAAACGATTATATAAAGTGATTAAAGTTGTGTAGTATTTTATTTCAAATCTCTTTCAGATCGAATTCGATTTAAGAAATTCTAAAAATTTCCCAAGTTTCTAACTATAATTAAAACAAACAGAGCTCAATACCGACTGCTCATAAGTCACATTTTACAATGAAATGAATGATTTCCTTCGGCGCTTTAACGCCGAGAGTTGATTTGAATAAATTTGAATAATCAACAACTCTACTCTGTCTACAAATAGATCAGAATTCTTTCCCAAAACTTTGCCGGCAGACTTTATTAAGTCTGCAATCATTATTCCCCATGAAATCCTGAAATGAATATGAAAATGTTCTATTAAATTGAAACAATTGGGTCGTAATCAAAATCACGTTTATTCGAGCTCGGTTTAAAGTCCAATTATGAAGCTTGTAGACAATTAGGAAATTTTTTACTAAAATGCGGACAGTTAGAAAATCAGTTTACAAAATTTGGAAAAATTGTCGCCAATTGTTTTAAAATTACATAATTATTTCATGAATTTCAATAATAATGATTTTATTATTATTATTATTATTATTATTATTATTATTATTATTATTATTATTATTATTATTATTATTATTATTATTATTATTATTATTATTATTATTATTATTATTATTATTATTATTATTATTATTATTATTATTATTATTATTATTATTATTATTATTATTATTATTATTATTATTATTATTATTATTATTATTATTATTATTATTATTATTATTTTTTTTTTTTTTTTTTTTTTTTTTTTTTTTTTTTTTATTATTATTATTATTATTATTATTATTATATTATTATTATTATTATTATTTATTATTATTATTATTATTATTATTATTATTATTATTATTATTATTATTATTATTATTATTATTATTATTATTATTATTATTATTATTATTATTTATTATTATTATTATTATTATTATTATTATTATTATTATTATTATTATTATTATTATTATTATTATTATTATTATTATTATTATTATTATTATTATTATTATTATTATTATTATTATTATTATTATTATTATTATTATTATTATTATATTATTATTATTATTATTATTATTATTATTATTATTATTATTATTATTATTATTATTATTATTATTTTATTATTATTATTATTATTATTATTATTATTAATTATTATTATTATTATTATTATTATTTTTTTTTTTTTTTTTTTTTTTTTTTTTTTTTTTTTTTTATTATTATTATTATTATTATTATTATTATTATTATTATTATTTATTATTATTATTATTATTATTATTATTATTATTATTATTATTATTATTATTATTATTATTATTATTATTATTATTATTATTATTATTATTATTATTATTATTATTATTATTATTATTATTATTATTATTATTATTATTATTATTATTATTATTATTATTATTATTATTATTATCATTATTACCTCTTTGAGATTTAATGCGAAAATTACAGTTATGAAATAGCAAATAAAATTTTAATTAAAGCATTTATTGACGCCTTGAATACCTCAAAATCTAGATTAACTTATGAATTGTTGTAGTAAAAATTTCTGATACATTTTATGAAACTCTAATAGAACTTCTGAAATTTTTAGTGACAATTCATTAATTTGTTTTAATAAATTCGTGTTTGATTCCTGTCTTGTGAACAGTTTTACTTATAATACCTTTATAAAATATACCTTCCTAAATAAATTTAAATTATTGTACTTATTCAAAAACTTCACGTTCTAGGAACCTACAATAAATCTCATATATAATTCATAAATAACTTATTCATATAAACAATAATAAATGAACATATTGCCAACTTTGCTGAGAAGAGCGAATTTTGAACCAAAACTAAGAAATAACTCCCCATTATCAGATTGCAGATTGATCTCAGGGGTAAAATCCTTAGAACTTCTTCCTTAAATAATAAACAAAAACCAATGTGAACGAAGTGTGTTTTTATGTGATCAATAAATAAATTATTTTTTGTTGTGTTTTATCTGACTTTTTATATTGAACAAGAAAATCCAGATTCAAAGTTATTTCATACTGAAATTTTACTAATATCCCAACAGTATAAAAATATATATATTTCATGATTTATAATATATTACTAGCGAGTTTTATTATAAAAAACTAAAATAAAGATTTAATATTAATTTAAATTCAAACTCAAATTCAAATTCAAATTCAACTTCAAATTCAACTTCAACTTCAAATTCAAATTCAAATTCAAATTCAAATTCAAATTCAAATTCAAATTCCAATTCCAATTCAAATTCATATTCAAATTCAAATTTAAATTTAAATTCACATTATTAAATGATAGAACAAAAGGCTATTTCAATAAAAATAAATTATAATAGATTTGAAAGTTGCTGCAAATGCTTATCATATGCAAAGTTTGTTTGGTATTCTTTTAACAAAATGTAAATAATTACTTGTAAAAAGAGGAACAAATTTATGGGATTCCAGTCACGGAAAGAAAAGGTTAAATGGAATTTTATTATCAAATTTCATCATTTATATGCCGTAATGATATTTACCAACCTTTCAGCATCAATTTATGCCCAACGATGTCAACAACTATTTGTTGAGAAAAAGATTTTAATTGTAGAAAATTTTTCTCAAAGCTTTTATAACAATGAAATTGTTATTGTTATTGGTTTATTATAAGAATTTATTATGAAAAAATACAAACAATAAAATGGGACGTGTCTACCGTCTTTTAACCGGAAATACGGCTGATTTTTCATTAAGTATGGACAATCGAACTGTTTATCCGTTTTACGAAACTTATCGGTATGACCTGTCATTGATAAATATGTTTCGTAGGTCTTTCTTTTCCTGCATTTACAGACCAATACTCAATGTAGTTATTTATTATCTGACAAATCCATCTATTGTACTATTTTTGTTTGATTAGATGCGATAAATTGGGTTTTTTATTAGTATTTCTTATAATGTATTGGTCCATAATAATAATAATAATAATAATAATAATAATAATAATAATAATAATAAATAATAATAATAATAATAATAATAATAATAATAATAATAATAATAATAATAATAATAATAATAATAATAATAATAATAATAATAATAATAATAATAATAATAATAATAATAATAATAATAATAATAATAATAATAATAATAATAATAATAATAATAATAATAATAAATAATAATAATAATAATAATAATAATAATAATAATAATAATAATAATAATAATAATAATAATAATAATAATATAATAATAATAATAATAATAATAATAATAATAATAATAATAATAATAATATAATAATAATAATAATAATAATAAAATAATAATAATAATAATAAAATAATAATAATAATAATAATAATAATAATAATAATAATAATAATAATAATAATAATAATAATAATAATAATAATAATAATAATAATAATAATAATAATAATAATAATAATAATAATAATAATAATAATAATAATAATAATAATAATAATAATAATAATAATAATAATAATTACAATAATTACAATAATTGCAAACATTTTTTTAATTCAATTTCACAACACAAATTGATTATATAATCTGTGACCTGGTAACGTTTCCTAGAGGGAGAATGTCTTTAGAATAAAAATGGTTTTTTAAACTTTTATTACATAGTTTAGTTTCTAACAATTTTGATTTCAATTAACTCATTAATTAAACGGAAAATATTTGGAGAATTCACCAGTCTTTATATAGGATAATTCTCAACAGATCATAGACGTTTCCACGATACTTCATCACACCCTGAAATTTTCTTTAATGTGAAAATTAATATAATTTTAAATTTATTATAATTGTAGTAACAATTTTTGTTGATGATTAATGATTTTAATTAATTTTTTAATTGAATAATTTAATAGATAGATTTTAACTTCTTCTGAACTCCCAATGATCAAAATTGTTCACGATTAACTCCCTTCATTATTAACAATCCTTATCTCCCCCACCCTACAGTTAGTATTTTCCCCTCTCAATATCAACTAATTAAATTTTGATTAAATTTTGTTAATTTTATGTAACCTCGACAAACATCATAAAAATTTCACATGCTTAAAATTGCAGTTTACAATTTCCCGTTTCAGAAAAATGTTTCAAATTCATTTTGCTTCCAATCGACCCCAAACTTTCGAAAAGTTGAAAATGGAAATTTATAAAATGTAACAATAAAAAATGTTTCCATTAATCCAAACAATAAATATAACAAAAACAACAAAAATGTTATTCTAATGGGCAAAAACAAATGATAATTTCACCTCAGTAAGAATGAAATTGAAAGACTGCTATAATTAGTGAGCCCACCAAACAGTAATTGCTGACAATTATCCCTAGTATTTACGCTTCAATTTTATTCACTGCTTTATCCTAAAATACCAATTAACCGCTTCGAATATTCCATAACTCCTTTGTTGTTTTCTGTCTTTCAATTGAGTTATAAGGGGAAAATAAAATGCTGAAACAAATCATCATCTCTTCATCATCATTATCAGCATCATCATCAGCATCATCCTCATCTTCATCATGAACGGCAGATTGAACAGAAACTGAAATCCATGCAAGACTCATTTACACATTGGACTATGATAAATTAGTTTCGGGATTAATATCAATCATGAGCAGCGGTTATGCAATCCCAACACATTTTATGTGATAAAAAATGGACTAATTATTATGCAGTAGTTCCACTGATGGGAAATTAATTCGGCTGGAATAGCTCAAGTCAGGTTTTCGTGGACGAATAATGGAAAAGGAGAGTTTTACAGTTTACGTTCTCATCCACCCGACAGTCTATTCAATCGGATAGCAATTACGAAAAATTCTGCACTCGATCAAAACTTTTTTTCTTAAGAGATTAAACATATTTCTAATTTTAATAATAACAACAATAATAATAATAATAATTATTATTATTATTATTATTATTATTATTATTATTATTATACAGTCAAATCTCTGATTCAAAATAACAGGAGAACAAGCACTAAATCAAATTTTAATATAAACAAAAAACATTTATAACTATATATTGAATAAATTAATAATTTTACATTAAAAAATTCAAAAAACTATTTTACTCTCTGACTTAATAATGGTAAATAATCATTTTCATTTAATAATAAATCATTTATCAATTATATTTAACGTTTAAGGAATTCTTTAAATTCTTTCTGATTTTATCAGAAAAAACTGAGATATAAAACGCAAAAATCCCAACAACATTTCTACTACAAATATTCATATGAAAATATTTTTATCAATTTAAACAAAAATATACTTTAAAAATATTTCTAATAAAAATAAATTATTTTTTCTAAAAATCATTCATTCGGCAATATTGAGAGAGAGAAAAAAATTAAAAATCTTATTCAAAAAGATTTGTTTATCAAACGAAAATGATTATTGCCATCAATATAATTCATATTAAATATATCAAAATGAAACCAAGCAAAAGAGACTGCAGATGGATTGGTATTAGATACATGACTGTGGCTTTGGTCACTGGTCGTAATCAGTACGAGTATGAACTGGCCAATTGATGTGGGACATTCTGACCAGTTAATAATGAATACGCGTGAAATTATGCTGACATACCGGCATGGTTGATTAGACAAATTTAATAAAGATTCTCTCGATGACTGGTTGCAGTTTTCTACTGCGGTTTCAAATCGATAATTAGTCACATCCGTCAAGGGAGGGGGGTTGCTCCTGGGAAGACACTATTGCCAACTTCATCAGTAGCTCAGTGTCAAGACGGTTTTCTTAAATTAATTAATGAACTCAATCTTAGAGTTATGGATACCCGGTGCCTTATAGACAATGAAGATAAGTTCCAACTATTGATTGACAATTATTATTTGTAGAATTGAATTTCGAATTTGATATTTTTACCAATTTATTAAATGGAAAGCAATGCGGAAAATTGGAAATGTTGGCAAATTTAAATTTATTCAATGGAAAATTCCTTCAGTATTATTTATAATTATTAAAGTCGCTCTAAAATTTACATTGGTCTTTTTTAGAAAGTTTTCGTTTTGAAGTCAGGGAGCTAAAGTTATGGTTAGAGCAGTATACTTATTTTAACAGTTGACAATTATTTATGGTTACTGGTGATGAAATTCCCAAAACTACCTTAAGAATGACGCATTTACTAGAAAGAAAGTAATTAAATAAATTTGGCTTACATATACGATCAAGATTTGATGTAAGACACATTTGTCTAATAATCGTGAGAGGTTAAATATTAAATCTACAAAAAAGCATTGCCCAAACGGATTGTAGGAATTACACATGGTTTTTCTTTTATCCACTATATACTCAAACGGTAGACCAAAAGCTTCATCATTCTCTTATGCTTTAGTCGTATATGAAAAGCCGTTATTTAAGACTTCCTCAACAACAACTAATCAGCCAATGCAAGATAAACTGTGCTCTTTTAGCTGGTATTCATTCAAATAAACAAAAAACAAGGAGCACATATTAATTTCAAGTCAACAAAAATTGAAATATCGTCCACCATTTATCAAAACTAATAATATAATGAAATAAAAGCAAAAACAAAATAATATAATAATATAACAAATAACACTAATAATACTAATAGTAATAATAATAATAATAATAATAATAATAATAATAATAATAATAATAATAATAATAATAATAATAATAATAATAATAATAATAATAATAATAATAATAATAATAATAATAATAATAATAATAATAATAATAATAATAATAATAATAATAAGAAGAAGAAGAAGAAGAAGAAGAAGAAGAATTATAATAAGAATAAGAATAACAATTATAATAAGAATAAGAATAAAACTAAGAAGAATAAGAATAATAAGAATATTAAATTTAACATGAATAACCTGGAAGTCAAAATAAAACATATAAATAATTTATATATCTAAAAGGAAAATGAAAAAGCGGAACTGTTGAAATGACATTATAGAATTTCCTGTGACATATTATTAGATTTGTTTATGTTTATTCACTTCAAACGCTTATGAATAATTGCCGATTTATTTATTTATTTTTTAACATCTAATAAAATTTATATTTAAATGCTGATAAATTAGTTGACGTAAATAAATTGTTATTCTGATCGATGCATTTATTAGTGAAAATTATATATTTATGTTATTGATATTGTTATTATTATATTTGTTACGATATTTATTATTATTATTATTATTATTATTATTATTATTATTATTATTATTATTATTATTATTATTATTATTATTATTATTATTATTATTATTATTATTATTATTATTATTATTATTATTATTATTATTATTATTATTATTATTATTATTATTATTATTATTATTATTATTATTATTATTATTATTATTATTATTATTATTATTATTATTATTATTATTATTATTATTATTATTATTATTATTACTTTATTCTTACTTAGAATTCTCATGGAACAAAAGAAATGAATTTGACGAATGAAAAAACAATTACTTAAAGAACTTACCGGGATCCAAAATCGATGGGCAAATTCCAGTTTTTTAATAGCACAGTTTTAGTATCAATAAACATTTCAAAATCCAACAAATAAAATTCCTAACGTGACTTTGATTATAAATACGGATGAGAAGTTAAATTTATGTAAAGTATATGTAAAATTATGCTGATGAGTTTGCCGGATCAATAAAATGAGAAATTGTTGAATAATATTGGATTTTTTTTATTGATATTTAATTTTTTCCTCCTGATTCCAAAAAATAGCCATCGATTAAGGTGCCATGTCGAGTTAATTATTATTATTAATATTATTAATATTATTATTATTATTATTATTATATTATTATTATTATTATTATTATTATTATTATTATTATTATTATTATTATTATTGTTATTAAAATGTTTTGTCAATTATCAAAATTACTTTTCCAAGAGAAATTTTGACAGATGTTTTATCATCTTCATTTACCCAAGTATCTAAACAAAAGATGTATTTATACAATAAACAATGATTATATTATCTTATTCAAAATAAAACTAAAAACTGTTAAAATACTTATATAATCAATTTTTATATTGATTTTAGGATATAAAATTTTCAACATAAAAGTATGATTACGTTTTTGAAAGAATATTTAAATCAAATTTAACTATTTTCATTTTACTCACTTTATGGTACTTATTAATTATTACTGCCATTTAATTGATAAGTATAATAAATTAAATCACTAGAATTTCATTTAATTCATATCATTCCGCTGATCAGTAGATACATTGAATGATCAGTATATATTGGTCAGTGTCTATTTGATCAGTAAATAGATAAATTGATTAGTAAATTAATTAAATGATTAGTATTTTGTTAAGATCACATTTTTAATTTAAAATGATCAGTACATTGAATTTTGTCGGTATATAATCCGATAATGTTGTCTACGTTGAGTACAGAATAGAGTTTCCTATTTAACCGAGAACTACTTAACTGTATTCAAGGTTACTTTTACCAATACATAATTTTGGGGGATAATGATTGTAAAATATAATAAATCTGCAAAGATAAATTGGTTTTTTTACATGACTTCTATTTCTATAAAATTCAATCATTTTCATCGAATACTTTTAAAAAAACGATAAAAAATAGATAAAAATAAAATTATCTTTATTAAAAAAACAGCTAAACATCATATTACACTTTGATGCATCGACATTTGGATGAGGTTATTCACTCTCTTGGAATATTTATAATAGTATTTTTTGTTTACTTTAGATATTTACAAGTTATGTAATATTTATTTTTTATGTATTTACAATGATGCTGTTTTTATGAATCCTTCCTATTTAATTTATAGTTCGTAAATTAAGTTTATTATAAAAACACTAGAACACAGACGAAATATATTGTATCATCGGTCTACCATCATGATCTCTGTCAAATGCTTCGTCCGGAAACAACAATGATGTAATAGTTTTTTATTTAGCTTTCTTAAGACCAGGTGGAATAATTGTGTATCCCACCATCATCCTTTTTGAAAATTTATGTTAAATCTAGAAACTACCACATTCAAGTGTTATCATTTAATACCACTTTGTATCAATTTCATTACAAAAAAGAATCTTGTTTGCATTTATTGTAAAGAATCTGCTTTGGGTACAAATTTGAAAGAAATTTGAGCCGGCTTTAAGAAGGTTAATGAATTAATTATATAGTTTCAATAAAATCGTTGCTGATTGAATGTCAATTGTAAGGGATTGTGATTTAATTAGCAATGTCTTACATGAAATTCTTTCTCACTTATTAAAGTTCTTATTTAAAATTTAAAATTTTTTTTCAATAAATTGTCTCTTTACATATTTTTCTAGGTTTAATAATATTGCTCACGCTTTTCAACTGAAAATTTGACAATTTTCCGTTGTTCCGTGGGAAGAGCCACGGGAAGGCTCTCCAATTGGGCACTGCACCAATTACATGAAAAATTATACACGAGATCATTCACTAAAGTTCATGAGATTTGAGATTTATTACTAAACATATTTAATGAATTTATAGATTTCGACACTATTTAATATATCTTGGAATTGCATAATGATTCCATGTCAGAAAACTTAAAATTTTTCAAATCTACTATATATGAAATAACTGGAAAATGATATTTTATATATTCACGATCATTAAATAAACTATAACTTCCAGTTTTTTATCGGGCACAATAAAAAAACAATCGATGGTCTCCTTTGTCAGTCTTTGTACAAAAACCTTGGATTATTCATTTTTAGTCAAAAGAAAAACAAACGTATGAATACATTTGTTCAATTTTTTAAGCATACAAGGTAATGACAAAAACCTAAGAATCAAAACCTTAACCATATTTATTTTATATTTAAAGCCAGGTATGCTACAAGAAGTAGTGTGCAGATCTTTATTTGATGAAGTTATATATATTCATTTTTCAAAACCTTTTACCGCTATTTTCACTAATAAATCTTCCACTGTAAACTTAATATTTGAATGGAGCAAATTCATATAATTTTAAGAAGAAACAACATAATCAAAATTAGAAAATACCAAAAATATTACCAACATAACGTTTATATATTTTATGTTTAACATGAACAAATTCAGAAATTCTTTCTCAATTTTTGAAAGAAAACTTGACTCAAAAGTTGAACCTAAATGTGATCTCATAGTTACTCTATCAATTTGTTAATACTAATTATCATTATTTAAAAATCACAACATTAGAAGTTGCAAATATCAACAATTCGCGAAATACAACTTCATCTAACGCCTGATTATTCAACATATTCTCCTTCCGGAAATCACCCTAAAGATCAATAGTCTCATTTAATAGAGCATTAGCAAACAAACTAGTTATATCAAAAGACGGCATATAATCAGAATATCAATAGCTTGTTACTATAAAATCAACAAATTCAGATGAATCCTAAAGCTCGGAACCCTTAGAAACCAAAGGTTTTAACAATGAACTATACACTGTTGGAAAAGAAATTTCGGCAAATGCCAATTTTCTTAAAAAGTACGCTAATCCGAAAGAAAAGCACCTTTAAACATAATTAAACAAAGTAAATTCTCTTTTTATATTATTTAAACATATTAAAGAGGAAAACGGTCTAGTATATGCTTTTAAAATCAATAAAATTTATACTTTTTCAAAACAGACTGGAAAAAAAATTTCGGCAATTATATTTAATAAGGTATATGTTTCCCTTTGGCTCGAATCACACAATTAACTCTATCGTTCATAGTCTTTACGAGTCTTTTACAAAGCTCTGAATCGATATTTTCCCATATTTCTATAACATACTGCTCAAGTTCTCTTAAATTAGTCGGCTTTCTTTTCCTTACTTCTCTCTTCACGTAATCCCATAAATGTTCAATGGGATTCAAATCTGGAGATTGTGCTGGCCAATCTAGCACATTTACATTCTTAAAAATGAAGTATTCACCTACAACTCTGGAAATATGTTTAGGATCATTATCCTGCTGAAAAACAAATTCATCATCGAGACCCATATCTCTTGCCGAAGGACCTAGATTTTTAGTTAAAATGGACTTATACATTAGACCATCCATCTTTCCCTTGATAATATGGAGTCTCCCAACACCTTTAGATGACATGCATCCCCATAGCATTATACTACCCCCTCCATGCTTAATAGTTTGAAGACAATTTTTAGATTCTAAGTCCTTTCCTTTCTTTCTATAGACTCTCTGCCGCCCATCGGATGAAAAAAGGTTAATCTTTGTTTCATCGCTCCAAATTACCTTATCCCAATCACTTTCTTCCCAAGAAGACCATTCATTTGCCAAATCCAATCTTCTCTTAATATTGGATTTGGATAATTTCGGTACCTTCCTTGGGACTCGAGATCTATAAGAGATATCTTTGATATAGTTTCTAACTGTTCTGCTTGTAACTGATTTTTTAGTAGTCTTTTCTATTTCATTTTTGATACTCTCAGATGACGTAAACGGATTTTTTTCAATTTCATTTAAAATAATCTGGATATCTGAATCATCCAATGACTTTTTTCTTCCAGAACCAGACAATCTCAATACAGTATCATGTTTCTCATATTTCTTTATGATACTGTATATTGTAGACCTTGGAATATCCAGTCTTTTGGAAATTTCAGAATCCGAGAGGTTTTCTTTATGCAACCTTACTACTTCTGAATCACGTACAATTTTAGTTTCATTTATGCTCATTAAGGGGTAATAAATTATTCGACAATTTTATTTTTTGGCGGGAAAAGTTTTTGAGAGGTTTGTAGAAATCTGCCGATTTTTATTTTCCAGGCAAATAATAAAATTTTTAGATTTAAACAGAAAATCAATTATAATATCGAAAATAAAAAGCATAAACCATGTTGAACTTGTTAGTTTTAATACATGCCAAATTTTCATTAATAAATAATGATATTATTAAGGACTAATTCGAAAAAAAGACATTTGCCGAAATTTTTTTTCCTATAGTGTATATATATCTCATACTGTACTAAACCTACAATGAGTTTGGTGAGTTTCTGTATGACCAGAGTTGAGTTTCAATCCCTCACAGTTGTTTACCAAAGTCACAATCTAGAAGGTTAATTTTTTCAGAAGGAAAACAAGTTTACTGAGAATTTCTATATCTTTTTGAAAACAAAATTTTTAGTTTAGTTCTAAATTAACAAACTTGTGGGTTTTCTAGTACCTCATGTAATTTATTAAATTAATCAACTTTATTCAAAACTTCAAATCCATTTCCTTTATCGAACTTACCAACTTTCGCCGGATTTTTATAAAGTGTCTTTAAAAGACAAAGTTTTTAATATTTTGTAACTTATTTTTCATAAGTTTCTCAATAAGACTTGATCGTAAGCTGGTTTAACTTTATTTACATTAATAAATTTCCTGTTTGAAAAAGTTGTCAAATATAATGGTTTTCAACATTATACATTATACGATGTTTAGTCCCAAATTTCAAAACATTAAATTCGCCAAAATTATGATCAATATTACTAAAATTAACAACTGTGTGCTCAACATTAAATTTAATAACACTAAACATCTTTCTTAATTTAACTAATTTTTAATTTCTCGATGAAATTATCTCAATAATCAATTTACGAGATAAATTAATAATCATTTTAATACAGAAACCAAAACAATCATTACTAATTACATAATATAACATTAACCTAATTAATGATAGCTGTGCTGATTTCTTTTTTTCGAATCTTCTCTACCTCAAGTGTCCTTTGAAGTACCTTCAAAAGTAATTTTCGGATATCACTATTTAAGAAGCAATCATATAGTTTTTTCTTCTGAATAAATTAAAAGATTATTCAATCGACAAGGTATGTTTCCAGAAAAACAACCAGGTCTTTTTTTCCTCAAATACAAAAATATTTTAAATAGTTTCTGAAAAAAGGTAAAAAATCTAGAAATATAGCATTTGAGACGAAATTATGATGACAGACTGATGAGGAGGAAAATTTCTTTGAAATATTTGTCTTTTGTTGTTTTTGTGTTTTTATAAAAATTGGGCTATCATTTTTTCGATAATTAATTTTTTGAATGGTTTCATTAACTTGATCTCAAATTAAAGCTTAAAAAGTTAGACAATGTAAAATCACTCATTCGGGTTGGGTTGATGAAGACCTAGTGGTTAACAGATAGTCATGAAGTTTTAAGAGTATTATCAATATCTTTCCAAATTTCTGAAATCAAATAATTTTTTCTTTGATAGATTTAAACTCTTTAATCTCAACAAAATGGGTTCAGTATTCGAAGTACATATGCACCATTCTGAATCGTAATTTTGCCATACGTATGGAATTAACCATATTTTTACGATATTAATACAATTGTCATGTAATTTACTTCAAAGATTCTGGTTTTATTCTCATTTTATTGTACATGGACAATATCTTCGATACTCTCAATCATCTCAATCAACAGCATCAGGGCGGTGAAGTCAACATCATAGAAGTTAAAGAAATCCTGAAATCTTTTCAAAAACATATACTTTTATGAAAACGACAAACAGTTTAAGATAACTTCGTAAAATTTATTCTGCTGACTACTATGGAAGTAACATCAAACATGTTTCTGAACTCATAGAAATTGTTACACCCGGAGAACTGACTCAGGAAATTGTAATGAGCTAAGATGAGCTCACAGTGTCTCTTTATTGATACTTCCACCAAAAACTCATATACGTCGTTAATGTTTACTGTTCTAACAGTAGATGTCAAATAGAATTACCTTAACGAAATCATTAAACTTCCACAGAGCCACGTTCATTAGTCTCTTCATAATCACAACGTTATCAACATCTTGGTGTAACTAAAGTTTACCGTTGCTTTTTACTGATCAAAGATACGTTGGAACACGGATACCGTTTTAACATTACTAGCAATCCTTTTCGCCGATGGTACACTTTAAAATTAAGACAATGAACCGACTTATTTCAAAAATTGTATGAGAGTAACACTTGTCAAGGTGAAGCCGTAAATTTTTGAACTTGTCTCAGAAAGACAAAAGAAAAAGTCACATTTATTAGTTCTAAATATTCGTGGAGTTACGTTTTTGTTTTTTGTGAAATTCATTTTTGTTTTTTTTCCCTTTTAATAACGTGATTTTGTGTGTAACTGATACATTTTTTATTTTGTGTAATAATAAAATATCTATATTTGAGGAAATAATATTTTATTTTTTTTTAATTATATAGGGTTCGCTGAATGTATGTATGAAACTTCAAGGGTTCAGTACCGGCAACAAGGTTAATAAAAATAAAAGTTTATGAGAGTTTATTAAACGCCGGAATTAATAGTGATAAAAAACATTTAATTAACATCAACCAATAGGAAATATAAGACTATTTGAATGAATGAGAATGTATTCAAGAACAGATTCAAAATATTTCAGGCAACTTAAAAGAATTTTTATTGAGGTGTTACAAAAGATGTGATTATATGTATTGTCGCAGCTTTGCAATATCCTAACGCTTTGACAATGGATAAAATTTTTCAATTAAACGTTGTAAAATGTCTATTTGGTGAGCTAATTCATGCTCGATTAACAATTTTCGTGAGCGGAACAATTGCAATGATAAACAACCATAATAATAATTATATGGAAGGATGATAAATGGATATTATACAATTAATTTAATTAACCTATTACGAAATAATATGATAAACTTATAGTTTCGAGATCAAAGGTCATTTTGAGGTTTGATGGTTGTGTTTAAATATTAGTATGTCTGTGTGCCTGCATGTATTCTTTATCAATAATTAGTAAACCAATAAATTACGTTTATATATGTTAAGCTACGAAGAGCTATATCAGAGTTCTGAAGATTTGTCGATGGAATAAACAATTCTACAGCTGTCTTATTTTAACATGTCGACCTCCCCCAGGACTCCAGAGTTTTATTGAGCAATCAAGTCGATTAAAACTAAACGAAGATTTGGAATTACACCTAATTCTGTTTTTACACGATAGATGCGTTCCTAAAAAATTCGTGTAAAAAAAGATATTGGCTGAATGGAAAAGTAGTAGATTGGTTCCATACCTAAAACAGCAACAAAAGTACAGTAAAAAACAAATGTATAATAATAAATATAAAAAAATCCTTGTTAGAGTTCATAAAAGAATTTATTTTTCGTGGTTATATATTTTAATTCATTAAATATATTATATAAAAAATAAATTATGATTTGGAAAAAAGAAAATAATATCAAAAATTCAGTAATATAAAAATAGTAAAATTAATATAAACATAACAAATTTTTATTCATTGTCATTTTCAGACACGCGTGTACGTTTGCGTAAGACTGCAATATCACTCAAATTATTTTGTTCATCGTCTTGGGAAATTATTTTTGTATTATTATCACTAGTCTCCTGTGTTGATAATTCTGAAATTTTTAGAACGAAATCAGTTATTAAAGATTGTGTTTGGTTTCGTGTTAAACCATTATAAAGTTCTCTGTAAGATGCCATTAATGATTTCAGTTCACTTTGAAATTTTTTAGCTCGTTCCTCATCAGAATCATGTTGTTCAAAATGATTACCTAATTTCCTGGCAAGATCAAGACCTTCTTTAATTACAGTTGCATTTAAAACAGGAGGATCCTCTTCGTCATTTTCGCTATGTTCCTTGTCATGATGAGTCTCAAGGATGAGGTCTATAATTTCATTTTCACTCAAGCTTTTATCAACTAACAATTCCTCTATATCTGCAAAGGATAGATCATCGAATCCATTTCCACCAATTGTATGTGCCAGTGTTATAATGTGAGTTTATTCAGTGTTATTATGGATTACAGGATCTTTATTTAATCGACATAATATAACTGAATTCTGAAGAATATAATGCGAAGTTAAAATGTATGTATACATAATTTGTGAAAAATGAAAATAAAAAAATTAATAGAACATCAAAAAAATTCATAGAATATTGAAAATCGTGTAATAAGAGAAAAAAATCTTTTTAATTCGTGTTAAATCAAATTCGTGTAGAAACAATTCGTATAAAACCAGAATTAGGTGTATTTATTCTTAAGTTAAAAAGATTCTTTGAAATAACTCAACAGCCTGTGGAATTTCAAGAAACATTAACCAATGCTATTTGTCTGTGGAATTGATTGAAATATGAAGAGATTCAATTCGACGATATTGAGTACAATTGTCGTCTTCGTAAAGCCATTGAACTCTGTTCAAGTAGAGTGTAGATTGGCTGGTTTTTTGATATTTCTATGAATAAAGTAGTTAAAATCATTAAAAAATTGAGTAAAAAATATTTAATTATCCTCCTTACATTGTTTATGAAAAGATGAGTGAAAAACAGTGTAAGTATTTGGATAGAAAATAAAATTAATGGTTCCATCATACGAGACATTTCATCATTGCAACATTTCATCATTGAGACATTTCATCATTATAGAGTGTGCAATGATGAATTGCTATAATGATGAAATGTTGCAATGATGAAATGTCTCGTATGATGAGGTGTCTGGTCACCGTGGAAAATAGGAGTCTATTTAAACACAAAATAGTTACTAATGGAAATTAGTCACCATTAACCATAGGCGTCAACCTATACTTGTAGCGGAAAAAATGAAAGAAATTTTAAGAAATATGGAAAAAGCAGGTTTTATAAAAAAGTGTGATCCAGTATGAAATCATACATTAGTAGATAATTTGAAATAAACAAGTCAGATATAAAAATATGTCTAAATTTTCGGGCATTAAATGTTATAACAATATAAAATGCTTAAGACCAAGCAACCCATTACACGGTGAAATGGATATAAAGCTAAAACACCGAAAAGATGAGTTACATGCAAATGAGGATGCATTATCGATGTATTACCACATGCAATAAGTGTCAGACGATTTAGAAAAACATAAGATAAGAAAAAATAAAACCAAGATGTTAGCAATCGATGATGCTAAAGAAAAATACATAAAAAAGGACTAAGTAAAAGTAAAGAATTGATAATCAATGATTTGTATTGAGATTTATGTCAACACAGTATCAGAAAAATACATGTATATGGAAAAAAGTTTTAATTTAAATATTAATAATCAAGAATATTATTGAAAACTTTGTTGAATGCCAGAAGTGGAAGACATGGACTGAAAAACAAGTGAAATGGTTATCGGCAAAGCACCAATAAAATTTTTAGAGATATTTATTGATTTTTGTGGACTTTTAATAAAACAATACATGATAAACAGTAAATCTAGCATATAAATTTTGCTGACAGCGGTGACATTAAAATTAAAAGACTACTGCTTCTTCTTCTCTAATTGAGAAAGAAATTATCAATTAATGAAGAAGAAGCAAAAAGCGAAAGACATGTTAAATTTTTTGTTTATGAGTGATCAAGACCTATCTTAGGTCGAAATATTTCATTTTATGAATAAACACTGCGGAAAATAATAATAATAATAATAATAATAATAATAATAATAATAATAATAATAATAATAATAATAATAATAATAGTGAAAAGATTATTAATTTGAAGTAAGTATATATTTTTCTATAATTTTAGAAAAATTTCTTCAACGTAGTTTTGTTTTGAAATTTCCTGATAGTTGAGTTAGACACCGCCTTTGGGTAAATGATCCCGTTAGACTAAATGATGTTAAAATTGACGCCCAATTAAATATATTATTACGTCAGATCCATTAAATAAAGGGTGGCGTTTATGATAAGTGTTCTTTTACATAGAGCATACATTTTCGACAACTGAGAGAAATAATTTCAATTATGTAAAGTATTCTCCTGAGGTATTTGAAGAAACTTAATTGTCTTTAAACTAAATTTTTTTTTAAGATCTTCCTACTTTCTATGGAAATCATAAATCATAAATCAAAACCTTTTAAACAATTTTTTTAATTTTTAAAAATTTTTCTGTTTGTTTAAAAACTGTTGAAAGTATTAACGGAAAAACTGAATACAACTAATAACGTGGGAATGGGATCAGTAGTTAGACTGGAGGGAAAAGGAGAGGTTTCTCTTGGGTATGTTGCAAGTGACAAATAAATTTGTCTCAAGACAAAGTTTCATGGTGGAGAATTCAAACTCAATTAAAGGAAACAATCTCATATAGAGTATTTCCTTAATGGTTTATTTTCATATCGTTTTCCTCAAGACTCCGTATAATGTATAATGATATTTTCAGACACATTAAAAGTCCATAATTTCTTCATAAATCTTTTATCTTAAAATCCAGATATAATTTTATTTAGGAGTCATTTTGTAATTATTATATTATACAAAGTATGCCTCAAATGTCCTTTTTCTTGAAATGTCTAAAGAAATATAATGAAAGCAGAAATAGAAATTTTTTGTTTAGAAAACCACTTTCTCAGTTCCTTCAAAGCTTTGACTTTTACAGCTCTATTTATATTTAATAAATCGTTCATTGCTGTTTACCAAAGTTTCAACCTTTTCGGAATTATCAGGGTAAATCGGACACAAGTTCATGCTTTTTGAATGGCTGCTGGGTCATAATCTCTCATATTCCCACTTCTGGTAGGATTCGTATTTGTCATTAATCATAATCTTCGATGGAACAGGAATAACCTTTTAATTACAACTTTTTAATCTCTCTTCAATAATTTCCGTTTGGATTGTTGAAGGGATCCATTTACACTTCTAATTTTCAAATAAGGAAGTTTTTTAGTTTCTTTTTTAAAACTTTATCGTTTAAATTGAATGTCTACACAAATAATTAGAGTCATAATCATTTGGAAATCGAAATTAGAGCGGATGCCAGCTCAAAATTGTCAAAAAAGTTTGCAGTGAGTTACTTTCAAATATTACATCAAAATATCATAAAATAATAACAAAGACATTAATCATTTTATTCATTAGTAAAGAACCTGAAAGAGATAATTGAATTTGGAGTAGTTTTGGTAACGGAGCTCACCTTCACATTTATTCCCGATCACTTTATGCTCCACCAAAATGGCTGCTAAGAAATTTTGCCATGAATGAAACGATGGGAAGAAATTAAAATCATTTGATGTTTTAAAGCTATTAGTTTGTTTGTATTTGGTAGACTGAACAATTATAACGTTCAAACAATGAATTATTTCTACCTAAACTGACAAAAATAATGCCTTCATAAAATTTATGATTATGTACTTACGTATGTTTATGAATTATAACAGTCAAACATCCACGTTAAATATTAGAGTCAAATTAAAAATTCGAGTATATTAAAAAGAAAGAAAAAATTATTTATTTCTTGTAAAATATATTCCAATGATGTGGAGTGTTCTTTCCTTCATTATAAGAAAATTTTACTTTGCCAATTGCAAATAATTTTGAATATTTTTAGAGTAATAAATTGATATTACACTGAAAATAAAAAAAAACAGTTTAAAAAATACAAAAATTTATTATTATTATTATTATTATTATTATTATTATCTTTCTTTTATTAAAATTGTAATAAACATAGCATAACACCATTTGAAGGTTAAATGCCATAATGACAAATTAATCAGTTTGAGCCGTCAGCATTTGGTGACATTTTCACGGCTATAGTAAAATCCACCAATCAGCGTTGAGACCAACACATTACAAAGGTTTCACCGAAATAATTGTCGATTTAATTTTTGCTCTGGCCCACTGGGAAAGCCTGGACTCCACAGAGAATTGACAGAGAAAATTCGATTCAATCAAATTATCGACTCCTAGCTCCACACTAATGAAAATCTAGAACACATTCGATACCAAAAGAGAGTTTGAATAATTTTCTTAAAAAAAAATTATTTACCAAAGTTAATTAGCACAAAACTATTTGCCAGTGGTATATTTCAATTTTGCATCTGTTTTTGATATTATTATAAATCGATTTTTTTTGTTTTTTTGTCATTAAAAAGATTTTTTAAATATTGCTTTGAACCAATAAAATTGTGAAATTGGTAAAATAATGAATGGGAAAAGATTGGAAAACTCCCGTTTCACTGATTGCACAGTGCTTTAGGATATTAATTCAATTACTCAATTGATCTTTGATAAAAAATTTTATTTCAATTTTAATATTACTAAATCTATGTTAGTAAAAATTCTGATAATCTATGTAATGTAAATCAGGAGTGGGAGACCTTTTTTGTTTTGAGGGTCTCCTGAGAACCGCATGATCATTTACTAGGAATGTAAAGAATATAGACACAAGATATCAGTTAAAATTTATCAGCGACTCGTCCCTCAATTTCATCATAATTATGCATTATTCAATCCATCTAACCATGGCAACTTCCATTTTGGTTTAAAATAGTAGTTTAAAATCCATGAGTAGGTAAGCTCCATTTCTAGAACTAATTCTCATGATGTTTTAACTTTTGGGTTCCCGACTACCGATACAAGGTCTTAAGTCTCTTTTTTTTCTCAGCCTTTATCCATAATTATATATTTCCTATGATTCGTTTAACAAAACTTCACCTCTTTAGTTACTACTCAATATGTCTTTCAGAAATTTGAGCAGAGATTTGCTCTTATTCCACAGTTCGATAAATTAATTTGAACTTTTTTCAGCATTTCGCACATATTTTATAGAAAATTACTATTTTGTTTATTTCATCGCATTATAAACTGGATTACGTCTAGATTCAGCCTTTTGACTTTTGATTTCAGATTCAATATGTAAGTTTTTATGAATTATGGTATTTTATTTTAAATAAATTTTTGTATCTTCATGCGTTTTATTTATTCCTCATGATGTTTAAATCAGCTTGCTACGGTTTCAATGTTATGTAATTTCGACTAATTTAATACATTTTGTTTAGATATAAAAAAGATAAAAAATAAAAAGTAAATTGTTACAAATTGATTAAATATGCAACAATGTAAAATTTAATGTTTTTCTTGTAGAGAGATAACCGGTGACAATTGAAAGTTAAAGTCGTATAGAATAATTCTAAAGTTATGGCAGGTACATAGGAGTATCTGAAAAAAAGCTAATTAATTAATCCATCTCATTAATTATTCAAGACAATCCTAAAATCATTGGCGAATCTCGAGAAAAGGCAGGCTAAGTATATAATATAGTCCGTGAAGTGTCAATAATTGCTGTGAAATACTAACCGATTCAGCATAACTTAGAAAAACAGAAAATCCAAAGTAATTTTTCTTCAAAATTATTCAGTGACAGCCATATTAAATGTTCTTATATTATGAAATGACATCTTTGATAACTCTAGTTGAGATTGCTTCTCAACTTCTTCAAATAATTTACTATGTAAATCTATTAAAATTGCTTATTATTATTAATTAAATAATCGCCAACTATATATTTTACATAACATATCGCTATTTATTTCGACCGTTTTTCAGTCCTCTTCAGGCTAGAAATCACATTAACAATAACTAAGTGAAAATAAGAATATTTAAACAAATTAACCACTAATAATCGCAATCAAATTGTTTCACAAAATATAAAATTATTTTAATTTTTAAAAAATAAACTTTTAAATAAATTTTTAAAAAACACAAAAATTAAAACACATTAAAATTTTAAATTCTTTTTACATAACAAAAAATGTTTTACATACCACAAAATTATACTACTCAAAAATTATACATCTTGAAATCATACACACCTACATTTTATTTCTACGTTTCTCAAAATGATCACTGATGTGAGTCAATCCAGTTGACTGAATTATTGGGAATGAATAACTTGTGAGGTGTTGTTCATAATTCCTTTAAATCCTATAATTAAAGTTCAAAGTTCTCAGTCTACAGGCAATTTGAATGTTTATTAAAAGTTCTTAAAATATTTTGCTTATATTTTTTCATTTATTTTACTTATTTGAAATATTTATAATTTTTCTTATGAATTTTTTTTATCTTTATATCAAAGTCAACAAATCAGACTGGCGATTTTATCGATTTCTTCTTCTGTGTTAATTGTTAAATGTTTATCTAAGATAACAATTGCCTCTTTAGATTTATTTTTTCATTGGCTAAGATTTTAATTGAAATATATTTTGTTTCTTTTCTTGGTTGGCATTGTTGGAGATTTCTGTTTACCGAGTATTTTCCAATAGGGTCTAGATGTTCTTCTTCAGTGTACTTCCAATGTATATTTCTTTGCATACATTGCACGTGATGCAGTAGACAACGTTTTTTCAGAAGCACATTCACTTTGGTGTCTTTCAGTTTTCAATAGTGGAAATGTTTTTTGTTAAAGTGGTTTTCCAATGCTTGCCTCAATGTCCAAAACTTGTATGATATATGAATTAGAAGAACAGTGTGTTGGAACTCGGATCTTAATGGTGCTAGTATGAAAAGAAAAAATAAGGGAGTGAATTTAGTCTTGGTTGACTAAGTGTATTCATCTTTAAAAGACGAGGTATTTTTCACAGAAATGAAATCAATATGCATTATTTTCAATATCCACAAAACATTGGAATATCCTTCAATCGGAATGCCCTATGTTGACGCTAAAGCCTAAAGGGATAGTCATGCAAATGCAATTTGAGCTGTTAGCTTTGGAATCCGAAAGTTGTATGAGGTCTTGAAAGAAGTAGCTAAAATTGAAAATCGTGCATTGACTAAAACCACTGCAAAGTCAATCTCTTCATAGTTGACCTCCTTCACATTTCTATGAAGAATTGTAATTTGGAGTGAAGTTCTTAGTGAAATTAATATAAGAACCAAACTATTACAATCAGTCTTCTCTAATGTGAGTCCAACAGCAGCAGGTCTTAAGGCCTCTCTACTATTTTTTGAAAAGTACAACTCTGTAAAAGGTTTGATTCAATAATTGAAGAAGTCAAAACTATAGCAAGTGCACTGAAAATTCCAGACAGCTTTGAAAGCGAGCATCATTCAGAGGAAAAGAAGAAGATCTCGGATTTTTGACAAAATTAATGTAATACATAAATTTGAAGATGAAACGGAAAATATGCCTCGACAGAAAATAAAAAAACCCTTTTTTGATATTCTTTTGAGCCATCCCATTACAGCTTCAAAGGCATTTAAAATCTTGTTTGACATCCAGAAAATTTCAGATCAGTCTTTGATTGACAAATCTAGAATTATAGAACAAATTCTTACCAATGGAGATTCGAAAGATTTTTTATGAAAGAAAATCTTCGTCATTGAGAATTCCCGAAAATACATTTCCAGAAAGGCCTCAAAATTTATTTTCAACAATCAAGTCCAGGAATTGCTTTCTAACATTTCAATTTCATCAAATGATTGGTAAAATATCATTCGATAACGAAGAAGCGAATAAGTTAAACATTGAAGATTTACGATTAGATTTTCGAAGGGTAAAAGTTCACGTTTTAATTTGGAATAGTCTGTATTTAGATTTTGAAAGAAAATGGCAGAGATGAGCGGCGGATGTCACACACCATGAAGGATCTGTATACTTGACTATGTGGTTCCAGGAGTATCTTTATTTGACAAAAAATGGGGTACAAGAACATACAAAGTGTTGTAAGAAATTTGGAAGTTTTTTGTAAAGGGAGTCGGGTACCTAAGTTGTTTATGAATAATGAGTTAAGTTTTAAGACTTATGTTGGAACGTAAAGGTATTCTACAAGAAATTGGATAGTAGAGAGAAACCATCTAACGAATAAATGCCATGCTGCAAGAATCAATGCAAATCCACTATGCATCGTTTTC
Source organism: Schmidtea mediterranea (assembly GCA_022537955.1). Lineage (NCBI taxonomy): Eukaryota > Metazoa > Platyhelminthes > Tricladida > Dugesiidae > Schmidtea > Schmidtea mediterranea. The sequence continues at coordinate 164,286,749 of CM039680.1, forward strand.
TTCTATAACGTAATTGGCTTCAATTGATGTACTAACGCGAAGTTGACGGAGTTGTACGTCATACAGTGGATGTTCGACCAAAGTCGGGACAAATCAATTAAAGCACTGTTGACAAACTCAGTTTGGAAGGAAATCTAGATTGCAATGCAGAGTCAAATGATCATGGGAGAATGTGATTTGTTTAAATATTAAGTTTTCATGAATATCAGATAATTCAAAAAAGAGTTTTAAGAAATTTTTCTTCTTTGTAAACTATAATAAATTTTTAAGTTTTAATTTTTTAATAAATATATTTCAATTGATTTATTTTATCAATTTTATGTTATTCTAACTATGATTTTTTGAGGTTATAAAAATTGAGCCAAAAAATTCACAAAAAACAGTGTGCAAAACAAATCCAAAAAATTTATAATTAAAATCAATTAAATTAAAAATTGAAATTTTACGTGAGAAACAGGTAGATACGAATGCAATATTTTTCAATTGATGAAGGGTTCCTAAGTAACGTTATTTCAAAAATACAAATTACTTAATTAATTTTAGTGTCAATTATATAATAAGGAAAATTGAGTCTTTTAGCTTGCCAGACTGCTGTTATACCTGTCAAGCTTAAAAACACAAAAAATGGAAGTTTCTAAATTCTTAGAGAACCCTTGTAAACTATTCGAGCATCCGTAGGGGTATGTGTGACACACTTTGTGAAACAATCCTTTAAACCATTTCATTTGATATATGTTTATCAACTTTTAAAACAAATTCACAAATTGTCACACGATTTGCACTTTTGTATCAGATATAGATTCAACAACGTGAAGGCAGATCTTCCAATTGGAAATCGCCTTGCCTGGCACATAAATCTGATTTAAATTCACTCAAAATTATTTGTTTTGGTTTCTGACCTTCGCTCATTTCTCCAAAAACAAATCTCTTGTCATAATTTTTTCGACCGACTGGCAATTCATCTCATCTTGAGCTCTCTTTTTTACTGCCTGTTTGAAAACATTTTAATTTCCAAAAATTCGAAGTTAGTTGACTTTAAAATCTGGTAAATTGTTTTCAAACATCAGATTTGCTCAGTCGATTTTCTGGGTACTTTATCTTAATCACATTAATTGTTTTATTTACTTACCGGACTTCATGGACAGCTCGGATATCTACATGTCTCAGGTTTTATTCACTGCTTGGGTTTCTCACTGTCTCAGGCTTCGTATTATCTCGGGTTTTCCACTAAGGTATTGATTAAATTTAATTAGTTTTCTTTGCCTATAATTTTCCCTGGGGACATCTCACTAAATTTATATTATTGTATTTAAGTTCCTCTTTCGACTTGGCTTTCAAAAAGTTCCGTTTCCCGATCAATATTAATTTTTTTAATTTTGTAATAATTTTTGCACTTTAATTAGTTTTGATCGTTTTTTGTTCATTTTCGATTTTCCATGCACTAATTTCATTTCCATAATTTTATAAAAACCCAAACCCTTAAAAAGTCAAAGACGATTCCTTAAAAGTAACTTGCTGAATCCTCTCTTCATTAAATGTTTTCTACTCCTATTTTATTTTAAAGTGTTGGTTGATTGGAATCGACAGTAGTATCCATGTTTGATAATTTGTTGGGATAAATAAAATTACGATCTTGTTCAATAAAAAAACAAATAAACGATTCCTATACCGACATCAGCATAACGAATGCAAAAGTAGGTACTATTTTCACACACAGAGACACTACTACGCAAATTACTGACTTTGAAGTTTTGTCGTAATTATGACGTGTAATGAACCCTAAGCCTGTTAAAGTACTATCGGTTCTGGAAACGGAGCTTATGTTTTATTGACGACCACTCGCATATCGGTGTTAAGTAATAAAATTCTGAGTAGAAGGAGACCTGCACTAGCCAGTAAAAAACAATTAGGCTATGATTAGAAAATAAAACTGAAAATCAAAGATACCCTTCAAGATATTCATCAAAACTTAAATAATAATTTTAAATATGCTAATGAAAAACTAGGGTGTCTAGGAATTGTCACCAGCATAGATGAATACTTAATTCAAAGTATCGCCCCCTCAATTAAAATGCATAACTCTAATGATTTATAAATGAGAGAATTTATTATAAAAAAATTAATTGCGACTACACAAGGTAGATTTCCTTATTTAACAGCTAATATTGACCTACAACTAAGATGGATAAACTCAGAAATTTAGGGAGAAAAATACGTACCCAAAACGCTATTTTCAAAATATTGTACATCTGCCCGCAGACTAAACGAAAAGTTTGATATAACCATTAAATTAATAATTTTTAAAGAACGCTTTTACCTAGAGATAAAGGGGAATAACTTCAAGACCACTATAACTCCATAGAACCTTAAAGAAACTTATAATACATGACTTTTTCCAGCGAATGGTATGTTGAACAATGGTTTCAAATGACTTTTCAAGGGCATATAGCTAAGACTATAGGTGGAGATAGACAATCAGCATATCTAACCAAACACCCCGCCTTAAATGAAAATCAGTATTATTTTCTGATCAAAGCCCGAAACAATATGATAAATTTAAATTATAATACACATAGAGTTAAGGAAAAAATGAATACCATGTGCAAAATATGTAATAAGGAACCTGGAATCTCAAGCACATATTTTAACCACTGTTCACAGACAACTAATTCTAGGGAAAATAAACATAAAGTAAATGAATATTTAATATCAAAAGGTTTTCATGTAGATATAGAGAGACTCCATCCAGGCATTGAAACTAGACTACGACCTGACCTTACAATTAAATCAAAAAGAAACAATAAGTTACACATATTAGATATAAAAGTACCACATGACCTCCAAGAGAATTTCCAAAATGCGAGGGATGATAATTATAAGAAATATATAGACCTAGCCTTTGAAGAAAGAAAACCAACAATTACAAAACTAAACTATCAGCCCTTGTAGTTGGAGCTCTTAGCTCATGGGATAGAGAAAATGATAAGATACTAAATAAAATAGGGCTCAATTGAGATTAAAAAAATTTAGCAAAAATCTGAATGACCACAGCAGTCATATCAAGTTACAGAATTTATATGGATTATGTAACAAAGAAGGAAAAAACTACTGGTACATAATTGTCAATATACATACAAAATTTTGTTATTGGCATTGGGGTATAAGTACATGGGCATAAAGAAAACTGCGGAATAAAAGGCTTTAAAGGCTTATCAATACCCATACTGCTGTGGGTAACTAAAAGAACTGAAGGAGATTACGAGTTTTAAGTCGATTAATGGCACTATGATTCTTATTAACCATTCTATAGAAGATAACGAGGTGATAACTGGCCGGTATCTCCTCATCAGTGGACATAGCCAATTAGCGGTATCTCCGTGAAGCATCATATAATGATGCTCCCTAGGCCTAATAGAGACGAAGATCTACAAGATTAAATGTGAGATTAAAGGCATTAAATGCTTGTTAATACACATACTCCTGTCGGTAACTAAAATAACTGAAAGAGTTTACGAGTTCCCAATAGAGTAAAGGCACTAGGATGCTAACTACCTATATATTAAGAAGACAATGGGGTGATAACTAGCCAATATCATCTTATCAACGGATATAATCAATTAATGGTATATCCATGAAGCATCACGCAATGATGCTCAATAAGGCAAAAAAAATAAAACAAAGCGTTGTGATGTCTGTTGATTCCTAATGAGAACACAAAAGACAGGAAATAAATAGAAAAGGAACAATCAGCTAAACTGATATAGGTTGAAGCTTATCAGAAATGATTGTTCCTACTCTTAGGAAAGGCTGGTAAAACCAAGCTTAATTGGCTTTTACCCGACCCGAAATTGAAATGGACCGACCCGACTCTTCATAATATATTATAGTCCGAATCCGACCCAAAAAAAAATATATTTTCAAGTCTATGGTATCGAAATGCCTTCATTTTGGCTGATAAAAATTAAATGTAAATTTTATTTTAATTCATTCATTATTGGGGTAAATATAATTTTATTAAAAATTCATAAAGAAAAAAATTTGATTAATTTTTAAAATTAAGCCCGAACCCGAACCCAAATAAAATACAAAATATCAGCCTGAGCCCGTGCAGGTCTCTGGTAGAAGGTTACGATTTAATTTAGACACATTCCTTTTTATATTGACTGGCAGTAAATAAAGGTGTAAAGATAAAATAATTTTAAAAAATTAAACACTACATATTCCTTAATTTCTAGATTAATAACGTTCTTTAATTTTTATTTGTAGAATAGCTTTGGAATTTCTAAAAATGAAAAATTATTTATGAGAGATTTTAAGGGCCATGTAAATTTGATTGTAGAATTTGTTGAAATTTTGGCCGGAGGCGCTCAAGTCACTCAATAAAATCGTATATATCGCTTAATTAAATTACCCAACCATATAAATATAAAAAGTAGAGTGTAAAATTAATTTTAAAACAATAATAATATTTACCAAAAAAAATTTATAAGCTTTTAAATATTTATTCAGAATTTATTATTGGCAAATTGCATTTTAAAATATTTAAAATCTATCTATATGCATTTTTTATTTGAATTTATTCAGATTTTATAATATTGGCAAGTTAAATTTTATAATATAATAAAAATTTGTTTAAATCTATCTATATAAAAGGTCAATGAGAAAAGAAGCAGAAAGCGAAAGACTCGATAAATTTTTTTTTGGAGTGATCAGAACCTATTTTAGGTCGAAATATTTCATATTTTATTATATGAATAAAATAAAATCCGGAATTGACTTAAACAGTTATTTAAATTATATTTTTATAATAATAACATAATAATGATGATAATAATAATAATAATAATAATAATAATTATTATTATTATTATTATTATTATTATTATTATTATAAACAAATAAATTAAACTTATTAAAACTTATATATAAATAAATTATATATGTATATATATTTCAAAATTATAAAATATCAAAATATCCCTATTTCATTTTGCAATCTAAATTTTGATAAATCTTATAAAAAAGAATGAATTCGCTCAAATTGACACTGGTGAGAAGATTTCAACCAATTTCATTGTTAAAATTTTCATAAAATCGCCGTAATTGGCTGTCCGTTGCGGCAGTGGCAGTCAGGCAACTCCGTTCACTCAGCAGCCAATAAACTCGTTTGGAAATATTCCTACTCAAATCAAATTGATTTCTCATAAAAAAATTTGCATATCTTCTCACTTTTTCTATATGCATTTCATTGTTACTTGGTGAAAACTGAATGCCATGACCCAAGTTAGTCACATAGGTTCCTCTCATTTCAATATTAATTCTTCAATCAAAACTGCTCTTCCTTTAATTAATTCTCAATACAATTCATTGGTAACCGAAACATCTATTGGTTCCAACATCAACCTACCGTTTCGACTCGATGCTCCATCTCTATTCAATGGGCTACCGGAAGAATGGGGTCCCACTGACAGCGAGTTAACTCAAGCGGTCAATCATGTAAATTACGCCGGATTATCCGAGTCGAGCATTGATTACAAGTTTTGCAGCACTCTCAATTCTTATTTTGACTCAAATCAAAGATTTGGAAATGTACCAAACGACACGTATTTAATGGCAAATTCCATGGCAGCCAACATTGAGAACAATAGCTGGCATAACAGCCGATATTACTTCGACAGTAATCATCCTCTCAGCCAATGGCTCCCGGTGCCCGTTAACTGTTGGTCCAATAACAATTACATTCGCGATGACTTTTACGAGAAATCTCTCCAGGAAGATGAGTTCAAATCCCGCTCGGTAATACAAGCAACTGAGAAGAATTCCAATCCGGTAAATCCCGACCTGAATCCTTACAAATCTATCATTTCCGATGAATCAGAAAGCATGAAAATGGCTAAAACCTCCCACAACCTTATAAATAATGACTCGATGAATATGTGTAGATTTCCTCAAAATGATATTATTATGCCAGATTTAATAAATGCCCCAAGTCCATCACTGACAAATAATAATAATAATAATAATAATATATTTTATTCTTGTGGAGACCATCGCTCGGGGAAAACCGAAGACTTGCCGAGCAGTGATGATTTGGAACAGTTTGCAAAGATGTTCAAGCAAAGACGCATCAAACTCGGCTACACTCAAGCCGATGTTGGACTGGCTTTAGGGACGCTTTATGGAAATGTATTCAGTCAAACTACGATTTGTCGATTCGAAGCTTTACAGTTAAGCTTCAAAAATATGTGTAAACTTCGCCCATTGCTCCAGAAATGGTTGCATGAAGCCGATTCCAGTTCAGAATCGCCAACAAATTTCGACAAGATTTCGGCCCAGAGTAGAAAACGCAAAAAACGGACAAGTATCGAAGCGAATGTAAAACTAATTTTAGAAAGCAGCTTCATGAAGTTATCTAAACCATCTGCTCAGGATATTAGTTCGTTGGCAGAGAAATTGAGCTTGGAAAAAGAGGTGGTTAGGGTTTGGTTTTGCAATAGGCGACAAAAAGAAAAACGAATCACTCCAAGTTTCGATGTCAGTGATCAGTTTGACAATGAAGTTAGTTCAACTATGCCATATTCTTCGACAGTCAATGAAGATAGAGGCGATAAAAGTTTGAAGAACCCTTTCGACAACCATGATAAAGTTATTAAACCCTCTGGTGATTCCAATCATGAAGCAACTCGTTGTTCGTCGTCGAAACGGCTGAAAATGAGAAAAGAACCAGATCAGATTTCAATAAATGATGAGAATGGTTCTTGTCACGCGGAATCCTCGGGAATCGTATCTGAAACCCATTTTAGACAAGAATGTGATAATCATTCGATTTGCGGCTACAATATCCATGATTTACACGAATCTTCCGTCCTCATGTCAGACCCAGTTTCATTTTATCCTAGATCATTTTTTATGAAAAATAATATCTATTCTAGTGGCGCTACTCCGGCTTTGTTTGACCATAATCAAATGATATAAAATATAAATTGTAGACATTGATTTGTTGGTTTTGCATTTACTTTCAAATAATAAGTAGCAAAATATACTAAAGAATGGTTGAAAAAATTTGACGAATGTTTATTTTTATTTTTTAAAAACTAACCAAAAATAACTGGATAATAAAACTTTTTTGAAACCATTCGAAGGAAAAAAATTTACAAAACTTTCATTACAAAATATTTTGCCGCAAAAAGAAATTTTTATTAAATTTTTTTTTAATATTTTACTTAACAAAATTTGTTTTATTGGTTAAGGTTGACAACAAAAAATTATTTGCGCTCTTAATATTGAAGAATACCCGCAATCAGCGCTTTAAGTAGGCATGTGCAAAAGGTTGCTCAGAAGTAATTACTTGTATGTATCCCCATCCACGTTAGTTATTGTGCACAAGCGGAGGGGGGGAGTAGTACACAACTTTTTTTTGCGCCAAAAATATTTGAATTTTTGTTGCAAATTCTGATTATAGTCAGAATCATTTGAGATTTTTCTGTGGAAAATGGCGACTTGTATATTTTTTTCATGTAAAATTTCTAATTCATTGTCAATTGAAATGATGGCCTTAACTTTTCACAAAATAAAAACAAAGAACAGTGCTGATTTCGGATCAAATATAAATAATATAACAAACATGCCAACTGACCACAATGTTGGATCGCATGCAACAATTCAAATCGTCTATAAATTCCAAGAAATAAAAAATCAAGTACAATATAACGACTCCGTCTTGTGATAAAGCTGAGTATGCCGTGGAACTACAAATGTTTCTATACACAATAATAATGGAGTTATACCACTATCAACAAACATGAGTATTATGCCAATAAATGGTCCTGATATTCCTCAACAAAAATACAAGCATCCAACTACTCAATGGAACATCTATGTACGAATATATGGACCTATTTCGGTGGCATGGGTTTACCATGGTAATTACTCGACATACAATTCTCTACAACTAGGTAAAATTTAAATAGTTGTAAAGAATTATATGTCGAGTTTAATAATGCAAATTATAATATGGAAAATAAAGTTGGTTGTTAAAAAAATTAATACTGAAAAACAATTTTTCTTCCAAATTTTAACAGAAAAGAGGCCACCCAAATAGACGCACACATTTCCACACAGCTGTTCCTTTGAGTCGTTTGGATGTTTGTATTTTAAATAATGTTTAATAAATAATATTGATTTTCTGTTTTCGCAATTTTTGCAACTAATTTTAAACAATGTAGACAACATATTTTTCAAAGTATTTATATGTCATTCGTCTTGTAATCAGACACTCTAGGAGGTATAATGATAATATTTTCAAATGACTAAGTACTGTGTACCAATAACTAAGTACTGACTACCAATAGCTAGGTACCAAACACCAAATTTATTGATATTAGTGGACGCAATTTTGTGCTGTAGGATGAAAATAAATGTAAAATATTTTTATTTAAAAATATAAAAGTATTTTTTTTAGAATTTATAAAATTTTATAAAAAATATTTTTTAAAACTTTTGATTAATAAAACAGAATTTATGATTTTTAGTAAAATATTTTTAAAATATAAAAGAAGAAATTTGTTAAAATAAAAGTAATTTATTCTATATAGTTTCAAGTTCGAATCTACCTGACAATGACAGTGAGTCTGTCGAAATATATTGTAGTACAATATATATGTTTCGAATTTTTACTTTCATCAGAAAACTGACTATCTAGTCACGATTTAATTTGTTATTAATAAAAATTCTAGAATTTCTTCATTTGTAACTGGGTTGAAAATTTTTGATTTTTAAAATTAAAAATTTTTGTAATTGATTGTAGTAATCTAGTGTCTTGATCCTCAAGACTACCTTTCCGCTAGCCAATACATTTAAACAAAATGGATTATACTTGACAAGTCTTAATGCTGGATATCTCTGGTTGGTATTAGTTGTAAATTTTGTCGTCAAATCATTCAAATTGATCTGACCACCGATATCAATGATCACAGTAATGAATTGAATATGATACTTAAGATCTCCTTCCTGTAATGGTCTCTTGTATCACATGTTTCGGCACTTTCCTGATTTGAAAAAACACCATCAGTTACTTTATGTTTTAATTAATTTATTTCTCTGTAGGGAATCAATTAAAAATTTATTACATGAGCATATATCTTTTGAAAAATTAATTGATGTAATATAAATAAATAATGATGTGAAGAATTTTTTTATTGTTTGAAGTAAAAATATTGTTTATCATCTCACTGGCATAAAATGAAACGCAACGTACATTGAAGAAACACACAGAACATTCAAAACACGGCTCAATGAGTATATCAAAAACAAAACCACTAATTATCACGAACACTGGATAAAAGCACATGAATCAGCTCCATCATTACAGCAAACAAAATGGCAAATACTACAAAACGCATTTAAAAACTCATTACAAAGCTTAAATGCAGAATCGTTTTTCATCATTAAATTCGACAATATAAAAACATAGAAAAGTAAAATTTTATATTTCAAATTTGGAAATATTTAATTAATATAAATAAATTTTACAAGTAAGAAAAAAGTAAATTTTAATTGAAAATCAGAACGTATTTTTGTACTTTCTTATTGAATATAACAGTTCTGCATGAAACTGAAGAGGATTATTTAATAATCGAAATTTTATTCAACAAAATAATTATTACTTCGAAGCTAGGGCTTATTTTGCTATTGACTTACCTGATATATTAATTTATGCTGCTACCAGGGAATCACCGTTTTATAAATATTCTAACTTGAAAAAGGCTGTGCCAAAAATTTGTGGATAAAAATGGATATTCTAAGGCATTTGTAGAAAGACTGACTAAAGAAACCATTGATAGCCTTATGATTGAAAACATTGGCAACCATAGCCCACCTAATGATGGTCAACCCATAAAATCGCATGTTTTAGTAATACCGTGTTCAGAAGGTTTTAGAAATTTTAAATTGTCTGTCACAAAATCATTAGAAAAATTTAAATTTGTTTAAAATTGTATCAAAATCGTTAAAATTAATAAATATGTTTAGTAATAAATCTCAAACCCCAATAGGTTTAGATTCTGATCTATAGTATAAATTTTCATGTAATGGGTGCAATGCCACATACATTGGAGAGACGTCCAGTTATCTTCGCACACGGGTTCAGGAACATAGCCGATTGAGAGGTGTGAGTAATATTATTGAGCCTAGAAAAATGTCCAAAGGCACAACTGATTTAAAAGATTTGAAAATTTTATATAAAACATTCAATAATAAATGGGAAAGAATTTTATGTGAGGCGTTGGTGATTAAATCACAATCCCTTAAAATAAACGTTCAATCAGCAACAAATTTATTGAGATTATTTAATTAAATCATAACTATTACATCATTATTGTTTCCGTATATAAAATTTAACAAAGATTAAGATGGCAGATTGAAGAAATATATTTCTTATATTTGGCTTTTTCGAGTTTTTATTAATAATAGGCCATCATTTTTTCGATATCTAGATTCAAAATTATCATAAAATAGATAATACATAAAATTAACTGGTATCCAACATAAAATTAATAATCACTCTAAAAACCAAATTATAAACCTATTTTGGCATTAAAATTGACTTTTATTCAAAATAATCCTAAAAACAAGTCAAATCTGTTAAATTATCAAAAAATTAATTGCTTCTGAAATTATGAAATTACTCACATTTCTTCAATAATCTACATAAATAATTAAAATTTAATCTTGAATTAATGTAAAGCCTCTAAATTTTTAAATCTTAAATTTTCCAATCACGTCAAGGTTGTTTGAGTATAAGGGATTACAGGGTCATAATTCGAAGTATCTAAAAAATGTCTCAAATAATTGCCGGAAAAAATGTCAAACTTACAGTGCCTAACCAAAAGAAAAAATGAGTCGGTGTCGTCAGCAACAATATTTATCTCGCAACTAAATTCAGCTCTATATTTCGTCAATTCATTATATTGGAGATGATACATCCGCAGTTTATACATATCTAGCACTGATTGGCCGATATAACTAAGCCTGTCTAAACATATCGAATTCTTTTTTTGATCACCAGCAATCAGATCCTCCTCAGTTTTGGTGGTTTTTCGGAAAATCGGTTTTGAGGCAAATACAATCATCCTTTCAGTTGAATTGCATAGCCTCAAATTTATCCGTTTTATCAGATTCTCAACGGATTTACAATATAAGCTATTATTAAAATAACTTATATAAATCTACATAAAGTTCATATGCAAAATTAGAACTTAAATGCCTATTTTTATCAATATATGATTTAAATATTTTGGTTTTTTTTAAATTTTATAGCTTTTATGTGAATTCAACTACAAACCTCAATTCAATAAAATGGTTCTTCTTGGGTCAATGCGTGAGCATTAGCTCTTTTACTTTCATCTTTTCCGGAGCAAGGAGAAAGTCATTCAATAAATCATGTACACTAGCGTCAACCCTCATGGTGTAACTATATGTAGTGATCAGTACAGCCAAGAAAGAGACGTTCATAAATGATGTCACACACCTAGGGATCGGGTCACACATTTGTGAAGATGTGTGATGAGGGGGTGGGGGGGGGGTAAAATCGACCAAAATTGCATGACGTCATTTACGGACAGTACCAAACCAGTGAAAGGATTTCAATATTCCCACTCATACATTCAAGCAGCACATCATTCAGATTTCCATGAAAAAACCAATTAAAGGTGATTTTTGTATGGGTCGAGAAACATGCAATTCATATAAGAAGCACCAAGGAATTACCTGAGAAATGACCATGGTTTCTTACTCTGTCTCTTAAAACGTTTTTACGTAAGTAAAAATTTCTATACTTATTGAACTCTAGTTTCTCATTGAAAAACAAACACCCTATTGATTTTTGTACCGTTAACATTATGACGGGGCGATTTTACAACCTATACCGTCTCTAGTAGTAAAAGTTGTCAATCATGCATACAAGTGATATTATAATCATTAAAAGTGTTTTAGAATATGTTCAGGTCCCCCGCATTTGATCAGACTGCATATAATATTGATATATTAATATATCAATGTATATTTTAGTGGATTCATTATTCCTTATTAAAATTACCTGAATAAAATAGAAAATGTTGGTACTGACCTTTCATTATTATCGTATTTCTTAAAAATAAGAAATTTTGATTCATTGTCTCATACAGGCTTATCCTATAATCCAACTGTATTTCTGAATTATAGAAATATGACTTTATGGTATACAAGACCGCGTTATAGGAAATCGCTTTTTAAAAGGTATTCACTTTACAGTAAATATGTGAAAATGATTCGAAATTTAAGCAGTATTTTTGCATTTTCAACTAAAAAAAATTTGCATATGAACTTTGGATATACAAAGACAACTTTCTTTAGTAGAGACAAGGCAGTCCTGTAAGTTTTGTATTCCATCGACCCGCCCTAGTGAACATCATACGTTAGAACAATTTTGATAGCAATTTCCTCCACCTTTTTTAAAAACGCTAAAACGCAGTCATCACTAATAAAATTAAAATATGATTTTGAATTATTGTAGTTATTGGCATGTGTTTTTGGTAATGTCTGATTGTTAAGTTTTAAATTTTAAATTTTAATTTTTACACACTGTGTACATGGTGGTTCCTATTTGATTTTTTTTTATACAAAATGCAACATGCATATTAAACGCTTTCTCATGACGAAAGCCATTAAGGTAATGGAGACACCAATTAACTCTAATTCTGGTATTGCATTCACTGCTAGAGTGCCAATTCATTAACTTTTGCAAGGTGATTAGGTACGTAATCAACATTATCATTCTCAACTGATGTGAAAAAGCCGGTCTTATAGGAGAAAACATTTTACCGCGATCTTTATAAGGCCATTCTTTTTCTCGATTTTTCTGTATATTACACAATTTTATGGGGTCAAAATTTACCTCACTTAAATAACTAGTTTAACAAGAAATGCGCTCACTATTTTGGTGAATTATTCCACGTTTTAGTAAAGGTAAAACGCTATATATAAAACATCTATGGTCATTGTTTTGTACGTTGACAATGGTGTATTTATTAATTAAAGATCATGGTGTTGGTATATAACTATGAATAGCTAATCTAGAGATCGGTGAGTATTTAGTTCAAATAAAATCTATTTCTCTTATTTTAACCACCCACTACAGCTACCCTGGTATGTTAACTTCTCGATTTTTTTATTTAATTTACTTATCCTCTCGGTCATAAAATTATATAATCTGCATATAAATTATATTTAACTTCCCCATTCTTTCTCGAACTGAATGAGAACTGTAAATTGGACTTTTACAGATACCAATTTTTCGATTTAGTCAATTAATTTTTAATAATTTTAAGAGTGATCGATATTTGAACTATGTTATTATTATTTAAGTCAAATTATAGATTTTTTCGGGTCTTTTTGAATCTGTCTTTATATCAGGTTCGTCATCAATATCAACAGAACCACCTACATGATTAATATTTACATAATTTTAATATTTTTAATAGACTTGGTCAGCATGAAAGGAACAACAACAGTGTCAGATATTTACCAATCAGTACATGAGTCTTTGAAAAAGTATGGGCATCCACAGCAACTGATGGAAAACCTGTTATGAGAGGTCGTGTTCAGGTTTAACTTCACTTATAATTAACTCCTTGAGCATTGAACATAAAAAAATTTATGTGCAAAACAATTAAAACTCGATTATGTCATGAACATAATAGTGCCAACTATAAACTTTATAAGATCACCTGCGTTAAACCATTGCAATTTAAAGAATTCTTATTACAACTTGATTTCAAATATGATGATGTGATCTATTTTAGCAAAGTTCGTTGGTTAAGCAAGGCAAAGGTTTTGCAAAGATTTGACGATGTTTTAGAAGAAATAGTTTTGTTTTTGGATATGAAAGGCAAACCGATTGAATAACTTAATAACACTGCATAGATTGCTGATCTTGGGTTTCTGGGGGATATTACATCTCACCTATTCAATTTAAACATAAAAATGCAATGTAAAAACATTATAATTTCTGAATTCATCACCAACATTTAGTCACTCTTAGCAAAACTATCCGTTTGGGAAAAAACAGTTGGAAAAAAATTATGTATAAAACTTTGTTAATTTACAATTTCGCTTATTAGCAAGCATGAATTTGTATGCAAAGAAAATAAAAAGAATAAAAAATTTAATTTGAAGAACGATTCGTAGAATTTCTCGTTAAAGAAGAAGTTTGAATTTTTTCTTCGCCTTTCTTTTTAAATATTGATGAAGTGACGGATGATTTGTAAATGGAAATAACATACTTGCAGTCCAACTCATATACATCAAAACCTCGATTTGTGTCGTTAATTGGTACCGAGAAAGGTGATGCAAAGCGAAACGTCGCAAAATACAATGTCAATAGATTTTCCCTTGATTTGAAACGTTTTAAAATTTCTAATTTTAGTTCTAAAATAATTTTTTTCCGCTTTTGACTCATTTTAAATTTTGTCTACAAAATGAATTCATTAATTTGACTTACTGAAATATGTGGGAAATTCTCTTTATATAAAATTAAACAACGCAAATCAAAAAATTTAAAGACGCGAATCGGGACGACGGAAATCGATGTTTGGTGTATATTTACATACTACAAATATAATATTTACACATGTTAGAAGAAAGGCGTATTATAAAAATTTTATAATTAAAACATTACACAAAAGGGTTCGAAAAATACAGCATAAATATATATGTGAAAAACGACATCGATAAACAATAAACTGGATTCTGCTGTGACTTGGGATTATGAATAATTTGATTACAATCACAATCTGATTTTATATTTATGATAATAATTTGATTACTTATTATGATATCTTACTATAAGTTGATTTTATTAGATTAATTTTATTTTTGGGCAGTGATGTGGTGTTTATTGATTGATTATAATTTTTTTTTGTTTTTCATTATTTTTGATGATTTAGTGATTTAATTGTTATGATTAATTATTTAAAATTATTCGTTAAAAGAAATCTTTTTAATTAGTTTAATTTTAAATGCCCTCTAGGGGCTAGTTATAAAAAATAATTTTGTTATTTATTTTTTAGACGCAAGGTGTCAATAATTTTATTTTATTCTCCATAAAAATCACTTCAAGTGCTGTTTGACGTAAAGCGTCTATAAAATAGAAGAAAAAGCACCAACAGGTGCAACAACAACAAAATAATAACAATAATAATAACTCACCCGAGGCGTCATAAAGTGTGACACTTTAAGTGTCAATAAAAATTTAGTATATAAACTGAGATAATTCTCAGTTTAATCACCAAAAAAATTCTTAGTTATTATCAACTATTGAAATAATAAATTGGAGCATACAGGTAATCCCCGACTTACGACCGAGATAGGTTCCTAGTCATCGGTCGTAAGTCGATTAAGTCGTAAGTCGATTAAGTCGTAAGTCGAGTTTCATCATGAATAACTAAAAAAAAATATTAGATACTGTACTACTAACTTTTAGGATCAGGAGAAATGAAACTACCGAAAATTCATATAATGAAAACTTTATTAAAATTTATAAAATGAAATAATAACCCAAAAATATATATTAAATGTGTACTAATAACACATATTATATATGTAACAAAACAAAAATACATAATAAGAAATATATATAATTAAACAAAAACATTTTATTCAACTTAGCGTTATTTTCGTGTCGTCATCATGTTTACTTATTACTAGAGAGCAATCCATTGCGTTGTCTTCAGAAACAGAATATCCAATCCTAGTTTTCTTAACAAAAAAAAATTGAAAAAAAATTAGTCGTAAGTGCGGATGGTCGTAAGTCGAGCGGTCGTAAGTCGGGGACTACCTGTACAAGTTTACATAGCCTAGCTCAGGTAACCGCAAGTACAGACAACTAAACAAAGGATACACTGCATATGGAACATATATACAAAGAATCTTTGGTTAATTATATAAGGTGAAACGTTTATTTATTTTTGTATACTTAAATAAAAACTTTGAAACCAGTGTTTTTGTTATTATTTATATAGGAAATCAAGTTGAGATTCTGAGAACCTCAACACACATATAATTTTCTTTGATGTGATATTTTAGGTTTTTCAGAACAAGTATCACAAAAATATGAAGTTTCGAGTCTTCCGTCTTTCTTTGTCCGTTCAGATTACACTCGAGAATTTTTTTGTTCCCTTAAGTGCTATGGAATCCCGGTAGTCGTCAGGAGGTCGGGTCTTATCAATGATTGTGTTGCTATGTTTACAAATTATTGAAGAATCCCAGAAATATATCTGAATCACAAAGTACTCAAATCCTAATTCCCCATTTCGTTGGTTTCATAGGATTATAATAGATGAAAGAAAATTTCCCTTTAAATTTTCCCACGGATTAGTCGACACATATTTTCTCCAGAAATGAAATTTTCCATAGATTTCGTGTAGATTTCTTCCAATTAGTTACAAACTCGCTGTAAACGAGTTTTTACGTCTGTAGCTCCCGGTGTAGTTGCCTTCAAGTGTAACATCCACAAAAATTTAGTGAACTTGTCTCGAGTAAAAATATTTGGAAAAAGAAATTTGATTTTGCTAGAAATAAATTCTAACAGAATTTAGACAAAATTACTTGAAACAAATCAAATTTTACATGGATATTTATACAATGGAAGCGAAAATCAACACGTGTGCAAAAATTAGTTATTTAGGACCGTAATTAATGTTAGCGCCGTCAAGATGAAGCAAAGAATAGGATGTCGATTGAAAAGTGCCGTTGAGGTTCAAAAGGTTAAAAGTGTATTTTTGTTACGCAAGCGGAAGGGGAAGGTTTTTAGATTTGTTACACATGGAACAGATTGAAAAGGTCATTTTTGGCGTAACGTAACGCCCCTTAACATTAACTAAAAAATAATTTTATTTTTTTCAATCAATACTGCAAAACAACTTTTAGAACAATTTGGGGAGAGGCATACCCTAGCTGGAGGACATTAGGAAAACTATATGACCTTGACATACATATTTACATCAGCCAATTAAATCAAAGACATTAAATAAGTTTATTTAATAAATAGTAACAGTAACATAGTAGAAATTTGCACTCCAGGTTATCAGAATTAAATTCGGGTTGCTTTGAGCAATTCCATGTCAAATTTTTATTAATATTTTCCCAAGTAATATTAATTAATTCTAAATCATCGTTATTATCCACTTTGAATTCCTTAAATAAGGCAGTATATAATTTGGAAGTTCTCATTTCAATTATTTCTGAATGAGGAAACTTCCATTGAATATAACTTAAGAACAACCATTTTATTTTGAACTCATTTAAAAATCTGGTTTTGGAATAGCTGGGAAATCTAATAATATCAATTTTTGGTGTTTCATAAATATAAGTTTTTGTAGAAAAATCCAATTTGTCTAATTCTCTAAAAATATTTTCAAACTAACATTAAATAATAATAGAATAATGAAATACAATAATACTTTTGATAGAATATCTACTGAATTCATTTCAGATTTAAGCTTATATGTTTGACATAAATTTATAGATTTATTATTATCCATATGTGTGAGATAAATTGTTGATGATTTCACCTTAATACCAAAAACTTCATTGACACTATCTACTTTTGAGTTACATTTAACTTCAGTAGAAATACTGCGCATTCTGACTAAAGATTTATAAAAAAGCACAATCGAATAAGGAGAAGATTTCATAAAAATTGAAACTTTATAGCTCATCATAAGTTATCAATTGGAATATTATATATAATTTGTAAAAATAAAATTTTAGCAAAACACGCCAAAAAATTGAAATTGAATAAATATGAATGGATTCAATTTAAATGAATTAACAAATTGTTTGTTTAAAGGTCATTCTAATTTTTATATGAAATGATATTTTACAAATATTTAGCTGTTACAGATTATATCATTAAATATGAATTTTTTACATGACTAACCATAAATATCGCTGAAATAATAAATGATTAAGTCGTTCGTTTAAATTTCATGTATCGTGTTCATATGATGATTACTTTCAAAATTTTAGTTTGTTTACTTATCATACTTCTTATAATTAATAATTCATTATCTATTTCTGTATATTTCGTTACGTTTTAAACAAAACTCATATAATGGTTATCATATAATATCTCCGCCCAAACCTTGGTGATAGCAGGGTCACACTACATAATACCTCGATATATATTGCCTTGATGCATAGTACCACTATCTTGTTGGCTTTCGAAAGTCCTTGGTGTTTATTACATTTATAATTGAGTATAATTGGTTTCGTTGACTTGAACTATTGTGCCAGAACCACCCTCAAACGAAGTAAGATATTCGATATTTTCATAAGTCTAACACGCTTCATTTTTATCTTGATATATGTTGACTTGATGTAGAAATTGTATCTTGTATTGAATACTGTGAATGTCTGCCATCAATTCTTAACAACACCTTCTTTATATTCTTCCTTAGATCTTCAAAAACGAAGCCTTTCTCAATGAAAATATACTTTTGTATTTATAGTATCTCCTTACTTCTATGATATAATTCATTTCGGAACATATAATTTACTAATTGATCGTCTAACATTTTTATAATATCTTTCTTAATACTTTCTATTGGTGTGCTTTAGGTTTCTAAGAATATTTTATATTTATAATTTTCGAAAAAAGGGTTTCATAGTTTATATTTTTAGATATTATTTTAATTGATTAAAATTCAAAATTCTATTAAAAATAACAAGTGAAGGCCTCACAACAAAAGTTCCATCGGTTATCCAGAAACCATGATAACCTCATCATTGAGAGTAGGGCAAAACGAAGCTTGTTCTCTGAACAGAGCTTGAATACATGAAAATTTCAACCACCGAGGACTTGAAAATATCCCTATTCAGAAAAATCGACGCCTAGAACCTCTCAATTCATCTACGTAACTTTTTGCTTTCTGCTGTTCATATTTGAATACACACTCTGGTTTGTGTTGTTATTTTTGCAGCACCGTAATATTGTTTTTAGAAAACTTAAAAATTATTAATTCTGCACACGCATATTCGGTTTGACAATAACTGGTAAGTAAATAAGGGTGTGGGATAAGTAAGTAGTCTCTCTCTAACACTCTGGTGGGCCACTTAAGATAATGCAATGGGCCACATGCGTGCCGCAGGTTGTGCGGCACTGACTTAAGTCTTTAAAATAATCAAGTTGGTAGAATATATTTGATCAATACAAGTATTTATTCATTCCTACAAATAAAACGAGGAAAATATTTGTAAGATTAACATTTAATAACTTGTGGAGAAGATGAGAGCAAAAGAGACCTAAGACCTTCTATTGACAGTTGACGACCCTCGAGGAAAATATCACAGTTAGTAGTACTAGAAATGGTGCTCACGTTCCTCAAAACAGCTGCGTACGTTACCAACATGAATCTTCAGAGGCATGTAGAAGACGTTTTACATGATCAGGGTTCGGTTGGGAAAAAAGGATGGACCATAGAAAAAATGACCAATGCACCAAGATAAGTTTTAAGGGTTCAAGCGAAATGAAAACTAAATTGTTTGAAAAACTTTGATCAATAAAATATAACAGAAAATGTTGTTGGTACACCCTGAGTCGGTATATTGAAAGCTTTAACGACAATAAATAGTAAAAGGAAAACCAAGTAACAATATATGTCGAGCCGACATTTTAGAACAACAGGGGCAAATAGGTAAAAATTAACAATGATGAAAACGATAAAAACTCAAACAGAAAAATAATATGCATGTTGAATTTATTGAAATGTGTATGTATATATAAGTAAACAGAAGGATTGAGTGAAAAATGAAATGATTACCTAAAACCATGGTATGGTGAATGTGTACTGTTAAATAACTTATTATCAAACGATGAAGTCATAATTGAAAAGTTTTTTAAATTTTCTTTTCAAATATTCAAACAAATTAATTCAGAGTTTAATTTATTATGAAATAAAAGTAAATAATTTTATAATAATTAATCTCTACGTAACTTCTCTCCGAGATTGTGCGTCGGTTCAATTGCTGCGTGAAGTCGATCTTCAGTAACAACTTTGTCTCTACAGTTAATTAATATTTTGAAAGTTTTAAATCTCCTGACCTTTTTATTACTTTTAATTGCCCATTGTAAAGAAGATCTAGTCCAGCGTTTCCCAAAGTTTTTTCACCGCGGCACCCTTTTTGATTTCAAATTTTGACGGAACCCTTATATACTAATATATTCGAATTTTAATTTTAAATAATAATATGAGCTATATATTATTATAGAAAATTATAGTATTTATTAAAACAAAAAAACAATAATACAAAAAATTAAATTAAAAAATCTAAAACGGGAATAAAAATATTGTTTGCACAATGTAAATGTTGCCAGATCTAGGTTTTATAACAATACTTTGTACTGATGATGCTGAATGAAATGGAATTGGGACATATAAAATAGAATGGATATATGTTTTTTGAGGCAATATCAAATGGAATCGAGAAAGAATTTTAAATTGGATTCGTATGGAATCGAAAATTATTTATAAAGATTTTTTGGAAATATATTTACAAAAAGTTCGCGGAACCCCTGCTATCAGTTCGCGGAACCCTAGGGTTCCGCGGAACCCACTTTGGGAAACACTGATCTAGTCTTTTGGTTGTTAGATTTTACTATTATCTAATTTTTTATGAATAGAAACTTTTACATTTTGAGGTCTTATATTATTTTTAATTAGTTGTAAGTTCTCTTTTTACTGTCATATAACACAAAAGTACCCCATGTGTGAAAAATTTTTGAGAGAGTGGAAATATTGTCATTTAAAGAGAAATGATTGGTTGAAAGTAAATTTTTTATTATTATAAGGAGAAACGATATGTTAAGAGTGGAATTTATTTTTAAGGGGATTTATTCGGTTTGATATCGATGTTAAAGGATGGATATTTAGTGAAATCAATACATTTTGATTGATTTAAGGATTATCAAAATATATTAATAAGATTTTGGTTAACTTTAATGATATTATTGGAATCTGAATGAAATATACGATACGTGTTCGGTTCTAAGAAAATTTTTGATTCATGTAATTATTTGTATTCAAGTATTTATTTGATTTTATTATTATATTTGTAACTTAATTTAATTAAAAACTAAAATTGACTAGTATTTCAAAATTTTATGTTACCCATTATTTATGTTGTGATTAAAAATTTTCTGTACAATTTAAATATTTATGGTTATTTTCAGGAATGAAGAGAAATTGTACAATTAAATACTATGAGCAGTCGATAACATACATTAATTTTCATTCAACAAGTACCTAGAACAATTACCTAACAAACTTATAAAACTTTAAAAAATGATCTAACAAATTTTTTCAATTATTTTACAACTTAGTTAATTTAATTAATTTTTTAATTGATAAGTACAATTTTCTACTATGTTGAAATTTTTTAAAAAATTTTTATTCAAAGTACTAACAAATTTTATTAAAGATATATCAAAACTTGTCAAAAATTATAAAACTTTGGTAATTTTAATAAGTATTACTCAATAACTACTATTTTCTTACCAATTTATTGAAACTTTCTTTAAAAATTTTTATTTAGGAACTACTATTTACTTAATAATTTGCTACTATGTTGAAGCTTTCTTTAAAGTAATAACAACAATACTTAGAAATTAATTATTTTTATTTAAAACTTAACAACTTTTTCAAATTCTAATCATAATTTAACGATAAGTCTTTTTTTTACAAAAACAAATAGAGAGTCACCACATACATTTGTCGTATAAAATTTGACTGTTCAGTACATATTATCAGTATCTATCAGTACATAATATATGTAGGTATTTAAGCTTTGTCAGAAATTCTACTTGTAAGATCTGTCAAGTAAAACAGAAAACATGTGCAAATCTTTTTTTAGGCTTTTTAATCGATAAAATATTTTTTATGCTTTTTAATAGAGAAAATATTTTTAGGCTTTTTAATCGATAAAATATTTCTATGCATTTTTATTGTTAGATGATTCAAGCCAATTTTTATCTTAAAGGTTTTATCAAGAGTCAAAAATACTCCCTGACTATAGTGTGATCGAAAAAAATATTTTGTGGGTGAAAAATACCCTCTGTGACCATCGTAGGCGATTTGAGGTAATTTTTATTTGAGGATTTTTTATCGAGAGTCAAAAATAACCCCGAAAAAATTTTATGGATGAAAAAATTTTATTCAAAAAATAATATTTCAAACAATTTTAATTCAAAAAATTCGCTAAAATTTGAATTTAAAATAAATGCGCCAAAAAATTCTAAAATAAATTCAAATAAAAGATGCGCACACAAAATTAACTATGTTGATTACATAATTATGTAATCAAGATAATTTGTGATTAATTACACCATTACGTAATTTAATCCGTCAACGACAAAGGGTATGGGGTACTTGTGTGTTTTATGGCAGTGTGGTTCTAACTACCTACATGAAAACGGAATTCATAAAAGATCCACCATCACGTTTTCTTTTCCCTTGATATGTTCAATTAAGAATGTAAATTGAGAAAGATGTTCAATAATTCTCCAATGCCTTGCTGATGGTTTATCATTCTGATTACGTGCAGTGGATGCTTGTGATCCGTATTGTTGTGAATGGCTAGTTAATAAAAATACTTGAAATGTTTGGTTGATAGATGTATATTGAGTAGTTTCCGGTCAAATGTCGAATATCTGATTTCTTATTTAGATAGTTTTCTGGAAAAGAATGCGATTCGAATGAGGTTATTCGGCTTGTCAGTCTGGTTGACCCTGGCTCCAACAGCTGATGAAGAAGCATCTGAGCATAGTGTGAAGGACTTAAATAGATCTGGATATCAAATTTGAATTGACTTCTATAAAGCTTACTTTGCGTTTTGGTATGACTCGTTGTAATGTTTCTGTCAAATAAAGTTCTTCTTGTTTTCGATGCTTATGTTATCATATCATGTAGAGAAGCAATGATCTCAGACAGAGTTGCTATTAATTAGTGATAGTATTTAACAGCTTCTATAAATTCCCTTAGCATTTCTAAATTTGATGGGTGTGGCATATCTATGATATTTAATATCATCTCTCCCGATGCTCAGACTACAACAATAGGAACAAAGTTGATTTAAACAATGGTTGAAATAACAATAATTAAATGAAAATTAAGATAATAATAAGAAATAAGCAACAATGACTAATTAGAATTAAAAAAATTATTTTGTAGATGGATCAATACAACAAAAGATTTTGAAAGAAAGAGTACAAGAATTCGTAAACATCAAAAATGACTCAATTAAGACGCTAACAGAAAAATTAAAACAAATCAAGTTATTAGAACGGGTTCCATTACCAGGAGCATCAATATTTCCAGAATAAACCGGAACGGCGTAAGCATTTGTGCAACAAGAATAAAAAATAGACAGAAAAATCAAATATCAATAGTATAAAGCCGGATCTCCAAATTTTTCATTCTATGGGCTGGATTAACTATCAAACAGGAGCCGACTTCATAATCTAAGTCCAAATAAAAAAGAATCAAAAGACGTATATTGTTTTTAACTATTTATTTAATATTATTTTTTTCAGCTATTATTTAATAATACAATGACACAAAACACATGACAGCCTTTATTAGTGCAAATGGTGAAATTGCTTCCTGGATGCCAAAATAGCAGAAATTTCTGGATTTAGATTTGATATCCATAACATATACAGTGACCTTAGACTATCATTGACAAGTTCGTTCTCAAATGATTCTTTACGTATTTCATTCTTGAGAATGTTTGTTTACACAGGTATATTGTTCCAAAGATTTGACATTAGGAAAGTCTTTCTTGGGAAGAAACTGGTAAAACCCCATCAGTCCCATTTTGAATTTGTTAAAGAGGTAATTTGTTTGCAACTCAATGACTTCACAGTTGTAATTCGTTCTGGCAACAGGTCAAATCTGCTTCAAATGAGTCTTGAAACAGTCTCACTTCTTCTGTCTATCAATTCAAGTATCTGTATCTGGAAGTCTGATGATCTCACATGCAAATGATTTGGGGAACTCAGTTGTTGTTTCAACCAGGTGCACAAAATAACTAGTAAACTTACATAGTGTACAGTATTTACTACAAAGTGGGCCGCTTATATCACAAAATCAACGCCGCCGATAACATTTTTTATTATTTTGCCGACTTAAGGTCAATTCACACAAAACAGTGACATGACCTGACAAAAGAAAAATATTCTCCAGATATTTTAAGGGTCATGTTTACACGCATCCCTGGCGTATTAGTGATATTCCCGTGCCGTGCAAGCAATGCTGTAGCACTGGATCCATCACGAGATAAACATGCAATATCGTGAAATAAAGCAGCAAGTAAAATTGATACCCGAGGCAATTAGAAATTCGATCCATCAAGAAGTTAAATATCTCTAACGCTACATATGCCAAACCATGAGAATAAAAGTGCTAATTCTCTTCTGCGGTCACTTCAGTTATTATAAAAAGTGTATAAACTTGATAAACAATTGTGCCAAATATAATCAACCCATTGACGAAAAAATAATTGTATATTGTGAGTAAATGTGCTGGTCTAATAAAATTTATTGGGTTTTACCATTCTTTTATTATATATACTTAGGTCAGCACAAGGTGAAGTTGAGAATTTGTTTAATCAGATCAATATAGCATAAAAACAAACACTAAGAGGATTCAAAACCTAACAGACAACATCAACTAAACATCTTAAAATCTGAGGAAAAACCTTGAATAATTATAAAATAAAGAAAACACAAAATTAAATAAAAGATGACAAAATGTACCAAGAACTGCACGAAAATTAAATAAGAAAAACATGAAAACACTGAAATTTGGCTAAAAATTCAGCTAATTTATAAAATGCTATTTAGCAAAAAAAGTTATGAAAATAAATAAAATACTAAGATAATGAAAAATTCTAATTTTAATTATCAAAATAAATTATCTGAATAAAAGAAAATAAAACTACATTAAAGAATCCTAGAAGGTCAAATTTTGTTAAGTTGTATTAACACAGACACACATAGTCACACCAGGTAGCAAAACTATATATCTTGAGCTGATTTTATAATTTGGAATCACTTCTTGCCTACAGTCTATTTTCGACAAGCAAACAAAACGTTCGAAAACTTGTAGAAAAAATCACGATCCAAGCATACTTATCAGTAATTCTACTGCTTATCGTAATGGCTGGCAAATTCCTTTGTTGAATGAATTATGATGTAAATGCAATTGTATTTATATACAAAATTATATTTTTGAGTTGTAATCTAATGAGTTATAATTTTTATGTCGAAAATTTTCCAGCCGGAGTGATAGCAAAATCCTAATACGATAGATCGATGAAATTATACTGGGTATTTAGAATCGAGAAGAGAATTCCAGTTCTGATAATAAGTTGCCATGGAGATGAGCAACTTGCAAAAGATTAATAACTAGGTCACTAAAAGGAATTTACGTTTATTAGGTCGACGATAGTAGCCTAATCGGGACTAATATCGACTATATATTATGATTATTATTTCACACAATATTACTACTATGAACAATTCTAAGAGAATCACTAGTGTAAGAATAACATCTTAATAATATTATCAGTTTTAATATAGCTTTTGTCATTGAAATTAATATTACTGATTGTTGGTGATTCGATCATTAATTTTGTTATATTTTAACATTACCATTAACCCTAAAACTACCAATAATATTATTAACTTTATTCAGATCATTATTATCACCACAAATTTTATTATTATCATCGTCATAATAATTGTCATTATTATGGTAATCATTATTATTATTATTATTATTATTATTATTATTATTATTATTATTATTATTATATTTATTATTATTATTACTATTATTAACATTATAGTTGAAGTTACTGTTATTACAATGTGTTGTTATTGTCTTTATTAATATTAATAAGTGTTATTATCATTATACATTTTTAATCTGTTTAACAATGTCCTTAGTAATATTATTGTCAATGGTGTATCAATCTTTAGCAATATTACCCTCGTCACCGCTTATTGTTTTAGAATTATATTTAAAATTCCTAGAATAGTCATTAAGATCGGATTTGGTTTATCACAGTACTTAGATTATTATTTTGAATCAAAGAGAAACTGGCAAAAAGCTAGGTCAGCGAGGCGCGAGAGAGAACGCGGGAATAATGTTAAAGCCGCCAGCATGGTAGGGCATATCCTCAAATCTAATGGGAATTGAAAGACATTAATTACGATGTTGACAAAAAAATCTGTGATTTATTCAATTGTGTTTAATTATTAATATGTCATTATAATATTAATTTCGTTATGATTTTGTTTTTATTTGAATTAAAATTAATTAAACCAGTTAGTCGTTCGAGAGCAGGGACAAGTAACACAGCACGAAGTCTTCTATGACAACTCATGGACCCAAAAAGAATATTAAGGAATTGGCAGTCTTTGTATAGAGGCTCACCATTTGCTAATATTCGCCCACTAGCACACAGTACCAAAGTCGTTTTCGACAGGTGGCTATAGGTTAACTCTTATGCGGGCGCTGGTTAGGGATTGATTAACCTTTAGACCCTTATTAAATTTTTTACCCAATAAGTGCCCAGCAGTAGGCTTTTTTAAAATCAATCCTTATACAAAATTAATAAATTTTCAATAATAAAATTAGCATAGCTCGCGGCACACTTTTCATATCCCTACGACACCCCAGTTGATAAACACTGCCCTAAATGATAAAAACTATTTACCTTCAATAACTTCTAGAATCCATTTTAATTAAAATACAATTTTTAAATAAAATTTTTTTTAATGGAGTCCAAATAAAATTTTTAATGGAGACTTGGAAAGTAATAATTGAAAAATAAAAATTTCCATTCTTCATGGCTTATAAAATTCATTTTCATCTTAATACGATAATAAATAAATTTGTTTAAATAAATTTGCAAAGTTTATTGGCTTAGCAAGTAGATTTTATTCCAAAATTACAATAATATTGCTCTACACCATTTTTTATCTTTTTTCAAAATGACTTCTAATAATTTCATTTTTCAATATTTTTTTAGATATTCTAAGTTGAATGAATAATTCTATATGATAGAGTACTTGGAAAATAAGTATAATACTCATAACGCTGCAAATTTAAATCGAAAACGTAAAATCGAAAATATAGAAAATATTTATACAACGGCTGACATGAATCATTCCAACGAAAATTTCATTAAAAGTTGTCAAATTTCATTACCAATATTGCACCATCAAAATTTTCCATTTGTGAATAATAATTCAGTTAAAAAGTTCAATCATTTTAATGGAACTCAAAATTCATCGTTGGAGTTAACGAATGATAAGTTATCTATGCCTGATAACTCTCGAAAAGTCGTTCAATCAAATTCGAAATATATTACGAGCAAAAAACGTAAAGCAGAAGAAGTTCCTGAATTTAATTTTCCAATGTCATATAGAAATATTGGTGCTGTAGATTTATCATCCAATTTCCAAGCACCATTACAAATTAATCCAATGAATCATTCATCGATTAAATTTGCCAGTAATAATCATTCATTAATCCAAAATTCGAATAATCAAAACAGCTTTAAAACGAATAATGCCAATAGATCGGCCACTGCTGACGGTGATTATCAAATTGTAGTTGGTGAAAACCTAAATTCCATGTCGCAAATGTATGAGGTTCTCGCTTTTCTCGGAAGAGGCACATTTGGCCAAGTAGTCAAATGCCGTTGTCGTGCCAACAATAGAATGGTAGCAATTAAAATTCTCAAAAATCACCCATCATACTTAAGACAAGGTAATGTAGAAATTCAAATTTTACAGACTCTAAGCCAAGAAGATACAGAGTCTCATAACATAGTCAGAGCTATCGAATGTTTTCAGCATAAAAATCACATGTGTTTAGTATTCGAATTACTAGAACAAAATTTATATGAATATTTGAAATCGAACAAGTTTCGTCCGATGACATTACCGGAGATACGCCCGATTGCTCAACAAGTTCTGACAGCACTTTCTAAATTAAAACAACTCCATTTGATTCATGCTGATTTGAAACCCGAAAACATAATGCTTGTCAACCCAGCGAATGGTGCTATGAGATATCGGGTAAAAGTAATTGATTTTGGTTCAGCGTGTTTGACTTCCAAAGCTGTACAAAATACTTATTTACAGTCCCGATATTATAGAGCTCCAGAGATTTTATTAGGTCTACCGTTCAATGAAGCCATTGATATGTGGTCATTGGGCTGCGTGATGGCTGAATTATTTCTTGGTTGGCCACTTTATCCTGGTTCTTCGGAATATGATCAGGTATGAATTTAATGTTTGTATTGATTCTTTATCGTACTTTTATCAATTTTTCCATATATTTAATTCACATTTATTATTTGCCCCTCTTCAATCCCATTAATGACTTATCGTTTTATTTTTTGTTGCTACCTAAGGGATTTTCATTAGTCATGTGTGAAATTATGAACTAGCACGATTGGATGATAACTTATAAGTTAATTTTCAACACTAACACCCTCAACTATTAAACATGTCACATTTAAAAAATTTTTTAATGTCAATATTTAAAAAAATTAATTTATTTTTAAAACAAAGTAGTCTTTGATAATAATCTATTCGTCAAATACAATCTGGTCTCATTTAACAATCCTTAATATCGATGACGCCAGAATGAAATATTTCTCATGTTGACATGTGCAAATGACGCCTCATTTGATTTCAAATCCGTCACTGGGGATTAATCATTTGTTGTGGTGTTCTAATGGTATTTACTATGCAATAGTATCGTGACAGTGTATTACTCGTTGAAAGGGTGAGATTCTCGGCGATTAGAGGATAAAATTACACTAATTATGTCACACTAGAGATAATTATCTCTTGCCTTAATAATTGTGTTAGTAAGGAAATAAAAATGTTTACATATTTTAAAATTCAAATATATATATAGTTATATTTATTAACAAAATAAATAATATTTACTAAAAGAAATAAAATTTGCTATCACTCAACTATTTTTTTGCTATCATGTAGAATGAAATTACTTTTCTCCTTATTGGATGGAATCAAAAAAATTTTCTTTGGCTTTATGTTTTGAATTCTGAATATGCAATTCAATGCATTAGAAATGCTCAGATTTCTTCAATCGGAGAAAATTTATATTCTTTGCCAAATTTTCGCTATATATTTTTTTCTACAAAAGAATATATGTAAAATATCCAACATTTGGTCTATTCGATTAAAAAAAATTATGTTTTACATATCGATTTTTGGCACATGAGTTGGTCGAATTTGATTGGTTAATTTAATTTTCAACTCAAATCCAATTAATTTTAAAGAAAAACGTTTTTTAACCATATTGTTGAAATGTAAAAAAATTTCTTTGAATTTGTAAAAATTTGCTCTGCTTCTATTTTGTAGACTTTTATATTTTTTATACAGGTAAAAAAATTTATTGACCTTGATTTAATATTTACATTAAAAACCAAATCGCACGTATAAAAGACGTGTTTTTTATAAATACAGTCAATTTTTTCTAAAAATTCAGGAAAAGCACTCGGTACTATTTATTAGAATGGTTTTTTTCATTTAGTATAATGCGGTTGGTTTATAAAATTTCAATTAAGTAATACGAATAATGATTTGTACGGCGTGTCCATAAAGTAAGTATGCAAATGAAAATATTTCTGCTTCTGTACACCCATATGTGGCAAAAAGAAATTGTAAAAATGATTAGAATACTTGATGTATCTTTTAACTAAAAAAATTATTTAGAATCTGTTTTTAATTTTGGATAACTGATGTGATTACTGGTATTTCTGAAAATCATTGTTTTCACAAATCATCGAAATTGCTTTCAGAGAATTACAGAATTGTATTCCCTTTTGTATTAGTAATGATTACGGGCATGTGAGATATTAACAAGAACAATAAAATGTTTCTTCTTTCTGCTAATTACCTATCACAATTGGTATTTTGATTGCACATGGACTGTATGGACACACTGCACCGACTGATCTACAATGAGCTGCTATTTATCTTGTTTTTTATTGATTATAAATTAATATCACTTGAGAAATGTAAAAATAATAATGTAGACTTTAATAGCTAGCGAAGTTATTTTATTCCATATACTAAATTTCAGATAAGGTATATAATTGAAACTCAAGGAATGCCACCGTCAGATATGCTAAAACACGCTGGTAAAATTAATCGATTTTTCTCGAAAGATTCATGCTTTGAATGGCGTTTAAAAAATCAAGATGATTATTTAAATGAAACTGGACAACGCACTAAAGAAACGAGAAAATATGTATTTACTCATTTGGATCAGATTCGAAATGTTAGTCCTCGACCTGAACCCCATGATCCCGATTATGAGGTTGAGATTGAGGACCGTAAACAATTTGCTCATTTGCTTATTCAAATGCTTCAAATGCGCCCAGAAGAACGAATTACACCAGACGTTGCCTTAAATCATTGTCTTATCAACATGAATCACTTGGAGAGACTTATGTTCAACAAAAGGTTTACAATGATTTTTTTTAAATTGCACAATTTTATATTTTTTAAAACCCATGAAATATTTTAATAAATTTTCAATGTAAAACAATATTTATATAAATGGCCTATTTTACGAGAAGTTTTCTATTTATTACCATCCAGGATTCAAGGTAAGGGGCGTGTTTCAACGTAATAAAATAAGCCTCAATGTTTTTTTGATTATCTAGCTGATGACAATAAGGGAGCAATCAAGTGATGATCAATGATATGTTACGGGAAAAATTATTTTTCAGGAAAAATCCTTAATTTATATATATATATATACCCAATATGTTCCAGAAAAACCCGTATAAAAATATATATACTGTAAAATCCCGAGCAGTTAATACGTACAAAAAGGCAACATTTTTGAATTGCAGCTAATATGATGTGCAGCTTATACAACTAAAAAACAATTCAAATTGAAGATAAGATTATTTATTTAAATTTTCAACATCACATTCCTCAAAACCATCACACTTTTCATTGTCAATAAAAGTGAAATTTTCTAGTAATTCTACAATGTTTGGATCAGACTCGTTGACATTCATTTCATTTTCTTCAATTTCAAGAACATCGTCGTCTTCATCGAATGCAACAAAACCATTCAAAATTATGGAAAGGTTAACATCTTCCCAAGAGCTCGCGGCAAATCCTTCAATTTTCATCTCTTTGGCAATTACTTGTGCCTGTAAACGAATTCGAACAACCGACACTTGAAGTTCTCGTTCACGTTGAATTAGGATCCATTCGTGTAATTTCGTTTCCAATTCCGGATATCTAGCGTTACCACCACGCAAAGATTTTCGATTTGGATTCATTGCTTTGATAACAGACTCTT
Organism: Schmidtea mediterranea; assembly: GCA_022537955.1. Classification (NCBI taxonomy): domain Eukaryota; kingdom Metazoa; phylum Platyhelminthes; order Tricladida; family Dugesiidae; genus Schmidtea; species Schmidtea mediterranea. The sequence goes on from CM039680.1 coordinate 164,318,215, forward strand.
GGGCGATCCATCGTAGAATAAGTTTCATTAATATCATATCGTCTTGCAACCTCCAGTATGTTTCCTAACTGACGAGCTACTTCAATAATTTCTTTTTTTTTGCTAAACTAAAAGATCTTCGTTGTTTCTTTTGTTTTTGTTCAGAATCGTTATCCATTTTAATCAAGGATTCAAAACAGTGCAATAAAAAATGTAAACAATATAAACGATTAAAACAAAATGGTTATTGTCACGGTGAAATTTGTTTTTTAACGATAGGTTGCTGATTTTAAAATCATGTGTTTTCAACGCAAATGTTGCAGCTAATACGTGCTGCGGTTTATACGACTAAAAAATACATTTTTATAAAAATGTCATCTGCAGCTTATGCTCGGGATTTTACAGTAATATGTGATTGGTTCCATATATCAAAGAAATGGAGAAAATAAAACGATTGGGAAAGAAAACTATGTTAATAGTCATTGTGAAAGTAAATTATAATCTATGTGTACATTCTTGCATTCTTGACTTCATAAAAACAAAAGGTAATTGAATTCTTGATGTAGAAATAAAAAAATATTAGAAAGCTCACATATTCAGGAACTAAAACTACAACTTTATTCACGGTTATCATCAAGAGCGTTCGACATTGTAATTACTTGAAATAATTCACGTTCAAATAGTGAGGTTCTCTTTGTAGTGTTTTTAGTAAAGTTAGAATTTTCTCGTCAAAATTTGGTATCACTGAATTTAAAAGCGAATTCGATTATTAGTCGTGATCCAGTTTTGGATAGCTTTAGATAATTCATCGTATTGATCCATACAAAGCTTCACACTAGATTTGTGCAACTCTTTTGACAATTATTTCATAATTTAATAGGTATTCGAAGTTCTTGTTGAATTAAACTTGCAATAAGAGAAACTGATTCACCGTAATCATTTTTTGTGGAATAATTAGTCGCGTTCAATTTCTCTCCGAAAGTAAATTATCTTTTATCAACTAAATATTTCACTTATGATTTGAAAAAAACAGACTTTTTGACCGATTTAAATCTTTTAAAATTGTGTTAAAATTTTTTTGTATTTAAAATATTTAAATATAAAACGGTTAAAAATACTGCTCAAATGACAATCGAACGAATTTTAATTAATACATTTCATTATTCGGTTATTGACACATATAAATGTGACCTTATAGAGTTGTATCCCATTTCTCATCGGAGGTGGGCCTAATGTCGTAGACATGGGTTTTATTTACGCGAATAATATCCAAATTATTGGAAATTTATTTGTCACATTGCATTATTACTTATCCTTGATTTAGTTGCCTCTGGAATTTAATCGGGCCAACCTCATGATTTATTTTAATATTTATTATACTGTTTCCTTGATATTTATTATGTGTTTAATAAATAAAAGGCTAATTTAAGTCAACAAAATATAGATAGTATTTTTAAATTAGCATTTGATAAGTGAGATTTATCTTGTAATTTCCGCAAAACTAACATGAAATTCTTTATCCATCGACATCAACAGCAGTTAAATGATTTTCATCGAACGTTGAACCGATATTTGAAAAAATAATCAAAAAAGTCGTTGTAAACCTGTATACTTTTCATATCAGTAGTACATGTGTATGTACACATATTTTTGAAATGTTATTAAATATTTCATCAAGTCGTTTTTTGTGTCATTTCCTGTTTATTTTTGAAATAATCCGAATGGTAACTAATACCAAACAATACTATAAGTTTGTTCTAATCTACACTAACAATTACATAATAAGTTATGATTAGCATTTGTTAATTGAGATTTGTCTTATAATTTCCGCAAAACTACGCTGAAAATCTTTATACATCGACATCAACAGCAGTTAAACTCATAAATGGTGAATGTGTAATATTGGTACACACTGTCGATCTTTAGTTGACTTGTTCTATCGCTAAGCACTAAATAATATGCTTTTGAAAGTGTGCTAATTATGAGAAATGTTCTCACTATCATTATTTCTTGCTACTGATTCCAAAAAAGATTCTAAAACTTAAAACTATTCTGTTGAAATACATTTTTACAAATGATTACAAATCAAGTTACCTTCGAAATTAGCAATATTTTATTCGTAATATCAAAAGTGAGAACTTTTTTGCCCCATTTGATATTTAATTATAATATCTTTTCTAATAAGTCGCATTCCATCACTCGGTAAAGTCAGGTTTAACACTAAAAGAGTTTTCATTGTTCACGATGGAGTTAATTTTGTTAATCCGGTCTCTCTAATTCCTTAAAATTCTTTTTCTAACAAATATGCTAAAATGCTTTGACATAATTTAAAAAATTGATTCTCTCTTGCCTTTACCATATATCAAAATGGATGAGTTTTCTGTGCCATCAAAAGCTTCTTGAATTACTGTTACAACTAAATTAAATAGTCTCTTCTATTGCTTAAATTTTATCGACAATTTTACCATTCATTTTATATGGATTTCCTTCGCAATGGGCCCGGTTGTGATTAGCCTGCTCCGTCAATAACGGTATAGTCTGGTATAACTTATTTACCATCTCTGGTCAAAACCATGTCGCCTCCACCTTGTACAGCGGCTTCCTTCTGGGCCTCCCCTACTTCTGCTCGAAATTGTTCGGTTATCTTGTCCACTGATATAAAAAGATTTATACAAGTGCAAACATGTTTTCTATTAAAGTTATGTTTACCGACTGTTTCTCAAATCATGATTTATTTCTTCTATTCTCTTGAATAAATGATAGATTACAACACCCATTTGCCAGAATTCACAATGCTGTTAATATTTAGAAGATATCACCGATTAATATTTTCGACACAAAGTTTTATTTTTTAAGAATGAATAACATTTATGCTCAAAGTTTTACGACCTACATATTTTGTAGACTTTTCGGATAATTGAAAAAAATTAAATTTAGAGTTCGAGACTCATTTTCCTTGATGCAAGTTTGTAATCGAAGTAACGGTCGGTCGAATCCAAGCACTCACATAATAGATGCATCAAATTCAAATATTATTTCCAAATTCAATGGGGCCAACAGCTCATTATTGCCGTTCGATCAGGCTGGGGCATCACATTTATTGTCGAATCCGGTGGAATTAATCACTTCAAATCCCGACCCTTATTTCTTAGAAAATTTCGAAATCCAAAATCAAAACATGATGATTAGCAGTAATAATCTCATGCATCCCGCAAATATCCATCCGAATCGAATGCTCAATTCTCAAATATCTCTTTATGATATTGTAGCAGCTGGCAGCAATGCTTTATCAATTCTAGCTGCAGCGTCACAGCCAGTGGCTGCTAGAGATTTGTTGCATCAGGCCATGGTGCTACAGCAACAGCAGCAACAATCGAATCAAATGCATCAAGATCAATGCCAAGCAGCAGCCACTGCTGCGGCCGCTTTTGTTTTATCGAATCAATATCCAGAATTCAACGAAATGGCAAACCTTTATCAAAAAAACCCCATTTATCTTAATCGTTATCCAAATAACTATCATGGACCAAATAATATTGAAAATTTCATTCCCGAATCAAAATTCCTCACAAATGCTATACCAGCACAGGTGCGTTATATATTGATTAAACATATTTTATTTATTTATTATTATTATTATTATTATTATTATTATTATTATTATTATTATTATTATTATTATTATTATTATTATTATTCATTTACCACATAAATATATCTGCTTAACTTACTAGCTGTAACAATGAATAATTATTTTTCTATGACTTTTGTAGTTTTCAGCGTTACATTTCTCTATGAATAATTTGTTATATATAACATAATTGCTATTTTAATGAAACAAATAACTCTATTTGCACTATGATGTTTTCATTTTTATTTAAGGTATTAAGCTGATATTATAAATTTGATTTTAAATGAAATTTTTATCCTTAGAAAAATTATTATCAATAAATTTTTTTTTATCTGTGTGACCTTTAATAATATATAATTAATAATATATAAATATAATTTCACCATCCAATGTCATTATAGGACAATCATTATAACACTGCTAAATGTGATTACCCAATTATTTTTCTATATATCTGTTTACAAATTCATGAGAAAATAGATTTGAAGCTGAAATTATGTGATTTGCTCATGTAGTATTTTTTTAGAATGCTACGCCACTCATTTTGCATGAAAAATGAATTGTTTTTTGATTTACTTTTTGTTTTTAATGGAGAACTTGTTAAAAAAATTACTGTTTTTAGCTTGATAATTTATCAAATTTCCATTCAGATTGAGAGTTTTTCCAAGTGAAAATGTTTATGAAATAGTGCAAAAATATAAATGTATTTTGCTATGACCCGGGTGTTTTTTTATGCCTCACTACACGCTGTAGCGTATCTCTTTATGAACCACTGATTTAAGCCTTATTATAATACTTTATAAATGATTATTCACGGTGTGAAGCCTCACTTTTACAGAGTTCCATTTTAGATACCTAATTTAACTTGTATACAACAATTTAAATTACTAAATTAAAAAAAAATTAAATTAGATTATTGCAGTAACAAAAATTTTTATTAAAACATTTTTTTATTGTAATATGGGAAAACTCAATTGATATTTTGACTCTTGAGGCACAGGATTTTGCTTTTCTATCCTCTCTGACATTACCTCATTTCAAATTTTAAAATCTTAAATCTTTTGTAAAATATTAATAGTCAATCTTGGTGGACTTTCCGAGCTAATTAAATCTAATGAAAACATGTTGCTTACAAAGATAACGATTTGAAAATTTATGCCAATTTAAATTTGACGGTGTTTCATTCTGACGTAACGTAAAATGATAGTCTTCTGTGAATGAATTTATATCCTTTATTCGACGTAAGCATGCATAACCGACGGCTTAGAATCACGGAAATACAATATATATATAAAAATTTATAATAGAAATTTATATTTTTTCTAAATTCCGAAAAAAATAAGTTTTTAATCCTGTTCTTAATCTTTTTAGTGATCGGTGCCAAGTTCCATCACCTTTAATATTTATTTATTAAAGAAATTACATTTATTGTAATGTAATGTTTTTTATTACAAATAAATTGACATAAATTAAAAAACCTTTATTATGGCTTTATTAACCTTTATTATATTAAACAATCCGAATTTTGAGTGTGATATAGTTCTTTTACACAGAATCGCTATCACGAAATATATAATAAATTCGTTTATTTTAAAGAAATTTAATATAATTATGTTTAGCTCATGCAAAACTGTGTGCCTACGAACATAAATTGGCTAGATAAGTCCTCAATGAATTTACCTCGTCAGCAGTCTAATAGTGGCTCATTCAATTCATTTATTAACAAACAAGAAACAAATGAATTTCTAACGTCAGCTCTCAATCGGCATAATATCCCTAATCCCCAAAATTCTCAGAAATTGGCTCAAAATATCCATTCACATGGACAAATAATTCACGACAATCCCTACTTACACCAGTCTCATCAACAGTCTGTAGCAAGTCTAATGGCCGGATTTGATCATCCGGTTATCAATAATGACTTGAGTTTTACTAATTCTGATACAAATCACAGTCGATCTACTAATGGATCTCTCACTGCTTTGCAACAAATGTTAACATCACCAAATACTTCCTTTTTCAATTCTATGCAATCACATCAGTCTCAGGTGCATTTTTTACGATAATTCATTTCTTATATCTTTTCTTCAATATAAAATTTTTCCCCGAATCCGAGTTTTGCCAGTTTTACATCAATTATTTACGAAATAATTTTATTCGGATTTTCAGAGAACCATCATTTCTTTTTGTCTTGTTTTCTAATTAGGCGAGCTCATGTCTTTTATGAAAATTTCGTGAGTGGTGAGAGCTGGTTTGTAATTATTAGGATGTGTTGAGTAGAGCTTTCTGCTAAAGTAACGAGATAAAGGCATGCAGTTAATTTTTGTCTTAGTCGAGCTCAGAAATTAACACAATTTTCGGTTGTTTGGAAAATCTGTTTTTTAAACTATTATTTTTTTGATGAAAAATAATTATTTATTATGGCAAAAGTTTAAGTTTGTTTCAATTATAGTCGATGGCAATGATTTATAATTGATTATTTGTTTTTGAAAATATCAATAATTAATTTTATCCGAATTTTTGAAAATGCCGATAATCGATTTTATGTTGATTATTGAATTTTTGAAATATTGATTATTTAGTTTTTGAAAATACCGATTTTATGTGAATTTTCGAAAATATCTATTTTATTTTAATTATTTAGTTTTTGGAAATTTTTACAAAAAACATTCTTTCAGAATTTCCAATTTATGAATCAGCTAAATTCATTTAGATAAAATTATTTAAATTTTCCTGTTGAAAAATTTATGGGAAATACTTCATTTTTCTTTTATTGATTTATTTTATAATATTAATTTTATTCGATTCTGAAAAATTGATCTGTGAAAAATATGCTTCCTGATTTATTAATTTTGTCGATTATTATCGAATTTTAGGCGTGCTGTTTTCCATTTATGCTGTTTGACATAATGCTGAATATATTTCATGCTAACATTTTTTATATTATCAATGACAAGAAACGATCTCGAAACCTGCCAGTTATGTAAATATGTATATTTCATCTGAAAATATATTTTAATCTTAATTGATATTCTTCTTTGGGTTGAATAAATTATTTATATTTTTTTTATCAAATGCATCTTAGTTTTGTGAAACTTTTCTTTTTGTTTTGGTAGTGTTTTTAGATAATTGCGACAAGGAAAATTTTTTTTGCAAATATTTTCTTTTTTGATTCTGATATGATTTATTAAGAATTCTGACAGAAATCTTTATCTGCATTTAATTCAGTAACAGTGTTGACATTCCCGAAATGAATATCTCATAATTTTCTTATTGACTACAGCTACTATTGTTTTCAATTTTCTTTATTTTCATTTCTTTTCAGATAATAGTTCAATATTTTTTTATCTTGTGTTTGATATTAAACAAAGTATTGATCTATAGTTTGGAAAGAAATGAAAATAAAGGAAATTGAAAATAAATAAATGAAAGGAAAAAAATATTTTATTGATTTTGTTTTATTATAATTTTTGAATTTATTCTTAACATTGAATAAAGTTTTCAATTTACTGTTAATAATACATGTGAAAGTATACTGCCGGTGCTAAGTTGGAAGGCTGAGTTTCGAATAATTTTTGACATAATGATACCTATTTTTGAAACGAAACATCTAATCTTTTTGTAATTATGGTGAAGAATTTATGAATTAATGATTCCTTTTTACGCCTTCGCGTATAAGCATTATAATTAATATAATCTTTAATTATGATTATAAAACACTTAAAATGGGTTCAATATTTTGCGAGTTTTTTGACATTGATAAATATTTATTATATAAATATTTATTTCTGTTGGTGGTGGTTTAGTTTGATTTCGTGAGTAGATAAGAAAGTTTCATAATGAAACGCATTATAAATGTGCATGTCGAATAATTTTGAATTTATCGCGTTACGTAATTCACATCAATTAAAAGTTCGGTGATAAACGGTTATCTGAATCATGATTACAATATAATTGATGTTTAAATATGTGAAATGTTTCATTTCCCTAAATCCCAACAAAAATAATAACACTAATAATAAATACATCAATAATTTAATATTATACATTGTTGCATATAATATATAACATGTAATTATAAAATTAAAATTGTTCACATATGAACTATTTCTATTTTCAATTTATTTTATCATCATTTGTTGTTTTTTAAACTATAAATTAAATATTAAACAAAATATCGATTTATGGTCTGAAAACAAATTGAAAATAGATAATCAAATATTATTTTTTTAATTTCCAAATTTTTATTAAAAAATCAATATTTAATTAAAACCCGAGAATAATAATAAAATTTATTTAATCTAAAGCAATCGAACTATAGATATTCTAAAAATGAAACTAAATTTTAAATAAAAATTGGAATTCCTTTAAGATGGCAGCAGCAATTGAGGCTATGCAACAACAGAACAATCGGGAATTGAAATTTTCGAACTGGAACATCTTACCCAACTCCAATTCTACTTGTGATAGTCGAAGTTTTCTTAATGATTCTTTGGCATTCCAGAGAAATCTGAGAGGAATTTGCGTGCCATCATCAAGTCACGTGAATAGCAATGAAATATCATCATACTTCAATTTGCTATCGAAATCAAATCACGAAACAATGCATGCTCTCAGACAAACAGATCATAAAGTGGAATTCGTACCGCAAGTTGATAACTCGCAGAGCTCTAATCGAGCAGCGTTGTTCAATCCGGTGAGTACCAATTCATTTGTGCTTATTACCCAATCATTTCCCATAGACCAATAAATATGAAAAATATGTTACTTAATTACTTAAATAATGTTTGCATAATCGATTACATAATACTAAATTCTTTAATTTTATTATCTTGTTTTTGATATTTATTTTTATTATTTTATAATCAAGTTTTATGTTTAATTCTAGTAAGTTGAAGAGCAATAATACACAGATGAAATAGTAAAAATACTCAAAATTAAGCAACAATAAGCATTAAATTAAATAATTTCCCGCATATATTTTTTATACAATAAATTTTTCCACAATATATAAAAAACATTGTTTCTTTGCTGGAATTTTATTTTTTAATTCTTTAATAAAAATCTTTTAGTGGGTTTTGATATATACCGTCGGGTGTCAAAAACCTTAGCTACGCTACAGAGCTAAAATATAACCAAAAATTTGGTCTTATTTACCTATGAAATTTCATAGCCCAATTACTGATTTGATGTATTAGGTTAATAATTGAAATCACCATGTTTTTATTTTATTAAAAATGAATTGAAACTGTAAATCTGTATTACTAACGGAATGAAATTCTCCAATTAGTATTTTATTTTTGAAAAGGTACATGTTTTTATATCAGTGATTCTTAATAGGAAAGCCGCGGCCCCTTGGTTCTCTAAGAAGGTAGCCGGAGGCCGCTAAATGATTAAAAGTTTCCTTCAGAGTTTAATAAAAAGTAAATTAACCAAATATCGTATTTAGTTTTAGATAAGGGTCTATAGTCTGATAAAGAGTCCGCCGTGCCATTTATTTTGTTCCTTGACAGATTTTCACAGCCGATCAATTTATTGAGTATTTTCACCGGTATTAGAATCGATGAAATATAGGATGCGAATTAGAGCTTCGTATCTATAACCCATGTTTGATGCAGAGCCTATTCAGTTATAAACTCGTCATTTATCACGAGTTTAGCGTGGTAGCACTTCTATCGGAACCGCGAACATCAAGTTTTTCTTATATATTTTATATTTTCCCATTTTTCTGAGAGGCTTGATTTAATTATAAATGTCATGACCGGTGAATTTATCTATCTGTTTCAACCTTGCTCGACTATTTTTACCCAATGATAAGGGGACCATAGAGGACATACATGAAGGTTATTTATAATTAATGAATCAATTGTGAATTAAATGAAAATCATTTGGTAATGGGCATTTATTTTTTTTAAATCATTATTAATAGCAATATGAATTTGGGTGTATATCAGAAATTTTTAAATGTAATTTTGGTTTAGTCACATAAATTTAATTTCTAAATTACCCTATATAATACATTTTTACCTTAAAATTTTCCTTCGGTTAATTTCTACATTTGTGCCACCTAGTAATCGCATAATATTTACTGATGCCAATGCCCATTGGCCGTCACATATTTGTGACCAGAGCAATAATATTAGATTTTCGGTAAATAACACCCTGCATTTTCATTTTTGTATTAAATTTCCTGTATGAAGGCCATTTTTACATTTAAAGATTATTGGTCATATTAATAGTGTTATTTCGATAAATAAAAAAATATTCAATGTTATTTATTTTTCTCAATGAATATGGAAATTATTCATTTAAGCCAAATTATTACAGTGTTTATATAATTTTATTGGAATTAGATTAGCATATATATTTTAACGACATGAATCTTTATATATATATATATATATTTGACATACGATTGCTATTGTTTTACAACAAGCAATGAGTCTAATGTTGTCAAATGTGATATGCCTGTTTTCCATATAAAGTGAATTTTCCAGTGTCGTCTCATTGGATAGGTATTTTGATTTCATAATTCATTGAATTTAAAAAATAATGATATTGATAATAATATGCTAGAACTTAAATTTTATATGTATATTTAGTGATTATAATTTTCGTAACACAAGCTTTGTTAAGTGATATTGTTTCATCTATTATGTAATCTCAACTGTTTCATTTATGAAATTTTCCCGTTTAACGACATAATTATCTCAAGTTTCAAATATTTACCCAGTTTCCATTGAACAGTGTTTGCATAAATATTTCTTATCTGGTCTAAATGGGACCAGCTTAATATTAAAATAGGAATTTGTTAAAATTATATTAATAATAAAGCGTAGTGAAATTTATTTCAGCACGAAAGTTACGAATATTAACAATAATTTTTATAAAGAAAACTATAATCAGTATTTAAACACTAGATTTAAGAACAAAACTAAATTCCTATTTTTAATGAACCAATCATATTGACGAATACATAAAAATTCATGTTTTTTGGACAATTAATTTTACTAAAAATTCATAGTTACAAAAATAATATAAAATCAAACATAGATTAACATATTTGATAATCTATTTCACTTTGAAAATCCTCGAAATGATGGGTTTCGTAAGTCTAGTGTTAATGTAATATTTAAAATGGTGCACTCTTTCAAGTAAATATGGAACAATTCAGGATTCTCTTTATTTTCTAGTAAAAACAATATTCAATACGCAGAAAGTATGTTCTGATATTGTTTAAATTTAACAAAGATTAACACTAGAACTACCGAGCCCGTCAAAATGACGGTTTTTTATATGGTAGAACTAGATATATCAAATATGCTGGTAAATCTAGTGTTAAACAAAGTTACACTTAAAAACGTTAATTGATTTCCTTGAACTATCGATTTTTCCTAAATATTCATAAAAAATTTCCGACCAGAACTCAAACCTTCTTAAACGAACAGACCATTTTATAACGCAAAAATCATTTGTTTGAAAAAACTTTGACGTGAACCATATCAGTTTTTTACTTCATTGAGTTGTTTTTATTCTTTTTTTACATATCCTTTTTAAATACTTAAAATAAGTCATTATATTTATTTGGTTAGAATTTTAAATAATAATTTCAATTTAAATATTACACTTCAAAATCAATTATTTCGAATTAAAATTTAATCTTAATAACATGATAACTGTTATTAAGATTATTTATAGTCTTTTTTATTCATGATTATAATTTATTACGATTTTTAAAACAAATATTCAAAAAACTAATTTGTATTTTCATATTTTGAGAGACGCCAACATATTGTAGTCATTGACATACTATTTAATATGGTTATGTCATCATTAAAATCTTTAATTTTTTGGTCACTTCATCTGGTTCTTTATTTTTGATATTTCATTTATTTTCATAATGACAGATCAAAAATGAATGGCACAACCGAAAATTTGTGCTGCATTGAAATTTTTTTGGTTGATATTTTGTCTTACTGAAAATAAATTAAATAATTTATTAACATTTTTTTGATTATATATATATATACAATATCTGAGAATCAAAATTGAGATAAAAAATGTCAAACATACGAAGCTTTCCTATATTTTGGCGAACAAAACTTTTATTGAACTGACGATAAGATATAAAAATAGGATCATTTATTGGATAAGCTTATGCTTGTTTATTTATTCTAATTAGTATAAAGTTTTCGGACTGCATTTCACTGTAATAACGCAATCTTATTTACATTGAAATATTATATAAATATTTCTCCAGCGATTTTTGATGACAATAATTTGCAGTTCAATTACTCGATTTATTGGAACTGTTTACCTGATTTTGTCGATATGCTCGACCTTTTTGCCATGTCTGTGGTACTAATGAATCAAAATAAGAATTACTAAAAATAAATATTTCACAATATTAAATTAAGCCGAGCTTCCTAGAACTCTGGACTTTAATTTTTTTTCAAAACCAAGCTTTTCAATATTTTCAAATAGAAAATTTCAAAAATATATTTTATAAATAAATCATTTTAATAATTTATTATAGAATGCTATTTTTAACATGCTACAAGAAAATTGTAAAAATTTTTTATTTTCTATTTAAAAATATTGATATGCTTTCTTTTGAAAAAACACTTAAAAATAAAATATAAATTACAATATATTAATTTCACTAAATAAATTTCTTACAAATTATCGCTATACGTTACCCATTTAGTAAAAATAATAGTAAAAATAATAATAATTAATTAAAAATTAATTTGCAACGACATCAGTTGAAAACAAAACAATTATTTTCACAAAAATAATATTTTAATCATACTGAAAGTAGATTTGTGCAAAATATTGTATTCATCATAACAATTATGTTAATTAATTCTAACAAAATATTTAAGTTAATATATTTGAATAAATTATTCTAATTGCAATTTCATTTGTTAAAAAACAACTTTAACCCCGTCTATAATCTTGAATTGTGTGGATAGATTTTTTTGTTTTTTGAATGAACTTTTTATTAAATAACTATTTTTAATTTTATTTCTGCTTAAAATTAAATTAAAATTATGATTTTTGTTTTTGACGTTTGACATTGGTTAAAATTCCTGAAATAATTATTTCATAGAAAACAGGAAAGACGATGATGATGTATTGAGGGTATTTTATATTATCAAAAGATGTAGCAAATATTTACCAACTAAGCCAATGACTTCAATTTTAACGAAAAATTGTTTGTAAAGTAATATATTCGTTACATTACTAAACGGTTCTTCCAAATCTCAATACAACTTTATAATAAATTCATATTACAAGTTTTAGAGAATAAAAATGAATTACGAAAAACATGCAATTTTAAAATTATTTATTATAATAAAGACTATTTAATTTATTAATCGCATTTTATTTATTGAAAACTGGGAGAACATTTCTTTTTGGTAACTAATTATCATTATTTATATGTACTGAGTTTCATAATTAGTTCAGGATATTGGCGGAAGCGATTACTAGTCTCCGTGTAGTATTGCTACACTTTTTTCTTGAATGGTCATTATTGTTATAGTGTGATTTAGCCAACTCTAAACCAGTCCATTATTAGAATTTAGGTGTTAGAATATGAATATAAATATAAAGTGAATATTTTTACGAATACTCAAAGCAATACATTATTGAGCCATTTGAAAAAAGAGGCATGTAAACTTTTTCTGTTAACCCTTAAAAGACTAGAAAAAAATAACGCTAATGACCGGTAGTGTCCAATGGGCCTTTATGAATTACAGTAGGAAAAACTTATTTTAATTTTTTGATTTATTTTTTTAAAAATTGTTACACATATTTAAAATGTGTCCGATAGACACTTTTGGTCTTTTAAGGGTATATCTATCTGCTACGATTTTTCACGAGTTCTTTCCTGCATAGTGAGCTCTTAACAATATTTCTTATATCAATCTTTTCAAATTGAAAAAATAAAAATGTAAGTTATTTAATTAAATACAACAGAGGCAATATGTAAATGTCTTTGGTTAGGTTCAAAACACCCAGGCAACATTCAGTATTTTAATATATCTTACCCCTAAAATTGCGATATCTCATAGATGAATTCTTCGTGTTTTATATCGACTCTAAGTACGTGTATAAAAGGTTGAAACTTCACGCTTGTTTACGTTTTCGGCTGTGCCAATTCAAATAATAAATACCCAAGTACGATATTGTCTAAATGAATTCTGAAATGCAGATAATTTTACGGTAATAATTTTCCCAATTCAATTTAAAATTAAGATGATTTTTTTCATGACATAATACAAATAAAGCCGTAATTGAGCAAAACTTAAATAAGTATGTCGCGACATTGAATAGTGACCATTTGGCATGGCATTTCATTTCCAGAACTAATCTCAATTTAATTTTCATTTGGAAATTTTACATTATTTATCAAATAAAACTCATTTGACAAAATAAAATGTTTTTTTGAAAATTGTTATCGTTTTTGAAAATGTTTATCATAATATTTATCATACAACTCGCACACCCGGTTAGTACTGATTTCCTATTGGTTGTTATCACAAGCAGTGCGATTCAATAACTGATTAACCTCTTGTTTATTTTAATGAGTAATCAAAAAAACTATCAATAAAATATTCAAAGATTTTTCTCATTTTAACTTAGATATAAAATTTGTTTTAGCCTTTATGTAATAAAAATGGTATATCCATGTAAAATAAGCAACAAATTTACAAAAACGATATGAAAAATTTTATCAAATAAAAATACATTCCAAAAATTTTTTTCGTAGCTGAAAGAAAATGATTCTTAAATTTTTGCTTGAAGATCATTAGTTGCTTCTTAGGTATTGAGAATAGGAGAGATTTTTTCCATTCTGAGTCGTTAGGAAAAGAGGGAGGTGGAAAATTTGTTATCTTATTTCTAAAAATAAATTTCTTCACCTTGAAGATTAGAAATTTGTTAACAAAATTTCTGGCTTATAATTAAATTATTATTTGTTCAATTTTCATTTTAATATTTGGCATTAGCTTAACTAAAATTATCATTCCTAAAGGATTTCAAATCTATAAGTAAACTACCAACAAGCTGTTTGGTTTTTTAATTTATATTCATTTATAATATGCGTGGTGTGCTCAATAAATATCCGGAATAAATAAGAAGGCGAATTATAAGAAGGTTCATATTTAAACACAGGAACACTAATTATATGTAGGTAATATTTCTAACATAACACCCATCATGAGCTACACATTTCTTCGAGCGCTCAACAAGTTCCGGGAAAACATTTTTGTAGAATATAGGTGACTGCTACTTTTGGAAATCCTCCACATTCTAACGTACATAAATGGTAGATTGTGGTATTTGAAGAGTAAGTATTCCCATAACTTTCTATCAACTGAGTAAAAATTGTTTCACTTTTATCTTCACGCAAAACGAAGAATTCTATCAAACTGCGACATACCACTGGATGTTGCGTGACTCGCGTAAAATTTTGAAATGACGCAATGAAAAACAGATAAAGAATAATTCAATAAAACAAATTATATTTCAATAATCTATCATTATCATGCTGTTATCTGCTTTTTTGGTTCCGTAATGTTTTTAAAATAATTTTTTTCAAATAGAATTTTATTACTCATAGTTTTCAGAATCGTCCCCGATTAAATGTTTGCTCTCTGCCACTGTTGATCTGCAACGGCCATTAGCAATCTCAAAATTCGTTTCCGGAATCTTGCTGTGATTTTAATGAATTTTATTTCCAATGGCCGGTTTGCACAATATCATTAAGGATTTAGCCATGCCATTTAATTAAATAGTCAATGTACTTTTTTAATTGATAAAGTTATCGGGTATGAAATGTATTCATGTCTTAAAGTTTCCCACTTTAATTGCTGTGACTTTTTCAAAGACTCTGCTAGCTAGATACATTTTAAAATCAGATGGAAAACGTAGATACCATTAAAAGCTCTTTATTAATCATTTTGGTAATCAGGATATGTATTTATTCATAACATGTTATGTACATAATGTGCTTATAAGTATTCAAATGATCAATTTGGTTCAAGATTTATTATTGATCATTGAGTTAGTATTTGTAATAACAAATATAAACTTTCTATAGGAAAATTAATTCATTACACCTAATAAATCGAGCAACTTAGTCTTGTTACTATTTATTTTCCCAATTCACCTTAGTCGTTTTAGGACACTGAAACTTTTTTCATTAGAGGTTTAAAAAAATGTATAATACGATGAGGTTTTTTGGGAAAAGACTTTTCAATCTCAAATTCGATATTAAACGTAAACTTTGCTAATTCAAAGAAGCGGCTTCTTCAAAATCATTAGTCACTCAATCTGACGCACTTTTATTTGCCTTATTCAAAAATAATATAAAATTTGTTTCATTTTTGCTTTCAGTAATTTGATTAGGAATCTGAAAATATTTCTGAAAATATATTGATATACTTAAAATTAAAAAAAAATACTTTTAGTCTTTAACATTTTTGAAAGAAGTATTTGTTTTTGCTACGTAAATATATTATTTTTATTGAATCGGTTTTAACATTGACACAAATGATGATATTCTGAAATAAAATCACCGTTTCCCTTACTTTCGTTTTGAACTGTTCCGATGAATTTTGATTCGGTTCACTCTTATTCAAGCTTGTTTTTTCTCTTCTCAACAGGGCTGGATTAACCTAATTGTATCAATAATTAAATATAATTATAAGGATAAAATTTTATTAATTTTTGAAATAAAAGTAAATTTTTATTTTTTACAAATCTTTTTTTGTTAAATTTTAAACTAGATTGCCATTTTGAACGTTTAAAAAAGTAATCTGGTATATGCCTAAAGAATCAATTTGCATTGAGAATGCCCAAATTCGACATTTTCCTATAAATATATATTAGCATACCCAATAATTGATATTTCTATACTATATTTCTATACTATATTCCTATACTATATTCCTATACTATATTCCTATACTATATTCCTATACTATATTCCTATACTATATTCCTATACTATATTCCTATACTATATTCCTATACTATATTCCTATACTATATTCCTATACTATATTCCTATAATATATTCCTATACTATTCCTGTCATTACAAATGGACTAGCTAATGACAATTTAAAAGCATTATTGTCTTTAGAGAAATTTGATTTGTATTAATATTAATTTTTTTACTAATATTTTTTATTTATTGAAGAAGAAATCAGTAAAGGTGTGGTTTATAAGTTATATTTTACTTATAATGGGTGTGATATGATTTTTTTCTTGATTGATACTTGATGCTTCTATAAATTACATATTGTATTTATAACGCTTTGAACTATTCAATTTGACTTTTCGCGATTCCCTAAATTAAAAATAAATCCTTTTGTTTAAATGTGTTTTTCAAGTATTTAAAAACAAGATCCCGTATTTCTGTACATCGACCAACATTTGATATAAATTTATCAGTTACTTAATAACTAATCAGTAATCAGTCTAATAACAATTTATTGGATAATAAAAAACATTACTCTACCATTTTCTAACCTTTTCACAACCAGCATTTAAGACAATTTAAACAGTTCGGTTGTCGAAATTCAAATTGTCAAAAAATTCTTTTCTTTATGCAAGAGAATATAACTATTGTTAAATTTAGTTTAACTTTGGATCAAACATTCGCTCTTCAAAAGATTTCAGATTAGATAGTCGACAATTGTACCTGACAATATTTCTGATGTAGAAAAAGAAACATATTTTAGCAACAACAAGCAGCTGGTTAATGGCACACCAGTGTTTGTAAAAGAATATCCGAAGGAATGAGACTTCCAGTCGCGTGATAACTATCGAAAACGGCTAGATGTTGCTCTCATCCACAACTCTAACTCTCCGCGTAACAACATTCTTCATTTCCTCTTCATTTGTCTAGTCTATCTGAAGTCATAATTCTTAGCATCAATACCTGTTCAATATCTTGCGCAGTCAACCTCAATGTGGGTAAAGTGACAACGTTCTGTCACACATCTTACATCAACGAGGAGCTGATTGGTTTCTTCTACTTTTATCATTTCATTAATTGCATTTCAACCTGATTTCATACAAAACACTTAACTAAGTTTCGATAACAAAAAAGTAACCGCGGTATCTGATCTCCACAAAGTTCCTCGAATTCTATATAATCCAAGAGCTCTGTAACTAGGGCAGTTATCACCTTGCAGCACATGATAATGTTTCCAATTAGAGTGTTATTAATGATAGGTCTCAGAGAGGCGTGGTTTTGATCCAGGAGTACAATGATGTACTAACCAAGATGAATGTCAAAAATAGATTTTGATTTACGTTGTGTCCAAGTATCGCAAACAATACCCGAGTAGTAACAAATCAACAGTCACTAATTGATTAAAAATTTAGTGTTTACCGCCGGTGTTTGTCCATTGACAATACTTGCTAAAATATTATTTACAGGCAACTGCTAAAGCTATGGTATTTAAGGACGATAACATTTCCAAGACTGAGTCTATTCTAGAACTTTGACTTTTTTGACAATAAAATAACTGAAGATTTACAAAAATAATAATTTGTATCAATTTATCTCTTAGAATATCTTTTCATTAGACATAATGATTAATAACAGTGACATTTTTCATTTAGACTGCTACTGCTACTTTTAAAGCTGTTTTCACTTGATATCTATTGTAATATTTAGTGAAGTTATGTTTGTGCTTTGTGACCATTATTAGAGACATACTTAGAATTTAACCTCAGTGTTGCTCAACCTAAATGAAATAATATCTGAAAAAATATTTTGCGCAAACGCTCAATATATATATATATATATATATATATATATATATATATATAATAGACCACAATTAAAGAGTTTCCCATCAATTTACTCATAATTTCTTTTTTTTGGAATCACCCTAATATATATGACCTGGTTCCCGGATTCGGAAATTTGATTTTTATAATTTCACGATTTTGCAAGGACTTTAGATTATTCCTAATTGATAAGTTCTTTTGCAGCTTCAAATGCTCGAAACGCACTTTTTAAATTTCATTTTTAAATTTTGATTGTGTTATTTCATATTTTGAATTTCATTTTTATTCAACAAAAAGGTACAATTTTTTTATATTTCTGTGGATAGGATCACAATTTATTACAATAATTACAAATAATTTTGCTTTATTTTTATGCTAGTATTTTTTATTTTATTAGTAATGAACATTTTGCTTTAATACAATATTTTATTTACAATCACCATAATATTCGTTTATAAAATATCAATTCGAAACCTTTCCTATTAATATTTTAAGGCCTAATATTTAATTTAATTATTCAAGTAATTTAACATTTTAAAGGTGGAATTTTATAGAAAAATATTTGGTAAAAAAGGATTAAAAATATTAAGAATATATTTTGAAAAGTTTTTGTTTACCTCTGACAATTGGAGGGATGCCAAAAAATATTAATAGAAAAATAAAATGGATGTTGTATGATAATCGTGAATCAAATAAATTTTTTACTCTCCCACAAATTTTAAAATTGTATTGTCTCTAAATATAAATATGATGATATTTTAAATGAATTGTTTTGAATTTTCAACTATAAAACTTAATTCGAAAGTTCTTTGTTAAAATGATTTCCAATTGAATTTATAATTCATATTTATTGAAAGGATTTTATGAGAATAAATTTAGAATAACCTTAATCATCTTCTTCCCGCTCTCAACGCTCTTCAGTCAACTCAGAAGCCCGCGGTCCCAGTAACATGCATGAATTCTTCAATTCTTCCGGATCCGTTTATGATTAAAATGTCTGATACTAGCAATATGTTTCGGCACATCGGAACTGATAATTCCCTCTACAATACTTTAAGCGCTTCAAAATCCAGTGATACATTGTCTCTTCATCATCCGATTCTCGATAGCATTAATAACTCTTTTGACGCTAATCTTCATTATCAGGTAACAATTGTTTATTTTCATTTAATGTTTTAATAATTATGAATTCATTTTATGCTCTATCATTAAATGTTTTATCATCTATCCGCTATGCTTCTTGATTGATTATAAATTTGATTTCATAGAAGCATGATACTCTTTTGATTTAATAAAATATCCGAATATCATTAATTTATATAAAAATATTTTTGTTTTAATTCACCCGTTTAGGAATTTATATTTTCTTCGGAAAATGTCTTTCTATCAATTGACGATTGAAGACTTCTGTGTATTGTGCTACATTGTTCTGAAGTCGTTTTTGTGAATTATTTTGCAAAAAATATCAGCAATACAACAATATGAAATGATTGTTCATTCAGATTAGTATAGAAATAACATTAGATATTTGGATTTGCTGTAAATTCGCAACTGAATTAAGCGATAATTTTTAAATAATTTTATATTTTAATAAACATACTTTTCATATATGTATTTCTCTTTCTGAAATATCGACACTCCTAATAAAATCAAAACCATTCTCTGCAACATAAACTTACCTGTCAACATCCGCAGCACTAGCACCTTTTAAATCATAATCTAGGAAATCTTTACTGTGACTGATTGTTTCGCTCTTTTACCAAATCCTTTTTTTAAAAGAAAAATACTAATGCAAACTTGCTTAAATGTTAGTCAGAGATGGGAGGTTTTAAGAATATTCATGGAACAGATATTTCTTTTCTTTCGTAAAATGTCTCTGTAAAAACAGTCGTCTTTTTAAAATATACCTAATTTAGCAAATGTAGCTCGATCATTATTTGGATGGATTTCTTTTAGAATTTTCAGTATGATCTCAACCAATTAAATGCATTTTGTAAAATTTTCTACTATAATGGTGATGATGAGATTCCTCAAAAACATTTTGGTTATGATAAATTTTTAAATCTTTTTTTATTGTCGATAACAAAATCATTTATATAAATCAAATTTAAATAAAAATAAATGTAAAATATTTTGTCCTTAAACAGGCCATAATCACTTTCGCTTTCTGATTCTTCTCTAATTGATTTTTTCAGAGAATCACTTATGGTTAGAATAACTTGTGAATGTCATTGCATTCAGAGAATAACATTTTCATATTCAGGCGAAGGTTGGGTAATTTCGTGATTTTCAAAGTCCTTACCACTTTCCATATTTTTCATATCTACGACGAAATAAATCTTTCAATATATTTTGCCAATTATTCGGCAGTACTAAAGATTGAATTTGAAATAAAGTTTTATTTAATATATAATATATTATATGGTATCTACTGTTATATATATATGTGTGTGTGTGTATTTATTTTTATGGAGTTTTATAATTAATATTTCGATACATCTGTTACATATTACCACCAACACTGATCTGCATTAAACTGGCGAAACGCACCATAGGTGCTAATATTGTTGACCTGCCCATGTAGCATTATTCACAATATTTCTAGTTATTTTTAGAATATATCCTAGAAATTTATTTATTTTTCTATATCCTACTTTGGACATGTTAATGCATCTGTTGATTAATACGAAATCCAAACTAAACTACAGTCACGAATCACAAACATTTCGAAAAACTCGTTCATTTAAAAAGGGATTTTTTAATTTTTCATTTAATAAATAAGTTTGTGAAAATACCTAAATTTGAATGCATTGGTTATCAGAGGTTCTATATAGTTCATGGAAACTTTTACAAATTTTTTAAAAAATATTTCCAAAACTATTTCCAAAATGAGAAAAATCAATGAATTTCAGATTTTATGAGCAAACCTAACAATGCTATGAGAAAGCTCAAAGGTCACTCCTTTATCGGATAATGAAAAAACCCCACCGTCATGACATTCGTTTAGTATCCACAATAGTGTTAATGGAGATGAAGTTGGAGGATTTTATAGGGAACTTTTCAGCAGAGTTTATTGTTACAGTTGTTACTTTCCACAAACTAATTGCTATTATTTCTGAACTCAAACGGTTTCGCTGTCCTTTGACAATCAATGAGAACCTTTTGGAATGTGGAATGAAACGGGCTAAGTGGAGTATGAAAACTGGAAAACCAATCGATATTTTATTTCTTTCTAATCTGAACAAGCTAGATCAAGTGGCAAGGCGATTCCTATTTTAACAGCTACTGTAGAGAGGGCTTTTACACTTTAAATCTTATTATGATATTTTCACGATCCAGCATGACAAGTGAACGAACAAGTGATGCAGTATTGGTGGACTTCGACAAAAAACTTATGAATGTACAAGACAAAAGTCAAATTATAAAAAAACGGGCTTTAATCCACCCACCAATTTTACTTTTTAAATTAATAGTTATGGTTGTATGATGCCTCATGGTTGTATGGTGTTAATATAATGTTTTTGTAATTGTAAGTATCAAAAGAGTGCGTTTCTTATTCCCTTCTAAACGGGGGATATCTTCACCAGGAATTACAAAAATGGATATTCACAAATATTTCTTTTATTAAAATAAATGTAAAACACGAAAAGGTTGTTGTGCAAATTAAACACATTTTTTTCTCTCGATGTAAGCCTTTGAGACTTACATTTGGAGCATATTTCAATCTATGACTATGAATTGAAAATTTGACTATGATTGAAGAAATTAGCACCCTCCAAATTTTGTAGTTGGGATCCGCTTCTGCTTCCAATGTATATTTCTTTGCATGCATTGCACGTGATGCAGTAGACAACCTTTTTTCTGAAGCATATTTTTATTTTAATATTAAAAAATTTGAAGAAAAAAGAGATTAGAAGCAGTTATAAAACATGTTAAATTTAAATCAACCAAAAAGCAAAAATGTAACTTTTAATGGAAATTAGAACGTATTTTGGCACCTTCTCATTGTATATAGTAGTTCAAAAAGAAACTGAAGAGGATTATTTAATAATCGAAACTTTTTTCAACAATATAATTATTACTTCACAGCAAGGGCTAGTTTTGTTATTATTATTATTAATAAATAATTTAAACCAACGATTTAATTTAAAAAAATCAATAAAACATTCTTAGTACTATATATTTCGACAGTTTAACTGTCATCTTCAGGCACAAAACATCAACTCAAATACTACGTTATAAGGACTTTTTTGTTTTCTTTTTATTTATAAAATACATTTTATTTTCTACAAAATTTGACTATGAATCATATTTATTTATGTTATTCACGAATTTTAAATAATTAAATATTTTTAAAATTTTTCTATTAATATTAAATATAAATTTTTTTTCCATTTACTATAATTAATATTTTCAAAATATTAATAAAATACTTCATACATTTAAATTATTTTATAATAGAAATAATATTAAAAGTTAATAATTTTTCCAAAACAAAAAATATCAATTTAAAACAATTTTTCAAAATCAAACTATTTAAAAATATTCAAAACATTCGTAGTTATAGCACTTTACACATTAATCTTTGGATGCGGTGATCTTATCAGCAATACTTCACATAGCACGCGTTCCCAATAATTATTAAAACTTTTCAATAAAACTTTAAAATCAGACATTCGTATTTCACTTTTACAGCCTCTATTGTGTTTACTAATGTTGGTCAAACCCTTCAATCGACAATGCTCTAGAACTCGAGTACAGGGATGACGGGAAGTCTCTCCAATGTATGTGGCATTACACCCATTACATGTAAATTGATAAACGAGATCAGAACACAATCCAATCGGAGTTTTGATTTATTAATAAACATATTGCGTACCTTACACGAATTAGAGACGATCTTATATTCTAAATTTCCCATCTGTTTACTTAACTTCCCTTTATAATTTGTAAAACCTTCAGAGTACGGCAATACTAACACAAATTTAGGCTCATCATTCTTATATTCATTCTCAATATAATCAATATAATCATTCTCAATTCACACTCATTTGTCAAATTACACTCAGACTTTCCTTTTATCATCAATAATAAAAATGATTTCGAAAACTCTCTTCTTTATCAAAAACTCAACCAATTTATCAACACTTTACTGAATTAGTAAAAGTAAAAGATATTTCTCTTATTCTTAAATTCACAAAAGCTTTCTGGAGAAGTATAAACACCAGTATCAGTTAGTTTTCTATAAATCTGTCTCATAATGTTTATCTTTGCGTTGAATTAACAAATCCAAGAACGCAATCGATGACTTTCATCTTATTTTTTAATGTTATTTATTATCATAAACAAGTAAATTACTCATATCTAGTAGAGATTATTGCTTTAACAAAAACTAAACAAAATAAATGAAATAATTTTTATTCGAAAATAATTTATAGGATTATTAAGATAAAAAAAACTATTCTTGTTATCTTTAAATTATATGAATCCATGCAATAATACTAATACTATGCCTTTAGCACAAACGAAAAGATGAACAAGGCTGTATTTAAATAAAAAAAGTGGCTACATAAGAGTAATAATGAAGTTAAACTATTGTAACAAACTCTTGAAAAGCTTGGATGTATCTCAAATCATTTAACCTTCGATATTGTGAAGGTGTCTGAATGTATCCAGAAATGATTTGACATTTACTTTAAAGAGTTTTCAAAAATCACTTGAAACAGAAGATCTATTAATTAGTCAGTCAACCATATCTTACGGAAATTGGAAATGACGATGAAGAAACTCCATGAAATATCAGAAAGGGCATTATTTTATGCTGTTATTGCATAAGAGATATTTCCCTCTCAATTACAGGAATGTTCCGAATCCGAGGTTTTTCTGGATGCAACGGAATTCAATTTATACTCAATTTGTCTCTACGGAGCGAGAGATCCCATATTTTTTTATTTATTTTCTGAAGAGCGAAATTTTCCAAAAAGTTAAAAAATAATTCAATTTAATAACTAGATATTTACGTTTCTTAACTTTATGCCGTACGTTTTGTTATTTGCATTTGTTTTTCAATTATGAAAATTAATAAGTTGGAACCAAGATTGAAATCAGTTCATTTTTGTTAATGAAGTTGTTTAGAAATATATTTTTCATTGACTGCTATTTTTTGACTTCATTTATATTTATTTGTTTAGAATAGTTTTATTACACTGATAGGTGTTTGACAGTTCAATTATAGGGAAAATAAAGAATAGGTTGACTTTATGCTTATGAATAGGATAAGGTTGATATTATATAATTTTGCTGATCTTTGAGTGCTATAATTGGAAGCTCTTCTAAACCATTTAATATTTTGTTGATCAATTCTAGAATGCTGATGATAAAATTCCTAGCATCATTACCTCAACAAACACCATGATTTCATCGTCATCCATTAGCAATGAAAATACTACCACGTCTCAATTGTTAGATGCAATGCAACAACATTTCGGTGAAAGAAATAAATCTTTCATTCCAAAGTCTGATAGTGAATCTATGATTACAACGTCTGCTGAAATGAAAATATCCATAAGGGATGTTGAATGCTCTGTCAACCATAGCAAATTAGCTTCCAATTGGTCGGCAAATGAATATGACGAAAAATTTCACAATGCTATATACAATACAAATAAAACAGGTGATAAATTTTTTAATATTGGTAGCTATGAAATTTTCTTTAAATTTTTCCATTTAAAATTTGTTAAAATTAATTCCGTTGGGTGTAGTTGTTATTTCAAATTTCAATGGGAAAATATTTTGTAAACCGATACGAGTTTTCTGTCTCATTGTTAAGAAAACATAACAGTATCTCGCAACATTATTTTACTCATCTCAATTTTTAAAAAATTTTTTAAAACTATACTTTTAAAAACTAAAATATTTTTAATGAGACGGAACTTTTTTACTGAGAAGAATAGATTCCAAACATGGCTCAACTGTCGACGAATAACGCGCATTTCGTTGATGCGCTTTTGTTTAGGTTTTTGCTAGTACTGAAAATTGATATTCGTAGAGATGTGAAAAATTGATTGGCTTTTTCAATAATTTGTGGCTTATTAACCAATAAGCAAATGAACTTTTGTAAAATAAATTTTCAATTTAGTTAAACTTTTTCTTTCAGGTATAATGAAACACTATTTTTCATAATAGTTTAAAAATGAAATTAGTGATAGAAATAAAAATTGTAACAAATAAGGTAAGAGTATCTGGATGACTTGATATGAACACAATTTACAGCTGAAAATTTCGGAACCAATATAATATTGCAATCAGATATTGCAATCAGATATTGCAATGCTTAATGAAATGCAATTTTGAAAAAGGTTTTGGAAATTTTTAAACGCGCCTTATTATAAATTTTATTTTACTAAAATTGCTCACTTTTTCATATTTCTGGATGAAAAACGTAAAAAAATTATTAACATTTATGATCAGTGTGGATTGGATGTCGGCGGTAATTTAGTTTTTTGAGACTCAATAATTGTTTGAAAATAATAAAATTTCGATTCCTTTGTTTTATTATACAAAAAAATAATTCTTTAATATTGTTAGTATAAACCATTTTTCAATTAAAAAAAATTATAGTGCTGTAATTTTCAATGAAATATAAAATTTGATAATGGGACTAATGCAAACTTTTAAATTTGTAGCATCTCAATTATTTTCGTGACATATTGCGATGAACGGAAGAGGGTATTAAGTAAGATCTAATCTCAGATCTAATTTTTTCCCATTCAGCTAGAATTTATAGAATGTTTTAGATTAAATGGAGTATTAAATTCAGATACTGCTGTTCAAGTTGTTTAAATACTGTTTCAAAATTCTTATCATAACGGAAAAGATATACAGTGAATTCCGGTTAATCCGTCACTATTTTTAATTTTTCAATATATTTTGGTCTCGAATTACAATATCCAATTTTATGATAATTCTCTGTTTTACGGAGTTCATCCTTTAAGTGTGCAAATTTATCGGAATTATTATCTGTATATTGAAATGTTTTATTCCTATTTCTATACTCATGTAGTTATTTGTATTTTATTTCAAATTAGAACTTTCAAATTTGTCTTTTCTTGGGACGATGTTAAGGGCTTTCATGCATATTTCTGTAGTTAGAGGAATCTATTTTAATAAATAGCTGTAAACGATAGAGAAATTGAAGGATTCTTTCACATTTCTATTCCTTTCGTGATTTTTTCGTGATTTTCTCATTTACCTAATCGATTCAGTTGGCATGTGTAAATAATAATTCTCAAGCCACGTCGTGAATTTTACTTTCACATAGATTTTATTTATGATTGCAATTCTAGTATTTCAGTTGGATACTGATTTCAACGGTAATGCAAATTATTCACCTATGAATTCCGATTTGAAAATGTATAATTTTTCGAAATTCGAATTGAATCGAGTCGTTCTCTATGTACTTGTCATGGCGGCATACATTCGAATGTCATTTGCATTTCAGGTTTGCGTAATGGCTGAATGCCGCATATGGCTGGTTACGTTAGATTAGGTTTCAGTTGCATAGTATAATCTAGTCAATCACAATACCGTTGAATTCGTTGAATCGTCCTTTAGACTGTTTCACTTTGTTCTCAAGAAAGGAAGTTATATTAATGGATTAGAAATGAAAATTTAGTTGTTATGACTACTTTAAAGACATTAATCTCAATTAATAGAGGGAAAACTCGCTGAGGAATCTATTAATCGTAAAAATATTATTATGCCGTTTTAAGCATTATTATTATTATTATTATTATTATTATTATTATTATTATTATTATTATTATTATTATTATTATTATTATTATTATTATTATTATTATTATTATTATTATTATTATTATTATTATTATTATTATTATTATTATTATTATTATTATTATTATTATTATTATTATTATTATTATTATTATCATCATCATCATCATCACCATCATCATCATCATCATCATCATCATCATTATTACTATAAAATAAAAATAAATTCATTTTTATACATATTTGAAGTTATTTTCGTTTATCATTTATTACAAAATTTTAAGAGCAAATCGAATCTTGGTCATTTAAAATATTATTTATCATTTTAATATATTAAAATACTGCAAATAAATTAATTTAAATTACTTTAAAATAAGTATGCACGAATATTTATTTTTGATATCGCAATAGTTATTTAAATTTTGCCACAAGCAGTTTGAATTGCACTTTACTACCTATCTCATAGTATGAGATTTATCAGACTCTTGTGGCGCGTGGCAGCTAATGTAAAGTAATACTCTCCCGAAATAAGTGTCCGATTTGAAATAAAAAATCTAAAGAAACTATACCTCAAAATATGTCTTATATAGTAACTTGATATGAATAAATATGACAAGAAAGCAACTTATAAAACTACTTAATATAGTTAGAAGCTTTACTAACATTACCTAAATCCTTATATTTGCTTGGATTGCTTGGACGAGTTACTCCATGTCACATTTAAGACAAGTTGTATTTGAAGCCTAATCAATCCAGATTTAATACTTCTATGAATTCGAATTACATTTGCACGTGATCTAACAATTTTGCGTCGATCAAAGGGGTAGCTGATTTTTCTGTTTCCGACCGACTCTTCTAGCTGTTTGAGGGAATTACATTTATATAACTAATCATTCAAGTAATGATTGTCGTTGTCGATGTCATATTCGACTTACTGTCTGCTCTGATACGGAATATCAATAAATCCAATCTTTTATTGTTCTGTTTGAGTTTGCCCTTATTATTTCCTAGCAGGCACTGGTGCACATTTTGAATTTTTCCAGTGACAAATTTGGCTTTTTTCTTTGTTTTGCAACTACATGGAATTCACGGTTCATTTTACCTGTTGTTTTTTGCTGCATATCCAGAACCACGCTTTTCTACCAAGATAAGATGAGTAGAAAGAAACACCAAATTGACCGATCATTGAAATATCATCTTCAGCTTGCAGTCCTTCCATAAATCTATTCTCATCTTTCATCATGTTGGATTTATGCAAAAGAAAATTAGTTATCTTTTTTGACATATTGCTGGAAACTTACATACGGTACACTGAAGTACAGGACTATAAGTCTATCAAATTAAATAATATTTAGTTTTACGTAGTATAATATATCTTACACGAAATTGGAAATTACCAAGTCGCATGCAATGGCTGGACGTGATTACGTTAAGTGCGTAGGAGCGACTTATCTGTTAAAATTTCCAAAATTATCTGGATTTCCTCCTCCCGTGACTTATACGCAGGATCGACTTATAGGGCGGAAAATACGGTAAACAAAATGAAACGAATTTCCAAGTTTATTATTTTTATTCAGACCAACCATAACAAAAAATCAATTTTTCTATTGATTCTATCATCAAAATGAATTTACAATTTACAATAAAATTTTAACTATGCGCACACAGACACACAAAAACATTTTGAGCAGGCCGAAACAATACCTCTACGTCGTTTTTTAAACAATCGTAAGATAAACTTTGTTTTTAAAATAACTATCAAAAAGCTGTGTTTAAACTTTTTGACTTCATACAAAAGCCACTTTTGACATATTTTGCTCGATGCTATAAACAATTCCAATTGACGTTTCGAAATACAATTAAAATCCAGCAAATATAGAAATTGGAAACTTTTTTTGGGACACGGGAAGTAAAAGACAAGCAATTTTTACAAAATATGAATACATAAATATTAATCTTTTTGTAAGATTATATTTTTTCTTAACACTTGCAACTCCCTATTTATTATAATGATTCATTTACAACATATATCTTCATTGGCAAGAAATCTGTACTCACTAAGTATTCTGTGTCGCAAGGAGTTTAAAAATTTGTTGAAATTCAAATGATAACATTCTTGTTTCTGTTTTATAATTGCCTCAGTTCTGTAATTATCCACAGTATAAAGTTCCATAAAAGTAAAAAAAAATGCTAAGGGCAGAAAAACTATGAAACATTAAATTTTTAATTAAATTAAGCTTATAAATTTAAGTAGTTTCTGGAAAGATTTGTTGCAAGCTTCGCGCTGAGATTATTTGTACTAATAATTCTGTTTTTCTTACAAATTTATTTGAATAAATTTTCATCATTTTGTTGATAAAATATTTAATATTACAGATAACATTAAGCACGTCCTCATTACCGATAATAATAATACGTTTCCATTTTCAATAAAAACAGAAAGTTGTAAAGAAGATCCGGTTTTCTCAGAAAACCCAAATTTTTGCAAACAGGAAAAAGACAAAAAACCTTTTTTGATATTGGAAGGAGATGGAACAGATGAAGATCAAGCCGATGTCAAATTTATTGTTACAGATTCCATCAATACGGAGGAATGGAATGTGAAATTTGAAAATCAACATGAGTTAGTTTTGTTACATTTTTACTAATTAAATTCATTAATTTTATTAAGTATTTATTTATATTTCGCATTCTAAAACTCATGTTTTGGGTTTTTCTTCAATAAAAAGTTCCAAATATTTCTGAATTCATTGTTTTATATTAACATTGTTTTTATTAAAAGTTTATTTTAAATCTCGTAACTAAATTTCAAACAAAGTATTTTTATATCATGCAATGAATTTTGTGCAAATGAATTTTTCTACTAAAACAGCTTTTGTCATACATCTTCATTTTCTTAGTGATTTTGTTTCAGCTTGATTATTAGGACTTGATTGACTTACCTGTCTATTTAGTTCAAGGAGAGATTAAAAAGGCGATTTATATAACTGGTTAAATCGATTACCAAAGAATCAAAGAGACTCTTTAGATGCATATGACTTGTGGTAATCATATTGTCATATTACGTCATTCAAAGTGAGATCAATCTTTCGGTCTCTATGGAACTTTTTCAGACATTTTTGAATTCATTATTTTATTTTCATCTGGTGCCATCAATATAATATTCTACAATCATAATAATAACAATACGTAACAGGGTTCACTTTCCTTTATTTTGACACCTCAATATCAAAGTCTTGGTATGGTTTGATTGAACACCATAATTTTGTATCAAATCTCATCGGCTGCCGTGAAAATAAGACTTACGTCTAGTCTATATTGAATAATCAAGACAGCATATCAGGTTACGTAATTCAGTTAAAAAGATCAAGAATTGTGTTCATTGAGCTTTTTGACAATCATTTAGTTGATACTGAACCTTTCAAATTCAAATAGTCCAATTGTTACGTTATCTATTCCAAACCCTTTTACAATGAAACGTTGTTCTAAATATTTTTATTATTAAAATAATTAATTATTATTTTCATAAATTTTAAATATATGTAATCTTGAAAAACAATGTAAATTGAATTAATAGTATAATTTTAAAATATAAAAATCGTATTGAGAGGGTTAATGCTGTCACTGAAGGATGAATTCAAGGGGATGGAGCGATTGCCCCCAAGAAGATCCCGAAGTTGCGTTTTGGTACTAAAAATTATTTAAAATAAGATAATCGTCTTTATTTTTGTGTACACAATTCTACATAGAAAACAAATAAGATAAGAAAACAATCATCATATTTTAGGGTTAGGTTTTACTACTCAACCTTTAACATAAACAAATCGTTATTTTATTGTACTCACATAGACAGAATTCGTTTTAATCCCATAATTCGTGTTGTTGTTTTGTGTTATTTCAGACTTAAGGTGGTTACATGTTTATTGCAGAGAAAAATTGGCATTTTTGTGCAATAAAATATATTTAAAGTAAAATTATTATGGGAAGGTTTTCCTAATTAGGTTAACTGCCTGAACCAGTGTAAAAAATATTCGTCATATCGTTTGTTTTCGTATACGCTTTGGACCTCATTTCAGAAAAATATTTTTCAAATTTATCACTTTCAAATAATTAGTGATGTTATTTTGACTCGTTTTAGGAAATCTCAATGTTATTCAGTTATGTATGATAAGACAACAGATGTGAATAGTGTTTTGCAGTTATCTTTGGTGTTGCCGTATGTTCACGATAAAAAAAATCTGGAGATGTCCAAGAGCATATTTTTCTAAATAGAGAAACTGGGCAAGAGTCAAAAATATCTTGGAAAATTTTAGGGCAATTAGTTTTGAAAACTTTATTTTGAATGCTGTTGATAGGGTTGGTGTAACGGCGGATGGATGCTCGGTAATGATTTCGGAGAAAAAGGAGCTGTGAAAGAGGTTTAATTGGAAGCTACAAATGTAGCTTATTGTACATGTTATCACGCATTGAATTTGAATATTTTAAAACTCGTAATGTAAAAAATATAAAAAAAACTATTAGTTTAGTAAGTCAAATGTGAGAACCAACATGTAAATAATCAAAATTTTAAGACGAGATTAAAAAATGGAGTAATAAATGTCTGGTCATAGCCTATGACCATAGGTAACTCATAGGCAAAAATTGTTTCTTTTATCAACACAAAAGATATACATGCAAACATACATAGAAATTGTTAAGTGGTCACCGCCACCAAAAAATCCTTGTAATAAACTATTATCGTGGCACTTAACGTGTTAATTATCTAATTTTAACATATTTCCGACCCTGCTAGCAATTTCTCATTTTAATTTTCAATAAAAACTCATAATTTCATAATGATGAAATATCAACAACATTCCTGTCAACTGACGGCCATCATAATATTGTTTTTCATCAAAAACTTTCATTTTAATGTTATTAGAAATAAATACAATGTTTTCTCAAATTTTTAAAGTCAGTAAATTTTTATGGTAGAAATGAATTTATCCGACAAATTTTGTTATAAATATTGAAAGGGAAAATTGACTGGAGTGGACTGTAATGTCAACAATTTTCGACTTTATACTTAGTTTTTCGGCATATTTATTTGTAAATGTAATTATTAGCTAGCGGTTCGTATTTGAAACGGGTAGTTCTCATTCATTTCAAAGCAATATTTCATAACAAAATTATTGTAAATATTTTTAAAGATATTTTTAAATTCCAATTTACACCTTACTTTAGAGTAACAATGCCCAAACTTATTGTTACTTGGGTCAAAAAATAAAATTTATATATTTTTCAATCTTATTAAAAAGGTATAAATCCAAATTAAGTGTATTTTAGTAGTGATTACATTCTATTCAAATAATTATATATATATATATATATATATACCGAGATTCAATATAAAAATATCATATGAAACTAATTACAAAGGACAACATATAAGTTCCAATAAAGAAAATATTAACGGTATGGCGGCATTCAACGTGTTAATATAAAATGTGTAATGCGTATTAATTAATGATTTGTGTCTCGCAAACATTTATACGACAAATTGACTTGTACTTGTTCGGTGAATTTATGATAAATATCGCATAAATTCCTGTGTATCGTCTAGATACATGTATCCCAATCGTTCCAAATGAATTAATCTTAATTTTGACACATAAGAACAATGCACATATATATATACACATTTAACATTATACATAGATATAAATTCTCATTAATATATAATGCAATTTCCGTGGACCTCTAGCGTCAGTTATATATATATATATATATATATATATATATATATATATATATATATATACGAATTATCAAATTTTCAATTTGCGTTTTAACATAATTGCTATCATGTCTCAAGTATCGTATTATTTGTGTGGTCGTCTATTTTAAGTGGTAATGGATGATATTACTTGTATAAATCATCATATCATCCTCAGATATGTTGCTATGATAATTCAGTTTTTTGTTTCAAAATCCGTACAAATTTATAGTAAGTGCGATTATTGATACAAGAATTCAACTCTCAATGATCTCATTAGTTTAAGCTCGTGACATTGCGGCATGAATTTTGTTTTAATTGACTTGGTTTGAGGAAATGTTTTAATTAAACTAGAAATTAACTTTTAGATTCCATTCTAATCTTTCCATTTCTTTACTCGCTGATTAAATCAGAAAATTTTCTAACAGATTGAATGGATTATTAAAATTAAATGCAGTTAGAGTTTGAATTTCTTTAGTTAATTTTCATTATTTTTCTAAAACATTTCATAACTAATCGAATAACTTTTAAATTGCAATTGTGGAATAAGAATTTTAGCTCATTGTTACACACAGTTAAAATTGACTTTAGAGGACGCAGGTTTTTTTTGGGTAAAGTGCTTTGGTTAATCAAAAAATATTGTCTAAATCATATATTTAACTTTGCCCTCTTATTGAGGTGTAATAAACATAAATTTTGACGAAGAAATGCTTAATGCGGTTTACTTCGTCTCCAACTTTGGTTGCATTACTTGGAAACCATCAAATCCTTAAGTTAAACAGAAATCGAAATGGTTGAAAATTTTTCAATTACATTACTCAGGCATCGTTGATAAAAATTTCGGTTATATTTTGTTTTCAAATGATATTAATTTTAAAAAATATTCGGCTATGAATCAGGAAAGATATCAAAAAACATCGACATCCTTACTGATTCATAGTCAAATATTTTTAAAATATAATGCCATTTGAAAATGAAAAGAAATCAGTGGAGAAAATTCTAAAGAAATTCTTATATTTTATTGCAAACATTTTTTCATCAAAACAGTTTTTCAGGAACTAAGAATAAATTTTTGTTAATCATATTTGATGTTGTTCCTTCATAAAACCAATAAAACATTTCAAAATCTTGCTTTTTAAATAAACTTTTAAAACGCATTTATGCGAAACAGTTGAAATTTCATTAATGATAATTGAAACTTCACGATATTTTTTTAATTAATTTTCCAAACTTTTCTCAAATTTCTATAGAAATATGTTTTACAACCGTGAACCTTAAATGTAATGAAACTTCGAAGTCCCCATTTGTTTTTCAGCTGCGTAACAATTAGGTAGCAAAAATAAGCAATGATTCGGCGTCTCCAACTAACAGGGGTTTATTAGATGACTATTTCACATCAAGTTACTAAAATTTGCCTCTGAAAAAGCTAGAAAGAAACAATTAAATATATTTTATATACACTGCTTAACAAAATTATATCCGATTTGAATTTTTTGCGATTTTTCGGTTAGCTAAGAGTGAAAATTTAAATCATTATGATAGTTCATAAGAGTCGATGATACGACGTGATGCAATGTATTGTCTTTCCCATTCCTATTTTCCCATACGTTGAAGACTTTGTCGATTTTGGTCATTTTCACACATAACATAATTATAACCGCTTTTCATAATAACACTGAAACAGGATTTTATTTTGAATTTCAATACAAATTAAGGCCACTATTGGGGCTAATAACTTCAAAAATACGATTAGGCACGGAATTACCTAAAGTTGAAAGAGTATATACTTATTTCACTTCATGCATGAAGAATTGCTGCTTTCAACTCAGTGACCATCTGATACTGGCGATTATGGTCATAAGATATCCCACAAGTTCTCTAGATAGTTGCAGTTCGGCGAATAAGCTGGCAGATACAACACGGCAATATTTTCCTCCAAGAGCCAAGCTTTGGTTCCAATATCCGTTTACCTGATCGGGACCATTCAAGTTGAATTTATTTTCGTCTCTAAATATCACCTATCAAAATAAAAATATGGGAGGACTGCATGAATTAGCACAAAAGCCTGTAATTCATTAAAAAACTCACTTTAGCCCAATCGCGACCCATATTGACTCAACAGAAATCAAGTCTGGATGTTTTATTGTGATCCTTAAGACAAAGAGAAGATTACGTCTTTGATATAATGAGGATTGGATTGCGTTTTAGTGTTCTCCAAATGTTCAAATGTCATTTTTAAGTTCTAAACAACCTTTTGACGTGTTTGAGACACCGTATCAACTACTTGCCGCTGAGCACACTCTGAGAGCTTCATTTTTTGCCCGGCGTTTTTTTCACACAATACTTTAGAGGATTTCTCCAATAGTTGCGCACAACTCGATCTGATCTGGAAATTCGTCTGGCTACCTCTTTTGGACACGTTTTCCATATACAATGCCATGATTTCTTTACCACGTGGCATGATGGCTGGTACTAAAAATATAGAACAAATACATAATCAAAACACAATAAATACACTAAAATAGCGTTTAAAAATAATTACCCGAGTAAAAAGCATGTCAACTAGTGAAATGGAATGTCAAAGCAACCACGGTTATAATTTTGTTACGCTAAAACAGTAAGTGTTTTTACAATATATTAAAATATTTTATAATAAGAAAAAATATTTTCATACACAACAATACAAATTTATTCATTGCTATATGATAGATAATAATAAAAAAAGATTTCATTAATTATCTTCTTTGGCATATAGATATTTTATAAAATCAAAAGCGGTTATAATTATGTTAAGCACTGTACAAAGAACAAGTAAATATAAACTTCATCAAATCTTCTCGTAACATATTTCATTCATTCAAAATGTCCAGCTGCTACGAAGGCATCAAAATATATTTTACTAATGGATCTAAATTTGTGGTTACGGTGTTATTTTTTATATAATTATTAAATAATCAAAATCACTAATTAGTTTATTGTTTTTAATTATGGGATGATAGATATAGTTAAAAATATTTATTTTACAGTTTAAATTTCACTAGTTTTTCATATCAATTTCTGCTATTTTTGCAAAATATTTTTAGTTTTTATCAGTCTTTTTCTGAAGGAATCCGAATCATTACGCCATTCTGATAATTGCATATTCTCCTTATTAAAACCGCGAGTTTAACTGGACACGATTTCAGCTCTGAATAAATACGCAAATATTTTGTACTTTCAGCATTGAATGGTTGACAGATTTAGAACACCATTGACACCCCAAAATTTGTTGTCCGCGATGGACCACTCATACTTTGCTTTAAAATAAGTTACTTTTTTTCATTCTCAAAATACAATAAAATCTTATCATTTAGAGGTAATTGACTTGGTTTCCGCTTAGAGATCGAATGAAATTCGTTTTACTGCTCAATCAGTCATTTACAAGCGTTATTTAGTCATTTATTTAGTCATTTATTCTATATTATTATCCTTTCATAGAAATATTTTTGCTACTGAATAATGGTATTATTATATTGTTAATAGTTTCTGTTGCATCAATAATTGATCATTGAATAGCAATTATAGAGATAGATGGAGATTCCTAGAGTACTGGGCAAGACTAGTAGAAAAATCGAGAATTAAAATATTAATTATGTATTATTAAGAATATTTGTATCAAAATTATTATTTATTAATTGGTGCTTAATTAATTTTTCTAATCGATTGGTAAACTGAAAACTAATAAGATTATTGCAAAGTGATATACTTGTATATCTGCTTTGGTGTCAATATAGATTGTGAGCTGGCTGATGAGGATGGTGATGATGATAATGATAATGATAATGATAATGATAATGATAATGATAATGATAATGATAATGATAATGATAATGATAATGATAATGATAATGATAATGATAATGATAATGATAATGATAATGATAATGATAATGATAATGATAATGATAATGATAATGATAATGATAATAATAATAATAATAATAATAATAATAATAATAATAATAATAATAATAATAATAATAATAATAATAATAATAATAATAATAATAATAATAATAATAATAATAATAATAATAATTTTTTCTATTCATCTTATTGTTTTTTAAATTCAGCACAAAGTCTTATTACTGATTAGAGAAGTTTGCCTATTGTTAATTTGTACAAAATATATTTATTATTTGATTATTTATTTGTCTATAATATAAAATTGTCAAATTCAGGTTAAGAGGAGAAAATGTTATACATTCGTTTCTAAAATGACAATTTTTGATTCATGTTTTCATGTATATTTACACAAATGCTAGCTTCAAAAGCAGTATACTTCATATGTACACATATACTGCTTTTGAAATAATATTTTCTTGCTTACGGGTCAAATCTGGGGTAATCACAAACCATGTTTTAATGCATTTTTATTCCAATAGCTATTATATGTTTAAGTGTTACAAATTATTGTATTTCGTATTTAGAAAACGCAGTGGTGGCAATCAGGAGGATAATCATGGATTGACAAATAATCAGAAGGCTAAATTGAAGAATTGCGAGCAGTTATCAAATAAGATAAATCCCACAAAGGAATCAAATGGCAAAGAGAAAAAGAGTAAAAATACCTTTTATAATCTTTTATGTAATTATACAATGATTTATGGTCACACAAATATAAATGGTTAGATCATTGATTATTGCCATACAACATATTATCACTGGTTAATTACTTTATTAACTTATATTTACCCTTAAAACATTTTTAATAAATTCCGTTTCGGATAATTAATAAATTATTCGGCTTTCTTAACAACTTCTGTCTATTCTAACAATTTACTTTACAATGATTTTGACAAAGTTTTAAAACTGCAATACTTATGTGAGAGAAAGTCTAAAGAATTGCGGTTTTTAATTTTGAATCCTAAAACCTGTTATTTAATTGGATGAAATTTTAAATTTAATGTTTTGTAAATCTATTATTGATTTATGAATTTTAATGTTTTAGTTGTGATTTGAAAATGTAAGCATTTGTTTGAAAATACTATGTGAAATATATAATATTAAGCTATTAACTTAAAATAAATAATATTTTTAAACTACAACATTGGGTAAAGTTAGGTGGTTTTTGACCCATAAACTGAGTTGTTTGGTACCCCACCTGAAATTAGTATATGGAACTATAAAATTGTTTTAGTCTATAATTTTACCATAAACACATGATATTTATTAAATTTCTGTTTTTAAAATTCTGTTAAAATAATATTATCTACCAATTTTTCTAACGAAATTTGAAATTAACACAAATTTGAGAACTGTCGAAAAAATAAAATTGTGTCTCACTTTATATATTATCCTGCTGACTGAAAGAGTTTTCTTTTTTTACTTAGTATGGACCGAAAGGGATACCAAGTAAGGACCGCTATCTCCTACATCTATCTACACTATTGTATGATGAATTTCAAAAGAAACTACCTTATAATCCAACAACATTTCATTCATATTCTTATTCTTCATAATAAATTCAGTTTATTTAAAATAAAGGTCTTGGACAAAAATTTTCTTCCATAATCTGTGACACTGTACCTAAATTTCCTAATAGTTTCCAGAACAATATTAGTTTATAATATTTAAAAATTATAAGAATTTATTGCTATTTAATTTAATTGCTATCTCAGAGTAATCCTTGGTTGCTTCTACTATTCCAGCCTATTTCATCTTATTCCACTTTGATTTTCGTTATTTGCTATTCAAGTCTTTTTTTTGTCAATGAAAATTTATAACTTTCAATTTCTGGTCAATCTTTTGTGTTGTAAAAGTATAACAAATTTCATAAAAATTTCTCGAATTTTTGTTCTTATACAATCGTAGTCAAAAGTCTAGTCTTGATAATAAATTGTATGAACTTAGAAATTTATATTTAATTATTGTTTGACATAAAAGCGCGCTAGAAATTCAAATCGACTGTCCTTTATCCATAATCAAGAGTTTTACTCTTGCGGGCATTGAACGATCAAGTTCTTGTATCTAAATTTTAACTGTCATTTGACCTCCCAAAAAATAAATCCCCATTATAAAATTTCAATTCAATAAGTAGCATAATTTTTGAGTAGCCGACAAATTCATGTGAAACGCTAACTATTAAGGATAGAAATACAAATGCTCAATCTAAATGGACCATCTTTTTATTGAAATGTTTTCTTCATCCTGTAAAATTAGAAGTTTGTCTATATTTGTTGGTCTAATTAAAAAAAAATCACGAAGGAGAAAATGCGGTGCAATTTAATCTTGCACTCACCCAATTATTCGAAATTTAGTCGTGAGATATATCAAATCAAACAGTTTTACAGCAGATTTTATCCATTTTTATAAAACTTCTCCTTTTTGTGATTTTGTACGAAGTCTACTAATATATAATTTAAGTATAAAAATGCGTTTCACAGAACGAATTTTAGTTTCTGGAAATTCAGTCGGCGCAAAGTTTTGATAAATAATATTTTGAATGTTCGATTGGACTGGATAATCGTAATTCATTGAATATAGATAATAATTTGATTATCATAGACATTATCTATATAGAATTATCATGAATAATGCATGTGAAAATATATTAATTTTCAATATATATATATTCGCTGCAAAACCCGAAAAATCGCCTGAGAAATTCACATTAAATTCATAATGCCGCACAAATTATTTTTCACTGCCTGTGAGAAATAAATATTGTGGTCTTGAAATAGGTTTGGAGTTTTCCAAAATAAATGTATTGTCCGTAAGCAATTTTTGGGGACCATTTTTCTGTTTGTTTTCTTGGTTGTGTCGAATTTTACAGCCACACAAATGTTTTTGCATTGCTAAATATATATGTACATTTTTATAATTTTTTTAAGTTAAAACACAGCATTTGTGTTTAACAGGTTTGTTCCATAAAATATTCATTATAATTGAATATGGTTTTGTAATTATATTTAAACTAGTCTACCTCTCCCCTTGCTGAGGAAAAAATATTATTAAAGAGTTTTCTAGTAATTTTTATATTGGTCACAAAAGATTTATAGAGATTACGGATTTTTTATGTTATAACGAGTTTTCATAAAATTTTTTATGTAGATGACGAAAATTTTATATATTGATTACTCATTTTCAACACATTGTCATACCAAGCCACTTTAATAAATAAATAGGTCACAGACACACAAACTTTATTTATAAATTTAATAAATACATACACAAGCATAACATAGTTTAGTTAATGTATGTTACACACAGTATATAGTTTACTTATTAAAAATCTAAATTAAGTACATACATACACTTACTACTGTCATGTTTTATTATTATTATTATTATTATTATTATTATTATTATTATTATTATTATTATTATTATTA
This sequence comes from Schmidtea mediterranea, assembly GCA_022537955.1. Taxonomy (NCBI): domain Eukaryota; kingdom Metazoa; phylum Platyhelminthes; order Tricladida; family Dugesiidae; genus Schmidtea; species Schmidtea mediterranea. Next base: position 164,358,565 of record CM039680.1, read on the forward strand.
TTATTATTATTATTATTATTATTATTATTATTATTATTATTATTATTATTATTATTATTATTATTATTATTATTATTATTATTATTATTATTATTATTATTATTATTATTATTATTATTATTATTATTATATTATTATTATTATTATTATTATTATTATTATTATTATTATTATTATATTTTATTATAAATATTATTTCTATTATTACAGGCATTATTATTATTATAACTACATTTACTATTATTACTATTACTACTTATTCAAAACTCAAACTATAAATTCGTAAAAAATATGAGGAAATTAAATATAAATCTGAAAACATAAACACTACTAAAAATCTTATTAAAAATCTACAAGAACAAGACTTGTAAAACTATAAAATTTAATAAAATGATAAAACACAATTGTTTAAATATTTTATTTCATAAAACATCTTCCATTATTGTATCCCCGCCATAATCATCTCCGACATCGAATCCTAAATAATGCCCAAAGGCAAGACTGCAATTTTCTCCCACCATATTCGCTTGTCGACGTTTGACAATGTGATTTTACTATTTTTAAAAGTGTATAATTGATCTTTGCGCATCCATATCCTAGACTGTGGCATTGTAAATGTTACGTTGTTGTTAAATTCTAAATATGACGGGTGCTTGATAACAGATCCCAATGATTTCAGTCCCTTTGCTTTCAGTCCCTTTGCTTTAAGGGTATCCTTTCTCTCCATTAAACTATAACACTTGGGTCTTAAAAAAACTCATTCCTTGTACCCTTACTATCACCCTTAAACTTTCTAATTATAGTTAAAGTTTCTTGAGTACAGGTTGTTTTGGTTAATAGTTTGATGTGTCTAAAAGGTTGTATCTTATCATTTCCGACAAAAAAGTGTCAAGTTTACAATCCTTAATCTCAAGTAAAAAAGTCCGTGTCACCGGCAACGATATTAATGCAGCAATTAAATTCCAGCTCAGTATACTGGAACTGGTACATTCGTAATTCAGACGATCTATCACAATTGATAGTGGAAGAATAACTCTTTTTTTATTATTCCGGCCTCCAAAGGGTGAAGTTATCGGTATTAGAGGATCAACATATTAATTTAATATAAAGAAGATCAATGTTTTTCATAAGTGGCATAATATTTTCTACAAAATTTGACTATGAATCAGATTTATTTAAAGTATTCATAGTCAAATTGTGTAGAAAATATTATGTCACTTATAAAGAAATCAGAGGTGAAAACCAAAAAAGTCCTTATAATCAATGTTTTTGTTTTAAGTGTTATCAACATTTGATGAAGTTTTAACAATCACAAAAAAAATTTCTTATATAATAAAAAGTTTCTAATAAAATGTTTGTTTTCCATTCATTTTTTATTGCAGTGATTAAATATTAATACAAACAAGTGAAACAATTAATTATTTATCTTATTAAAATGGTTAAGGTTAGCGGATGCTTCTCAAAAATTGCATTTAAAATTTATAAAGGTGAAAATATACATTTATTTTAATATTTACGTCTTTGATAGAAATTGAAGTTTTAAAATTTATTTGTGAAAATTATTTAAGTAATTTGCCTAAGTTCTTCTGAAGGTGTAAAACAATTATAAATTATTAACAAAGGAAACACAAGGTAGTTTTCAAAAAAATATCATTTTGTTGAAGACTCCCATAATAAATGATGGAAATGCAAGGCGTGGAGGCGACCAGCTGCGGATTCATCTATGTGTACCTGGCCTGCCCGGATGATTGAATGACAACTTAGCTACAGTCCACATTCCTACATAATCTTAAACAAATGTTGTTTTCCATATTTATTACCAGTAACATTTGTTCCCATATTAATGAAGCAATCTGAATGTATTGACTGATATGTATTTGGTTTCAATATTTATTATTAGTAGTCATTTATTTGGTGTTTTAATATCACCCTTTTGCTGACCAGATGTTCCTGTTGGGCGCGTGCAGCCAATGATTAAAGAGGAACGGCAGTCAATAAATAGCAGCGTGTCTAGTAACGCGAGCAATTATGCGGGGAACGCGAGCAACTTTGATTTTTCACGGATATTGAACAATGCCGCCTCTCGCATCTCTACAATAGCTGCATTGAATGGAGTCAATCAAATGTTCTCAACTCGGTCGGCAGCAACCTACCAGTCAATTACAGGCACTACTACTACCTCATCTACCTCACTTCTACAAGATACTGTACAGGAAAACGGTTCTGCTAATGCTAGCAGTAATAATAATACTAGCAGTGAACTCCTTTTATTTAACTCTTCTAAAAATGGCGCTCACAATATTTTGACAAATCCAGTCTTCGTTGATCATTCGCCAACCCCAGCTGGAGTGCTTCATCAACAACGTATCTAAATCTTTCGATATCACGATTTTACATAGGCTTCCGTATACTTTATATACAATTATTCAACGTAACCAATCATAATATATTATGATATTTTTAGTAATTGTTGGAAATGTATTTCTTTCATTTTGTATTTAAAATTCTCTTGTGCATTGTGTCTGTTTTGAAGGATTGCGTGTGAGTGTGTGTGATTATGTGTGATTATGTGTGATTACTTTATCAGCAGTTTGTTATTTATTTTGTTTACACGCAGATTTGTTAGCAGTTCGTTTGGTTTGATCGATCACTTTTATCATTTAGGATCGTAATTATGTTGTCCATTGATGCGAGTGTGTTTGTGTGTTGTTTTGTGTTTATTATTATTATTATTATTATTATTATTATTATTATTATTATTATTATTATTATTATTATTATTATTATTATTATTATTATTATTATTATTATTATTATTATTATTGTCTTGTTTTTTCAATTGATTCCTAGTAAATCTGGTTTGGGAATTTAGTGTATTAATTCTATTGTCTTTTGTAAGCTCTCTCTCTCTCTCTACATATATATCGGTCTTATCGTGTCATTTATTTCTAGTAGCATTTTTTTTTGAAATGACCTAGACAATAATGATTATGATGATAATAATAATTTAGATACAAATCTTGTGATAATTTGATTAATGAAACATTGTTTGTAATCAAATACAGCGTTTAGATATTTCATTTTGCTCAGCCTGGTTTTTGACATGTGTAATTCTTTATATTGTATTGTGTTGTTCTTTACCAAATGATGTAAATGATATTATTTATTATTTTGATTCTAATAATAATATTTATTATTATTATCGCCATTTATTATCATTTTATTTATTATTAATATTATTTCTAATTATTTAATATTGATTATTATTTATTATTATTGTTTATTATTAATATAATTTTTAATTAATCTATTAGTATTGTCTTTGTAATTATTAATATTATACAAACTATTAATTATTATTGAATTTGTATTATTAAATTTGAAATCTTAAATATTTTCATCGTTTTAATTTTTTACATTCAAACTACAGATTTTGTTGTTTAATATATATGTTAAACTAAGATTCTTGGAGCTACAATGTTATTGCAAATAAGAAAATACAAAATAAGGTAAACTTCAAAAATTTCGCCATAAGAAGCACAAAGTTATTTTGAATTTTGTCACTTGAATTGATTTAAACTAATTTCAACATTTGGCGTTTGAATTTCCAAAGGACATTTAACTTCGATTATTCTATGAGTGTGAAATGCAACATAGTAAATGGTTTGACAAGGGCAATAAAGTAATGTCCTTTAGTTTTAAAAGCGATAGAAGGGATACATTGCTGGTTATCCAAATTCAGTTTTAGAAGTTCCAAAGTTTGGCTTATGTTTCACATTTCTTTTACCAACATTCTAAAATTGTATGTTGTTATGTCAATGTTTGATTTGAGTCGTTGGCAGGGCCGGCTTTACGTACAGGCAGAGCAGACGGCCGTTTTATGAGGGCGGCGAATGCGTCTCATAATTTTAATACTTGTATGTAAAAATTGTAAAACAATATTCGAATTTTAAAAAAAATATCGTGTGAAAAAATAATAAAAAGAATAATCTCGGAACATCAAAGAGGACTAGAGGAGGCTTGTTCGTCTTTATTTGGTGTGGACGGGATAAAGGGATTTGCTTAAACGCTCACAGTACGATATAGCTAATTGATAAACTATACTGGATAACTGTAGTATTTATGAATTCCAACGAGTCGTTGGAATCTATTCTCACGGGGCGTTTGAACTCTAATAGACTTACCTTGATGGCAGTTATTATGACTAATCTAAAATGATAAATAGAATAAATTACAATATTTTCTCTGCGTCAGATTTATTCTCGGTAATATGGGGTTTTAATGTATTCATTGTAAAGGTTGGAAATCTTTTATATTGAAGTTTTTAAGAATAATATGAAGTTTGTTCTTATGGGAGATATTTAAGTAATGCCAGAGTTACATGTCTTGAATGGAAGCATGGAAGTATATTCAACAAATAATGAAGCTAATATTAGAAAAGCTGAAAATGTACTGTTGGACATTTCCGTTTCAATGCTTTCACTCGACTTAGCCCAGGGCTTCTTAAACCATGGGTCGCGACCCCATTTGGGGTCGCTTAGCAAAATTCTGGGGTCGCGAGAGATAAAAATACAATTTAATAGAAAATGTTTTTTAACTTGTAAACTTATTGTTATAAAGATAAAATAACAATTATCGTATATAAATATATCATAAAATCTTCTAGTTCGGAAAGATTGTTTGTACCTGCATTTCTATTAAGAGTATTGTAATAACTTGAATAACATTTACTATGAATTAGAAGATGTTATAGGAATTTTAAAAAAATATAAATTTATTTTTCTTTTATATTTGTATGGGGTCGTCAAGAAACTCGCAATCATAAATGGGGTCGTGAATTACAAAAGTTTAAGAAGCTCTGACTTAGCCGACTATAACATTTAGTTGACGAATTCCAGTGTTTCAGTTTTCCATTAAATTAATTGATTTGAAAACTTCAAAATCAATTCAAATATTTATTATAAACTCATGACTCAAGTTTTGAGAAGAGAATTAAGATGATATATGCAATTAGTGCTATCTTTCTATATAGCCGAAAGCAAGTCCAGGCTCATTAGAAATATTAGCTATCAGTATAAATTGGATCAAAATAAAAAGTACGAATTAAGGCAACGGTTAAATTCAAGGTAAGTGATACAAATATTAGTTTACGATTAGTACATATTATATTTATGGAATCATGGCACTTCAATTGTTTTGGACTAGTTTATTAGATCAATTTAGGTGGGATACTTAATGTGAATCCGCCATTTTACTTATAACCATACCAAAATGTTTAACAGGATTTATTGACGAATTCATTTAGTGAAAACTTTATAAAATTAGTTTGTTAACTGATCAGAGTCGCCAGTTCTCCGTTTGAAATTCCATCACATAAGATTGGAATTCTTGTACCCATTACTATTGTGTCTAGGTTCGAGCACTGACATATTATGGAGGTTTAATACAAACTATTTCTAATCCTAGCTTTTGTTTTCCTGGCAATTTAATTGATATTTTAGCGTTATTTCGTACACACTTTTGTTTAGGGTTAAGGGAAATCTTTAAAAATAAATCTAAAAAATGTTGAGGCTATATAAATAATAAAATAAAATCATTATTAAATCGAGCAAAACAAAATTTTAAAATCAAAAAACCATCGGAAAAGGATAATGCCGAGAATTGATAAAATCAATCTATGCAATATGATGAGGTCGTTCTTAATTGACAAGTACAAGTTCAATAGAGAAAACAAACAACAAAATGAAAAGAATAAACCACCAGAGAAGTCGAAAAAATAATAAAGCAATCAAAGTGTTGAGGTTGACAGTGAAATCTAGAGATGTTTTTTTATAAAATATTTTATAATTTAAAATTGTTCTAGCTCAATTTATATGACAAAAAATCCAAAATTAAAGTTATAATTTCATATAAAGTTTACAGTGTAAATGGTGCAAGGAACTAAACTAATATTTAAGAGTTTGAATAACGAATGCTTTCATATCTTTATGAAATCAAAATACAAGCCTCAATATATTTTTTTTAAAAATTCTTACTTATGGTGGGTTTATGGGAGTTGATAGTTTGAAACTGTATGATTGTTACCCAGACAACCCCATACAAATATTCTTTCTACCACCCGGCACCCGTTGCTAAGCAACGTTGGAACTGTGTTCAAGTGGGTAGATCATCGGCAAAAAGTAAGCGCTATTGCTAATGCTATAATTGACCGGAGGATTTATAGGTTCAACGAACTGCCGATAGAAGGCCTGCGCTCGATTTAGATTCTTAGGTCCCTTACAGAAGGTATTTTCCATTTTGGTGATCGTTTCTGATTTTAAATTCGGGATATTCAAATTGAGTTGAGTCAGATGACACTATAAACTCTTATTCATACAGGTTTATTAGATAATACAACATAAGGTTCGCAATTAGGATCACACTCTTCCACTTTGAGCCGCCCGACGTTTTGCGCGCTCAGATCTTCCTGGCCGGTGCTTGTTGGTTTTGACTTGGAGTGGGGATGAAGATGTCGCCTCTCGATAAGCCAGTTGTGCCGGAGTGAACACTAAGGGATAAGTCACTGCGGACCCTTCTTGGCTCGCCGACAGTGCTGTCTCTAGGCCCTTGATTTGTGTTCTCAGATTTTGAGTAAGTTGCCGTTCTCCGGTCCATCCCTTTTGCGCCGCCTCCATCTTTTGATAAATGGATCTCACCTTCTTCGGTTCAATCCAAGTTCCTTTGATCTGCTGGATCTCCCGAGTGATCTGCAGAAGCTGTTGTTGCAGATCCCGGTTGGCAGCATGGGCCTTGTCCAGCTCCCGTTGCAAAATAGGTAATTGATGCAATTCCATTTCTAAAAACAATAAATTTTAATCAGAATGATTTCTATAGTTGTCGGGAATTTGTTATTTCCCTACTTGTCAATCCATCGTCGTAAAGCATCTATGGCTTATCCCTTGATTTACTAACAAACTAATGCGAGGCAAATAACAAAACTAGCGTAATGCGGAGAACACAAGACTAGACTTATTTCCATAGGTTAAATACGGTATACCAGAACGCGAAGGTAACAAAATTTATTAAAAACAAATTTATTTAATTTATATGTTTATTAATAGTTTCTAATGTATCTACTTTCTTTTCGTAACATATCGATTCTTGGCGTATGGATGCTCGCGGTGAACTTCTGCAGATCTCCCTTCGTCTCGCATCTCTCTCGGTAGGATGCGCCGTGGGATTACTACGTTCATATCTGCCATACGTTCTCGAAGCTTGGGGTCATCCAACTTGTATGAAACGTTATATCGCGGGGCATACCCGCCTGTGCTAGGTATCCTGCCTGCCGCAATATCCGCATTGACTCTTTGTAGATACTGTTTGGCCTGTTCTACTTGTCGGTTCGTTTCTGCTTGATGTACCTTGAGGCGTGCCAGTAAATATTCAGCCTGACCTCGTATCTCCCTAGCCGGGTTGCGTCCTGGTTCTCTCTTGATTGCTACATATGGGAGATCGATTTCGTCAGAGTCCTTTTGTGTGCCGGAGTGGGTTTCACGCACCGAGGAGATAGAAAATCCCGCGTCCCACATCGTCTGCCTAAATCTGGCGACCGAGTGAGCAGTGAATCGAGCTATTACTGAGGATGCGTCAATCCACGAGTCTTCTATAAAACAAGAAAATAAATTAGTCGATAAATGACGTCTGACATTTTATCGTTTTGATTGTTTGGTTTCATAACTTATTCAGTGCGGTACACCTACGTTATGGGTCAAAACTCTCGATCATGGGTCTTATTCCAGTAATGATTTCCCAGTTCTCGCAGTTCGTTGATAGTGGCCCTGAATTCACATACGGCGTTATTCCATGGAGACATCCCTTCGAGAAAATCAATGAGGTTAACGCCTAAACCGATCTTGTTTCATCTTGGTTTAACAAATTATTAGTGATCAACTTTTTATTTAATGTACTGAATAAATTGCACGTTACCAAACTTACTCGGGGTGGTAATATTTAATTTTTTCCCTTTTTAATAGTTACAAATGTTTCTAATTATACTTATTTAATTCGATGATTTTTGTTTTAATAACTAGGATCTCTCCCCTATGACCCTCAAAGATTTACGCTCGATAGTTATTATTCCAATACTTTACGCTGATATTTGTAGAAGATCTTGATTACTACTTTTACTCGTATAATTGATTAGGCTATATTCTAATTATTTTTATCTTAGCGGAGATTATCCTATGAATAGTAAATGTTTTCTATTTATTCCTTCTAATTTTAATATAATGTATCCCTCTCAAACTCCTAAGCGTGCACATTGTTTAATTGTCGGCCGTTGAAAACGTCCATCGGCATGCAACTCATTTGACTCAACGCCACTTATAAATAGATCCTTAGCTATTAATACAAAAGATCTTGGAAAAAAGCTTGGTTTATTAATTCAAATCCTCATTTCCAAACTGCGATTTAGTCCCAGTATGGTTTAATATGATAGTAGTTTTACTCCATTCTCATCATGATTTCGATAAAGATCTGTTTTAAATACTATAACAAACTACCTTACTCTCACTAAGCATTTACGTTGATCATAAAAGCAATTCAATAACTATCCAATTTAATCATAATAGCATTTACGCTCGGGTCTAATTTAGTCACAATAGTAATATATTAAATTTCTAGTTTTAATCCTTATATTAATTTGATAAATGCCTAAGTTAATTATAATATCAATATAATAAATGTCCGAATTAATCATCATGTGGGGTTGGTGGTGTTGATGACCTTAACCCCATTATATACAAAATATTTCAACGCCCGCCAATGGTTACCCGTTGCTAGGCAACGTTGGAACTGTAACCATTGGTCACAGGACCTCCAAAGGTGAGTTCCGATGTCAGAACTGCTAAGGTTTAGTCCTATGTCGGGTTCAGCGGACTGCGGTTAGAAGGCCTATGTCCGTCTTGTCTTTCAGGTCCCTTAATTATTCCTCTTTTATTTTACTCGTGCGTATTACTCGTTATAAAGAAACAAATTAATAAAAACAATTTTATTTTATTTGGATTTCAATTCGTAAATCATTTCGTTTGGAGTTCAGTTCGTAACATTTGTTTTTTGCCTTGGGCCCGTCGTCGTAAGCCTAGCATGCGGATGGGATCGCTTGTTGGAAGGTTTCGACTTCTCTTGATCGCGGTAAGCCAGCTGTGCCGGTACGAAGACTAGGGGGTATGTCACGGCACTACCCTTCTGGCACGCTGACAGGGCGACTCCCAACCCTTTGATCTGAGTTCTTTGGGCTTGATTCAATGACTTCTTGTCTTTCCAACCTTGCTGGGCCGCAGTAAGGCGTTGGTACACACTCTTCATCTTTTCCGGTTCCGTCCATGTAGCTTTTATTCTTTGGATCTCCCGAATTTGTTGGAGAAGTTGGTGATGGAGGTGCGCGTTCTCGCATCTGAGTTCTTTCAATTCTCGACTGAGGATCCTGGTAACTTCCATTTCTAAATTAAAAATATTTGAGAAAATAATTATTGTCATCGCTGCTTTCAATACATAAATTAATCTCCTATGCCCGTGACCCATGTAACTTAGTGAACATCATCGTTTCCATAGAACTAATTTTCGGTGAATTTCGTTACAAATTATTTATTTAATTTAATCTATAGTTAGCTATTTGAACTAAGAAATCCCTTTCTTCGTAATATCCCAATGCTAAGTTAAGAAAACAATTTTCAATAACGTTGTTATAGTTCATCGTACTGATCGCTTGTTGGAATTTATTCTGTTTATAAGAGGAAAAGAAAATGCAAATAATCAAATTGAATTAACAACATTTATTTAAAGATATCAACTTATTCAAATATAGAATGTATTCTTATCTTTGGAATCTGTGTCGCGACGAGTACGACTAGAAAACGTCCATCGCGGGTGTCGGCGGGCATATGCATGCTCGTCTTGTTGCCTTGGTCCAAGTCTGTCTCGAATCGCTGGCTGAATCAATTTTTCAGGCAGAATCAGTGTTGTTAGAGCAGTCATTTGCAAGAGCCTTGGGTCGTCAAACTCGAACGAGACCCCATAATCAGGTGGAGATTCTTCGGTACTATATATGGTTCCACTAGCAATGTCTCGATTTACCTGCGCCAATCTCTGCCTGGCCATCATTGCCTTCCGGTGGTATTTTTTCTCTATTTCCTCCATCTTTATAGCACTGTATTCGGCCCGTTGGCGCGCTTCTCGTGCTGGATTTCTACTGGGCTCGCGCCTAATGGCGATACTCGGCAGTTCGATCTCATCTCCTCTATCATTGGGCCGTCGAGGCCAATTGGGTCCACCATACGTTGCCAAAGCGTACCCTTGGTCCCATAGCGCTTGCCTATAACGAGCGGTGGAAGCGTTTGACATCCGGAGCGTTACGCGGGAGTCATCACTTCATCCTCCATGTGCATTTCTACAATCTAAAATAACCATCATAATTATCGTTTATAAGGCAAATAAGATATTTTTGAGTCTATATGTTACTTATGAATAGCCTAACATGGACTTAAAGCTACTAGTTGGTTGGGTGATATCAATTTACGGTCAATTATTACACGGAAAAATCTAAATTCTCAGAATGAAATAGTACCTGGTCGCGATTCGTCCCGTCAACCCGTGTTATGTGTAGCTACTTGGTCTCGTCGTCCATCACTTCTTCGTTCCTGAGTGTTCTGTTTGTTTGAAACGGGTGTTTGTCATTGGTTTGACATATTGTAAGATGTTGATTGCTAGCTGACAGTCGGTATTTATATTAGAACCTTTGATTGATTTGCCGCTTGACTAATGAATTTAGTGTAATTGTTCTCAACTCAAAATTTAATTAGCGTGATAATTAATTTAATATTTTCGGGGAGTTTCGTTAATAAAAAATGTTTATGAATAATATTTATTCAATGTTTAGATCTTATCACATTCCTCGGTTTACTAAAGGAACTAACAAATGGTCGGTACTAATTACACGGTAAAACTAACCGCTGTTTAGCATTTTATTAATCAGTATTCCAGGTGGTTAGATTAGTTGAGGTTTGTTTCATTATTTAATATTATTTCTCAGCTAAACGGCATTCAAAAATTCACCATATTAATCTGGTGATTTTGACTTCTCACTATTCAATTTAGTTTCAGAAAACCTAGGTATCGCCTATTTTAGTCTCGACAATTAGTCTCGATGATAATCAGTATCGGATTCTCATTCGTCTCTACAGGCGTGGATTTTACTAACTCCATGTGGACTTATTCTCACTATTCATTTCATACCTGCATGGATGCATTGCCGGTCTCTTTACGAGTTCGTCAAACCCTCAATGGTGTTTCAGTCAAAAGGATTTGACGCTAGGTTACTTCTTCTTTTGGATCACTCGTGAATGTTCTCGTGCATATCCAATTTCGGTAGAATGAACAATTAACTACTTATTGTGATTATTTATTCAATTCACTGAAATATTTTGTGTTCTGATTTTTCTATGTTTTATATTAATGCATGATCTCTTTCATAGATGAGCGTTGTTTCTGCTTCGTTAGTAATAAATCAATGTAGTTTCTATTTGATTTCAGCGACTTGGTTGCGTACTATTAAAGTCGACTATTATATTGATCTATTTATTTTTAATTATAGGCAATTGTTAATCACGGATGGTTCTCGTTAGGTTTCTCTGGACATCTAGTTTACGTTCTCGTGACATTAATTTACCTAAATAGTCAAATATCTATTGAATCCCTTCATTCAATTTCAACATTTGCTCTTTACCGTCGCTTTCTCCTGGTTACGTTTAGCAAATTATAATACGTTGCATCGTTTAGTTATTTTCCTTACTTATACTCAGTTAGAATCATTCTCGTCAATCTTAGGCAAATTTTGTCATGTTATTACTTCTATTAAGCTCTAATGATTCACATCATTTTAAATGCATTATGGTTATTTCTATTACCTTAATAATTTACAATTTTTATGCATTATACTCAACTATTACTAGTACAGCTAATCCTTTGTAATTCCTTGGTTAACTTTAATAAGTAAAAGTTATTTTTGTCAGTATTTACACCTTTAATTATCTTCAACAATTTTAATACTGTTAGTTGTTCCGTCAGCTTAACATCTTTCATTATTTTCTGCAGTTTTATATAACTCACTATTCAAGTTAATTTAATACTGTTAATTATTCTCTACCGTTTTAGTATAATTCCTTATCTTCATTGATTCAGTATTTTAATTATTCTTCATAGTTTTAATACAAATAATTAGTTTCTCAATTTAATTCTTTTAATCATTTTTAGTGTTAATTAATTAATTTCGTCCGTTGGATACGATTGATTATTCTCATCAGTTCTAACGCCTTTAAACTTTTCATTAATTTTGATATATTAATTTTTTTATCAATTTTAACACGTTTAATTATTTTCATCAATTTTAACACACTTAATTCTTTTCATTAATTTCAACCCATTTAATTATTTAATTTTATCACGTTTAATTATTTTCATCAATTTTAACACCTTTAATTCTTTTCATCACATCGATTTCGAGTTTCCGCCTCCCGTATCCTTCAATTTGATCTTAAGGAAATTATGTTTATATTAGAGTTTACGAGTGCCCACTGGACTACTCGGTGTGATCATTTTAGCTGATGTATAGAATTGAATTTAGGTCGAATTTTCGGGAGATGGGTGAAAGAGAGCCAGCCAAAAGACTAGTCCTCGATCTTCCCACAGCCCCTATAACGAATAGAGTATTTACGTTCGAGGCCGTCGTTACGCACGACGGAACTCTGACGGACACACACTATAGGCGGAGAAACCGCACTTACACAGTGTGACTAGTTATGTTTCAGTTTACTGACTTGCATGTTGTGTGGCTGTGGGTCAGAAAAATTTCGACGCATTAATCAAATTCGCTTTCTGAATACATATATTTTTAAATACAATTAGATCATAGTTTGTCCATTAGCTCAATTCAGGCATTCAAAAACATGCGACAAAGGATTTCCAGACACACGAGCAAGTAGAGCTTACCTATAAGTTACTTGAGTTCGCGATGTGGAAATAATTGCCGAGAGTTGTTTCTGTCAATTATAGATTTCTAACTAAGAGAAATTTGTTCACTGAGTGAAAATATGGTTAAAATTCTGTGAAAATGGATTGGTATATATACCTGTTCTGTGACCCTAACCTTGCGTGTTAATTTTTATGCGGTAAAACAAAATTTGACCTTGGTATTACTTGTCTAATTTATTTCTAATTTTTATTATTTTCTCGATTTATTTGACAATTTATTCATTAACTTTTAATTTTAATCATTTCTGACTAAAATTATTTTATTTTTATTTCAATTTATTCATGAACTCTTTTCTTTTTCCGTAAATTATCAATTTTTGGTCAAATCTTTTGTTATTATGCTATTTCTATGTCAGTTCGTGCAGATCTTGGTGCATTTGTTAATATTTTAATTTACTTTTGTGTTTTTCCATTTTATATTTTTAATTATGTGTTTTCTCGCATTTTGAGGTGGTTATTTGGTGTTTATGGGTCCGATTTTAAATTTTGCATGTTGTGTTTGCGTGCTATTTCCAATCCATTTAAACAAAACCTTGTACTAGCCCAACAATCATATTAATTTAAAAAGTGCCTAATTTAATCAGAATACTAATTTAATAAATGTCTGAATTGATCATAATATTAGTTTAATACATATCTAATTTAACCCGAATAATAATTTAATAAATATCTGGTTTAATCAGAATAATAATTTAATAAATGTCTCCTTTAATCATAATACTAATTTACTTTACTGTCGTTACGAATTTTGAATCAAAGGTAAGTTCTAATTCCGAAAAAACAGCGTATCCAATACCGCCGTGGATTTGCCCATTCAACTCCTAGCCTCGACCAACGACTTGCGAGAACATGGTGGGATTGCTACGCATACTATAGGGTTAGTTAAAACAGTTGCTTGGTCATTCGACAATAGTTTGGGTAAATTAGCCTGCATCGCCTTCTCTTTTACTAATTAATTCCTTGCAAGATACTGCGAAACTTCATCAAGACAACACGAGTCACTCAACTCAACGATTTTATTTAGGGCATGAACAAAAGGCTATCATGATTCTTTGATTATTTTCGTTAGTGGATCTTCACTGGTGATGGCTCGTCGACTAAGTTACATCGGTGCTAAGGCTCAGTAATGCATTAATATTGACAAAGAAAATTTAAATAGTTACCCGTATATGGAGATTTGCTAGTACTCGCAGTGTTAGGTTCCTCGTACCCTTGAAGTTCTCTCGAAACTTGTGCGTGTTTTCTCGACATATCAGTAAGTGAAATATAATGCATAATTTCTCGCCAAGTTAACTTTTATATTTAGTAGGCGTGCCAATAGGCGAGAAAATTTATGGCATGCGCACACTACCACGACCGTGTTAGGAGTGCGTGTCAAAAATTAATTTAGTTGGCCTATTCATCAATTTATCAGTGGCATGTGCGTGCGCCCTTTTACTGTAAGTAACTGTGTTGATTAGATTTGAATGATTAACATTTTAGGAATTTGTGGGCACAGTGCATATTGTTTTTGTCTAATCTCTTCTCATGACATTTTTGAAAAGATCGTTCCTATTTTCTCTTCCCATGAACTTATTTATGGGACCGTATTTCTCTAATTTCGACATTTGGTTATGGGTTAGATGGGAATCCGCTATCGACATTCTTATTGATCAGATTTTTTCGAAAGAACTATTGGTGAAGGAACCCTTTTTTTGGGATTATCACTGAAATTGACACGCAACTGCACGGTAAAATATATTCATTATGATCCCTAATTGTGAAAGTATTAGTTCCTAGGTCGGCTCCGTTTGTTTCTGGATTCCTATGTTGGTTAATCAGGTCTTGGAGCTCTCCCTCAAGATGATTCTGAGATATATTTGAGGATCAATACTGCTGGAACAATATCGATTGTGCACGATTGGGATTTTCCTATCATCATCGTAAATCTTTTATGATACGATTTTCAAGTGGAGTTATAGTTTTACTGACGTTCTTTTAATGATGAAGAGTAAATTTGTTTATTTCTTTTGCATTTTTCTATCAACAGTGTTAAATTAACCTGATGTACATTTGGCGTTTGGCGTGCAATATATTATTTAGTAAATTTCCGTTATTACTTGGTTCGTGTAACCGATAGTTATCGTGAATTTTTATGGGTAAGTTGCCTTGGTAATTTCCTGATAGTTTGTTTCGTTGTGTGGTGTTAGACTCTAAAACGACACTCGCGTGTTTTCCTTTGCTATTTATGGGTGGTGTTTCGAGTTTTGTTTCATGATTCACTACGTTAGTTAATTCGTTCTGGGAAAAAAACTTGAACGTTGATACGCATTTGGATTTTTGGGTCCCTTTAGAACTTTTGTATTCTCCTTGGAAGGTTATTAATTTGGGAGTTAATTTCGCTTAGAAAACTTTTACCCTTTTACTTTGGGTTATTATAATTTAAGAGTTTATTATCCTTATATATTTACTGTAATAATTAGATAAATTTGGGTGTTAGTCCCATTAAGATTCTTTGCATTTTAACTTTAGGAATTATAGCACTCCGAGATTTTAGTTTCATTACACATCTTTACATTTTAATTACAGCATTTCGAGGTTTTAGTTTTATTAAAAATCTTTTAATGACTTTAGAAATTTTAGTAAAAATCTTTATATTTTTAGCATAGCATCTCGAGGTTTTAATTTTATTAACAACTCATTTACTAATTTTAGCAACATTCTTTATATTTTGAGCATAGCATCGATTTTACTATTAAAATCCCGTCACCCTCCCTTAATTGATCCTAGGGCAAATTTGTGTTAATATTAAAAGATTATGAGTGCCCACTGGACTACTCGGTGTGGTGATTTTGAGCCGTTTGTTGTAAACAATTTTAGGTCGAGTTTATGGGAAATGAGTAATGACGAAACAGCCAAAAGACTATTTCCCCTTTACCCTTTCCCTCTATACGGAATGATATTGACGTTTAAGCTCCTGCGCTCTCACGCCGGAGCCTTCACGGGCACAAATTATTGGCGATTGTACACGCACTTACACAATTCGATTATATGTACGATTTTAATTACTTGTAATGTTGTTTCGGCTGTGGGACGGAAAAATTTCGACAAAAGAAAATCTATTTGTTTAGGTAAATATATTTCTTCCACATAATACATCATAGTTGTCGTTAATAGCATAGCATAATTTTCGTTCATAGTACATCATAATACTCTCCCCACGCCGACTCCCAAGCAGAGCTCATTCGAGGTTGCAAGGACGCGACGTGGAGAGAGTTTTCGAAAATCCTCTCACTCACATTCTAAAATTCCTGGCTTCCACTGGTTGAGAGTTAAATACGATTCAAGTTTTTCAAAAACTGATTTTTGGTTAAAAACCGCTTAAAAATTATGTGAAAATGAATCGGTATATATACCTATTGTACGACCCTAACCTTGCGTGTTAAATTTGATTTAGTAAAACAAAATTTGACCTTGTGATTTTCTAGTATATTCTATTCTTAATTTTATTATTTTGTAATTTAATTTGACAATTTTTCTTTTGAATTTTTTAATTCAATTGTTTCCAATTCAAATTATTTGATTTTTATTCCATTTTCATGGATTTTCGCATTTTTTGGTAAATTGTCAAATTTCGGTCAAATTTTCGTGTTCTCATGTTATTTTTATGTTTATTTCGTGAGGATCTTGTTGCACTTTGTTATTATTTTAATTTATTTTTGTGTCTCTTGATTTTATATTTAATTGTTTTCTTTCTCGTATTTTAGCATGGTTAGTTGGTGTTTTATGTGTCCGATTTTAAATCTGCATGTTGTATTTGCGTGTGTATTACCGATTCATTTAAACAATTTACAAGGCCGTTTGTGTTCTGGCCCAACACTTAGCAATCATTTCTAAAGGTCTGAAATCCGCCTGATTTGTGAAAATGAATGATAATTGGATATAAAAGTTTTATCTCATTTAAATTTGGTGTCCCTAAGTCTTTTTGTGTTACCATTCAATGCTTATCAAAACATATATATTTTTCAGAGGCATTAGGAATGAATTGAGTAAATAGAAATATTTTAAGATAATTGACGTTAAAAATTGGAAAATACTGATGAAAACTTTGCAAAATATATGATCCTTGTGCTGAATATTTGAATGAACATTGGGTGACTTAGTTAGCCCCATTCAATTGGGTCAATCTAGATCATTTTGTTTATAAAATGCTCTTCAAATTATTTTATCCTTCTGACTGAGTAACGTTTATTCAAACTTTGGAAAAATGTCTTTTAATTTTCTTTTATCACACATATATATATATATATATATATACAGTTAGGATGAATGGGGAAATTGAGGAATTGCTATACAAGGAACATTTATAAATAGAAAATCGTAGAAATGAAGGTTATATCCGTCAGGCTTCAGACTGAGAATTGCGTGATACTCAGTTAGAAGACTGATTGGTAATCTTTGTTACCGAAAAATATAATAAATAAATACATTTTATGTGAAAGTTTGTTTCAAAACATATATGATTTATTATGTAAATATAATGTTGTAATTTTCTTACATCGAGATCAGATTTTCACAAAATTCAGGTCAAAGGAAATCAAAGAGAAATATCAATCATATGATAAATTATTTACCGCTTTGAATGACAAAAGTCGTAGTTCAGAAAAAATTTAAATGAGATCAAAGCAGAAGCTAATTTGGGACAGATTTCAGATATAAATGTTGAAACAATAAATGAGAGTTAGAAATGTGGAATAAAAAACTGCTTTTCATTGCTATTGCGATAATCAGTGAGCTTTTCAAATATTATTTTATTATTACTAATTCCTCTCTGTTATAGATATCCAAAGAGGAACGGGTGAATCGTTTCATTGCGAGGTCTGCAATCGATGTCGGAACTCTACCTCAGACATCCAGGATAATTACAGTTATCTACAAATTGGAGGTTGCAAGTCTTGTCGAACAATTTTTGAAAAAAATGTTATAAGAAAATTATGTAGTAAAAAAACCTGTGATAAAAACATGGACGGAAAAATTTGTTGCACCGGTGAACTATGCAATGCTGCGAAATCGGCAAATAGTGGAGATAATGCACCAAATTGGAGAAATACTAAAAATAATACACAAAATTGGAGAAATACTAATAATAATGCACCAAATTGGAGAAATAATAAAAATAATGCACAAAATTGGAGAAATACTAAAAATAATGCACCAAATTGGAGAAATACTAAAAATAATGCACCAAATTGGAGAAATAATAAAAATAATGCACCAAATTGGAGAAATAATAAAAATAATGCACAAAATTGGAGAAATACTAAAAATAATGCACAAAATTGGAGAAATACTAAAAATAATGCATCAAATAAATATGAAAGAAATATTATTTCCATTTTACTGGAATTTAGTAGAATCATCTGTTTAGCAGTCTGGTTGATCCAGCCGAATATTTTGTTTTAATTATTTATTTATTCTAATTGCAAATCATTTCATATTTGAACAAGTTATTTTCATGTTTTTGGCTATTCAACAACATTGAGTCATTTTATTTTCTTTGTTTTTAGAAATAATTCATTATTGCTTATTTACTCTTTTATATATATATATATATATATATGTGTGTAAATAAACTAGTTTATAGCCCCCTGCAAAGGATATAGATCTTTTGTATGGTTGAATTACGGCCCGGAAAGGAGCACAAAAATTTAAGTATGTAGATAAAGAGTTCGTGCGGTGCCATTGATATTGCCCTCATTTGTCCTAAGGCGGTTCTGTAATTAGATTGTTTGTTTATTTATTGTTTCTGTAATGCTTCAATTTCCTTAATAATGATTGAGCATTCAAAAAAAAATTTAAACTAAATTAAACAAATTATTTTAGTAATAATTTTAATTTAATTAAATATCCCAATGAAGATACAGAAAAATAAATTGTTTTCATCTTTTGTATTTATTGTTAAGTTTTATGTTTTAGTGTTGCTATTTTTTGTTTTATTTTAAAATTATTTAACATTTATTTATCTAAAAGAAAGCGCCAATCTAGCACTTGCTGTACGATATATTTCGATGTGTTTATTTGTTTAATTATTGTTTTTCTTTCAATATTAAATTTCTTAAATTATGAATTTATTTCTTTTCAAAAAAGACTACCTGATATATTTACAAAAATTATTGTAAAAAAATTAATTTTCCCATGGGAGAAGTGATTGACTCAAAAATATATCTTCTCGTTAAGATTTCAGGGAAAACTCATGTTTTCTCATTCCAATTGTTGCAATATGAACACCCAATACTTCCTAGTATCCATATTCCAAACAGTATCACAATTCTTAAAATACACATGAGGATACTATTTAATACTATCCCTATACATGTATTAACCAACAAAAAACCATATTATATATATTAATTTATGTAAATTTTTGAAACATCTGTAAATTAATATTATGTGGATCTAAATCATATATTTTTTAAAATATTAACATAAATATTAAAAGGAAACGTTTTAAACAAAGTCTGCCATTTGCAATAAATACCTACAATAAATAAAAGTTTTATTGTAATTTTAGATCTGCGCCATTATGAAGAATAATTCTTTCACTATCGAGTTTAAAAAAGAAATTATTGCTTACATTGAAAATGGGAATAGTTGTTACAAAACTGCAAAACATTTTGGCGAAAGAGACGGTTGTGTGTATTGTCCTTCATTGTTTAGACAAAGGTATAAAAATAGAAATGCCATTGAAATCCGGCCAAATGCCATGAAGCAAATTAAGGGTGGTGGAAAAAAAACGTCACTGGGTAAATTAGAAGATGTATTGTTGTCGGAAATTCTGGAATTGCGAACAATGAAAGTAAAAGGTTACCAAAACATTTATTTCTGATAAAGCAATTTCTTATCTCAATGAAAATAAGAATTCCCTAAAGAGAAGCTTTCGATGGGTAGATGGATTTATGATCCAATCCGTCTTTAAGAAGAACAACCAAGTTTACAATACTTTCCGATGATGTTTTTGTTGAAAAGGGCCACTTCATTTATGATATATCTTCAAAAGTTAAAACCTCTTAAAACCACTTAATACTTTTAATTCTTGTTGGGCAAAAACTGATGTAACCCGGTAATTTTTTTGGCCAGCACGATAATGCCCATTTACTTTTGAGCGGTAAACCTAAATATTAAATTTAGAAGCAAAAATATAAAAATTTAAAAGAAAAATAAAAATAATTAAAAAATAAATCGAGTTTTAATACCTAAAACTGGAAAAATTAATAATAAAATCAAAACATTAGAAAATATATTTTAAAAATAAAAAATTAAAATTCCTTGTTTTCCCGCAAAAAAAATACACACACGGAAAATCGTGATATATAAGGCAGTGCTGGGCAAACAAAAATCAGTACGTTTTCTTAAAAATTTTATTTACAATATATATCTTACGTGCTCTCGAATATTCGTTACTGTATTACTTTAAATCTTATAGTCTCTCAATTTGATTCGGATAACAAAAGTAAAAATTAATTATATTGTTTTATAAATTATGTTGTATTCATTTTACATTCATAGTAGCACCTTAATTTATTATGATGGTCTTTGAATAATTATTTTTGCATAATAATTTATGTTAAATTTGTTTTATTTTAGGTTATTTACGCTAATTTTACAAATTATTTGGACATAAATTTGTTTAATAAACACTTTTTTATGATCGAATCTCCATCGCGGGGAATAAAAGTTATTAACAAATTTTTTTATTGATAGAACACAAGTACACTAGCTATTAAAATGATATTAATTTCCCCCGGATAAAACAGGTGGTTAGCGGGGACCTCGTAGTGAAGGTGTTTGCTGGAACTGCTCAGTATTCACACTTCCTAAATTCTATCGCCCAACCCTCGAAAGAATGCGTGGTGGCCCTGGATAAGGTGTAAATATAAAAGAACCAAATCATAACTAGAAGAACACATTGAGAAGATAAGTAGTGGTATGTGTCACCTCCAGCACATGTCACATCCAGCACAGTACCACCTCCCCCCTGCTGAGAGAAAAATTTTCTAAGTCCAAAAGTCCAAAAAATTTTAAGACAAAGACAATGACTCATTCAAGGTCATTGAAACAAAGACCATGACTCATTCAAGGTCATTGGATGACTCATCATATTTTTTCAAGGTAATTTAAACAAAGACCATGACTCAATCGAGGTCATTGGATGACTCATCATAACTTTCAAGGTCATTTAAACAAAGACCATGACTCAATAAAGGTCATTGGATGACTCATCATAATTTTTCAAGGTCATTCAAAATTTCTCAAAGTCATATTATTTTGAAACATTTTTTAATTTTAATTTACTACTTATTCTTTATAAGTAGTATATATTTTGTAAATTTATTTTATTTTTATTATTATTTTATAAATATTATTATTATTTTTATTATTATTTAATAAATATTATTATTAATATTATATAATAAAAAACCAAGACATATACAACAAATTTATTATAAAGAGATAATTCTACTATAGTAGTATTTTCGAAGAGCTTTATTCAAAGCTCATTCCACATACTTCCGATATCGGGCAGCGTAGCAACGACATCCATCACCGCAGGGGTATTCGGGTTCCATATCTTTTGACAAATTGTTTTGTTCGATATCCCATAGGAACTCATCGATTACAGTAAATATCCATATTGATGTATGATTGAATATCAAGCCTGGAATTATTGATGCTGGCTTATCCATGATTCCATGTATTTCTGGATAATAGAATTCCAGACGTTCCTTAATAACTTTAAAATAATCATCTAAAAAACAAGTAATAATAATAATAGTAAAAATAAATTACCATAATTTTTAATTTCATTCATAGCTTGAACTGCGCTTGGTACAACCATTTTAATGAAAAAATTGAAATAACAATTACTTTTATACTAATTTAGACCAATGAGAACACACGCATACAAATCTTTAGCTATAAACAATAAATATTAATTTATATTGTTTTGAAAATGATTAAAGAAATTTTAATAATATTATTAGTTTTTAATATGGTCAACTCAATTGTTGTAACCGTTCAAGGTAAAAATTCAACAAGATGTGTATGTCCTGATACAGCAGTATTGATGGATATTTTGTATATGATAGATAGGCCTAGATATTTGAAAACTCCAATCAAAATATTATCTGAAAGAATGAGTAATTTAGAATTCCGATTTGAACATACATATGAGACTTTAAAAAGAGCTAAAAACGAATTATATGATGATATTATATATTTAAATAAGACCATTGGTATTATCAAAAATGAATTAAAAAAATCAATATTAGAATTGAAAGAAAATCATAAACTTAATGAAAAAATGATGAATCAAGTTCAATATAGTATAAAATTTTATTCTAATAAAACAACTGATCAGTTCAATCGTATAATGAAATTACAACACCCAGTTAACAGTGGTGGCAACAACTTGAAAGAAGTTAACAATGCCAACAAATCATCATTGCCATTTCCATTATATATTTTTACATATTTTCTTAGTATTGCATGATTCTAATTGGTCGAATATAGTATAAATAAGCTTACACTTTGAAATATTTTTATAAAATGCCAGAAACTAAATTTTTTATAACTTTATTGAATGAGCTGGTCTCTAATAATAGTGAAGAAGATGAAATCATTAAAAACATGAAATTTATGGTAAACCGTACCGAGAAAATCGTTGAAGACATACCATTTGATTATGAAAAAATTCTCAATTTGCCACCATTGGAGAGAAAGAAGGCATTCCAATCATTATTTAGTTACATGTTTGATGAAAATAATAAATGGATGCGAATAATAGTAGGATTAATGTATATGAAACACATGATATTAAAATCTGGATCCGACTATGAAAATTATTTCCAATGGTCTATAGAGGTATATTACTTTATATTGTTATTAATTTATCCTTATTTAGGTGATAGAAACAAAAATTGATCCGTGAGTAGAAACAAACGGTGGATGGACAGCGATTATTCAAGTTGCCGCAGAAACCAAACGCTCTCATATTTGTATCGAAAATTGCAAATTTTTATTAAAACTATTCACTGGAGCATCTGCTTTATATTTATGTAATAAAGTTTATCGTAGATTTTAATAAATATTTCTTTGTTATTATTATTAATAAAAAACTACATTTTTAAAGATTTATTGATTATTACTTGTACATTCTTCATCACCACAAGATTCTATGATAATATTTTCTATAACATGATCAATACAATTCTTAAATTCGGTAGGCTCATCTTTAATAATTTCGGTAGTAGCTTCTTCAACATTATTAAGTGTATCATCAATATTTCTTCAGAATCATTAATAATTTCAGTATTAATTTCTCCATCATTAACAATTTCAGTATCATCTTTCTGACATCCAGAATCACTCTGACATTCAGAATCGCAACATGAATCTTCTTTACTCAATGCTTCAACTAGAGTCAACATATCTCTAATTTTTACACCGGTTATTTCTTCGAGTTTATCAAACAAAAAATTTATTAAATATTCTAAACGAAATTAATTAATTATTTTATATTTTTATATTTTACCTTTTTCAGACATCATTTTAAATTTATTTTAAAACTACTTATAATTTTGTTTATAGAATAACAAAGAAAACATTAATACATTTATTAAACACTATACATTAAAATAATTGTGAAAGTCTAGCAGTAACAATTTTCCAGATTGGAGAAAGCACATCATTTTGATCAGCTTTATACCCTTGGATTGTTATTGTTATATACCAGTTTTCCAGTTCTTTGAAACCTATTTCTGTAAATGCATCATAATATCTGGTATATTGACTGGTGAAGAAAGCATTTTCATTGCATTTTAAATTTGAATTGATCTTTTTGAACATATTATCAATATCCTTGATATCTAACATTGAGAGAGTCCCAGCAAGAGATTGAAATTGAGTTCTATTGAGTTTGACTGGATTTGTCAATTGCATATTGATAGGCTTCTTTAAAAAATACATTTTATAATTGTGGAACATCTGAGAACTGGTTGGACACTTATTTTCTTGGTCATGTTTGATTTATGATTTTTATAAGGTTGGTGACGCACTTTTAAACCATTGACAGATAATGATTAACCAATCAGAATCATGCATGGTCACAAAGACAATGCATGATAAGTGCATGATAATTGCAAGATAAGTGCGTGACTGGAAAAATATATAAAACTGAATGTGAATTAACCCATTGAGTATATATATGATTTTACACATATCATCTATATAAAATGTATTATTATTATTATTTTTATTATTATCATCTCATGTTTTATTATAAATATTATTATTATTAAAAGATAACGCCAATAAAAAACCTTTCGTACGATATATTTCGATAGCACAGCTATCATCTTCAGGTACTCAAAACCAACTAAAAATATTATGAATTAACATTTAATTTAAACAAATTATTTTTTATTAATTTAATTTTTTAATAAATAAATATTTTTAAAAATATATTTTAAATTAATTTTAAATTTTTAAATTTTTTCACTTATATTCTAATTTTTAAAATTAATGTAATTTAAAATTTTCAATTATTATAATAATATTAAAAAAACAAACATGATTTAACATACGTAAACTATTTAAAAACATTCAAAACATTCGTAGTCACAGCACTCTGCACATTAATCTTTGGATCCAATGACCTTATCAGCAATGCTTCACATATCACTGGTTCCCAATAACTATTAAAACTTCTCAACAAAATTCTAAAATCAGACATTCCTATATCACTTTAACAGCCTCTATTGTGTTCACTAATATTGGTCAAACCCTTCAATCGACAATGCTCTAGAACTCGAGTACAGAGATGACGGGAAGTCTCTCCAATGTATGTGGCATTACACCCATTACATGTAAATTGATAAACGAGATCAGAACACAATCCAACCGGAGTTTTTGATTTATTAATAAACATATTGCGTACCTTACACGAATTAGAGACGATCTTATACTCTAAATTTCCTATCAGTTTACCCAACTTACTCTTATAATTTGTAAAGCCTTCAGAGTACGGCAATACTAACACATATTTAGGCTCAATTTTTTTATATCTATTTTTACCATCACCCAGATCAACACTCAATTCACACCCATCCGACAAATTACATTCAGACTTTCCACACCATGGATCCTTAGGATTTTTAATCAATTTATCAACAGTTTCTTTTATCATCAACAATAAAAATGATTTAGAATATCCATTCTTTATCAACAACTCAACCAATTTATCAACACTTTTTACCGAATTAGCAAAAGTAGAAGATAAAGCCCATGAAAGATAAATCAATCCTTTCACCATATTTCTCTTATACTTAAATTCACAAAAGCTTTCTGGAGAAGTATAAAAACCAGTATCAGTTGGTATTCTATAAATCTCTGTCTCATACTGTTTATCTTTGTGTTGAATTAACAAATCCAAAAACGCAATTGATGACTTTCTCTCCGTTTCACATGTGAATACAATGTTTTTATGTAAACTGTTCATAAAATGCAAAAACGGTTCTACATGTTTCTGGTTTTCAAATATAAGAAAAATATCATCCACATACCTTTTATAAACAAAAGGTTTTTCAAATTGGAAAGAAGCAATTTTCTTTTCCAAACTAGCCAAAAATATTGATGCCATCGTTGGTGCTAAAGGGGAACCCATAGCGATTCCATCTATTTGTTGATACCATTCATCATTGAAAAGAAAATTGACATTTAAAGTAGCAAATTCAAGAAGTTTTCGAATGCCCTTCTATCCAAAATGGGATGTTTCGAATCATTTTCATTCCACAACGCACAGCATAAGTCAATCGTCTCAACCAGTGGCACATTTGTAAACAAACTACAAACATCAAACGAAACCATAACATCATTCAAACTTCGTTTTTGTAGCTTTGCAATACAAGAAACAAACTCAAAGCTATCCTTACATTCAAACTCTGATCGCATTAACGGTTTTAATAATCCATCTAAAAACTTTGCTATTTTATACTGGGCAGTACCAACCATCGACAAAACTGGTCTCATAGGTACACCATCTTTATGGATTTTTGGTAGCCCATATAGTTTAGCTGGCTGCAATCCTATTGGACGAATAGACTTACCTACCTCTTCATCAATAAGCTTCTTCTCAATAAAAACATTCAACATTTTTTTCACAAACTCTTCATCCTTAAGAGGAGGCAATTTTCCATTCTTCCGACCCTTTGGCAATTTCAATCTTCTACTTTTGCTAATTCGGTAAAAAGTGTTGATAAATTGGTTGAGTTGTTGATAAAGAATGGATATTCTAAATCATTTTTATTGTTGATGATAAAAGAAACTGTTGATAAATTGATTAAAAATCCTAAGGATCCATGGTGTGGAAAGTCTGAATGTAATTTGTCGGATGGGTGTGAATTGAGTGTTGATCTGGGTGATGGTAAAAATAGATATAAAAAAATTGAGCCTAAATATGTGTTAGTATTGCCGTACTCTGAAGGCTTTACAAATTATAAGAGTAAGTTGGGTAAACTGATAGGAAATTTAGAGTATAAGATCGTCTCTAATTCGTGTAAGGTACGCAATATGTTTATTAATAAATCAAAAACTCCGGTTGGATTGTGTTCTGATCTCGTTTATCAATTTACATGTAATGGGTGTAATGCCACATACATTGGAGAGACTTCCCGTCATCTCTGTACTCGAGTTCTAGAGCATTGTCGATTGAAGGGTTTGACCAATATTAGTGAACACAATAGAGGCTGTTAAAGTGATATAGGAATGTCTGATTTTAGAATTTTGTTGAGAAGTTTTAATAGTTATTGGGAACGAGTGATATGTGAAGCATTGCTGATAAGGTCATTGGATCCAAAGATTAATGTGCAGAGTGCTGTGACTACGAATGTTTTGAATGTTTTTAAATAGTTTACGTATGTTAAATCATGTTTGTTTTTTTAATATTATTATAATAATTGAAAATTTTAAATTACATTAATTTTAAAAATTAGAATATAAGTGAAAAAATTTAAAAATTTAAAATTAATTTAAAATATATTTTTAAAAATATTTATTTATTAAAAAATTAAATTAATAAAAAATAATTTGTTTAAATTAAATGTTAATTCATAATATTTTTAGTTGGTTTTGAGTACCTGAAGATGATAGCTGTGCTATCGAAATATATCGTACGAAAGGTTTTTTATTGGCGTTATCTTTTAATTAAATCGTTGCCAAATTTATTTAATTATTTAATTATTTAATTATTTAATTATTTAATTATTATTATTATTATTATTATTATTACTATACTACTAAAATTATTATCATTATTATTATTATTATTGTTACCACCATCAAAATAAAACTATTACTACCAAAATACAAAAAAATGTATTATTATTAATCCCGTGATTTTATTTTGTATGTCACAAACAATATTTTTGTACTCTAGATTTCGCAACCCTAATATGACTATTTTGCCACTGGCAAACACGTTAACACACATTGGGTTGTATTTTAAAAGCCTCAGTGCAGGAAATAATTCTGGCTCGAACATACAAAGACATTTTGTTGATATGTTGTATAGATTGATAGATTGTCCTATATCCATGGTAACTGTGTAATTGACTGTATTTTAATATCCTTTATTTTTTATTGTAATTTATTGACATCTAAAGGTTTCTTGCATCCCATGATTCTGCATTTGCCGGATTTGAAAAATATTATAGGATATTTTCCACTCGTATCTACAATTTACTTGAGTTTACCAATTGGAAATATCATTTTTGATATATCAAAAGTTCCTTTATAATTTATATTTGATAACATAATTAAACAATAAAGAAATATTAAGCTATATATATGATTTTTAGAAAGAGTTCATTAAATCATATAATATAAACAAAAACCTATAATTATACAAATTAATAATGTAATTAAGAAATGATGCGATATATCAAATCGTCGGCCCAAGTGGGAGTGGTAAAACTATGTTTGTGTGTAAATTACTGAAATATAATTTATTCCAAACAAAATTCAACAAGATTTATTGGCATAGTGGTGCAGATGAAGAACATGGATTAACTCAAGATAATTTCTGTAAATTGAAAAACATGAAAATAGTAAAGGGTTTCGATAAAAATTGGTGAAGTCGTTTAAGGAAAGATGATGTCATCATTATCGATGATTTGTATCAGGAAGCTAATAAAGAAAATGATTTTAATAATTTATTCACAAAAATCAGTCGACATGTTGGTGTTACGGTGATCTTTATTACTCAAAATCTATTTCATAAGTTTGGCGCACATCGAACAATTTAAATGTTCAATATTTAGTTATTTTCAAGAATCCTAGAGATGCATCAGTTATTGATTTTCTTGTTCCACAAGCATACATTAATAATCGTAATATTCTCATCAGTGCATTTCAAGATGCTACAAAATCACCACATGGATATATATTTCTTGATTTCACACAACAATGCAATGATGATTTACGGGTAAAAACTGATATTTTCAATAAAAAAGGTGCCATGGTTTATAAACAAAGTTGAAAACATTAACATGTAAAAATGTTTATGAAATCCAGGCTTAAAAATATCCGAAAACTTAGACAAAGTATTAAAAGGAAAAACAAAGTTCCACCAAAAACCAGTTATACACCATCTAAAAAGCTAATAACCGAGAATTACCCTGCAATGAATCTAATTTCTAAAAACATTATTATTTTTATTACAAATTTTATTTTTTATTAATATTATTATTATTATTAATATTATTATTATGTGTTTAATTAAAGATAAGCTAATGCATGATCACAAAGACGATGCATGATAAGTGCGTGATCATCACATGATAAGTGAATGCATACACACTGAAGACTGAATAAAGAAAACACATACAAACAAAAGTATGTATGTGATTTACAAAGAACGCATGCAGTCACAGTGTAGACTGCATATGTTTTACAAAGAAAGCATGCCTACACGGTATAGATTGCATGCGTAAAAATCTCTCACCTTTATTTGTGTATTGCTAAAATGTGATTGGCTAAATCCTGAAAATATTATTCTCTTTATAAACATTGACAAATGTAGAATTTGTCACAATTATTTTAAAAATTTATCAAGCGAATTTTTCAAAAATTTTCAAAAAATGAACAATAATATTTTAAGAAGTATTCTCGAGAATGAAACTGGTAAGGATTTTTTATTAATTTTTAATTTTATTATTATATTTTCTAGATTGGTATACATTAACAGAAATACAAGATCAGTTAGATCTTGAAAATGATGTTATTATTATCGAAGATGATGGTAAATTTTAATTTTATTTATGTTTTATTTATAAATTATTTTAGAAGTTATTTTAATCGAAGATACAATTGTTATCAGCGATAGCGAAGACGATATTATGATTATCGAAGATAGTAAATTTTAATTTTATTTTTGTTATATATTTTGAAAAAAAAACATTTTAGTTGATTTGGATGCAGATGTTCATGATTATGCCCTCGTTTCTGAGGAAGACAATGCTCGTCATAATGCCCTCGTTTCTGAGGAAGACAATGCTCATCATAATGCCCTCGTTTCTGAGGAAGAAAATGCTCGTCATAATGCCCTCGTTTCTGAGGAAGACAATGGTCGTCATAATGCTCTCGTTTCTGAGGAAGACAATGCTCGTGATAATGCCCCCGTTACTGGGGAAGATATGGAGGACCTCTCTTCTATAGAGGATGATGATTCTTCGGAATCAGGAGATAAATGTTAGTTTTTTATTTATTTTTATTTATCGAAATTAAGTTAATGATATTTGAAGTATTATTAAAATAATACATCAAATATCAATAATTTATAATAATTTATAATAATTTATAATAATTTATAATAATTTATAATAATTTATAATAATTTATAATAATTTATAATAATTTATAATAATTTATAATAAATTTATAATAAGGATCTATTTATTTCAAAAGTTTTATGATAAATATATTTCTAAATTGATGAAATTAATTTATAATATATTTAAAAAAAAGTATTATTACTGAAACATATATTAACATAATAAATTATAAACAAATATAGTTGAACAAATAGTTTTTGAATTATATAGACCTTTTTTTTTATTATAGATCTTACGTAATTGAATTATATATGAATTATATAGGAATTATTTTAATAGATATTTTATATCATATTTAATAGTTTGCAGTGAGCATGCAAATATTATTGTATTTAAGGTTTTATTTATTAGAATTATTAGATATTTTATATCATATTTAATAGTTTGCAGTGAGCATGCAAATATTATTAGATACTTTATATAGGTTTATTTGTTAGAATTATTAGATATTTTATTTAATAGTTAGAATTATTAGTTACTTTATATAGGTTATGTACATTAATTTATTATTTTTTATTAGGCACTTTTTATCCGAGATATTGTATCTCATCATTGCAACATAATGAAAGTTGCCATGAAGAAATGAAAATATATTACCGCCATAGATTTAATGGCATCAACTTTTTTATCTGCGCCATATGCAAAACATCCCAAAACATTAAATATAAAGAATTTTATAGGGAACATGCGGTTCATTTAAATTCTTTCAAGTCGAGTAAAATAAATATGTTTAAGAAAATTAATAAAAATAACGTCGATATTTTGAATATACTACAAAATAAAAATACATCAAATAAAAAGAATAAAAGACCTGCTGCACCTATTAAAATTAATATCCCAAATAAAATAATTAAAAAAGAAGTCATCGAAATCAGTGATGATGATGATGACTCTAATATTATAAATAATGTAAATAATATACCTATTATAAATAATGAAAATACTATACCTAATATAAATAATGAAAATACTATACCTACTATAAATAATGAAAATATTATAAATAATATACCTATTATAATTAATGAAAATACTATACCTACTATAAATAATGAAAATATTATAAGTAATATACCTATTATAAAAAATATTATACAATTCGGAGGTTCTGTATTAGAGAATGAACCGAACATTTCAGTAAATTTAAATGGCGCTCTCAAAACTTTACGTTTTGATATATCTAACGCGCAACTAATTACAGTAACTTTAACTGAGCGAATCAGTAATAAATTAATTTTTGAGATAAATAAAATGGGGAGCGTTAAAATTCAATTTGCAATATTAATTAAATTTGAAAAAGATGGTGAGATCCGTGACAATTATTTTTCGAACAATGCGGAGACATTTTCAGATAACTTTTTAAGCGAAGGGGTTAATAAGCTTAATGAAAAAATAGAACAATTCACCATTTAGGCAGTGGATGGCGTGTTATTAATATTATGGAAATTCACTTTATTTTAACAAAATATGCTCCTATTAATCGTTTGTCTGGACATAAATATATTAAAACCCCTTCTGCATTGAAAAATAAAGGAGCTATAGTAAATATAAAAAACAATGACGACAAGTGCTTCCTTTACTCTATTCTTTATTTATTAAAGAAAGATATAATTGGTGAAAACCCCCAAAGAGTCTCTAAATATACAGAGTTTTTAGACGACTTAGAGTACGATGAGATCACGGATTGTCCCATGAAATTAATAAACATCCCAAAGTTCGAAAAGAAAAATTCGACTTTAAAATTAGCAATAAATGTGTTTTCGTACACACCAACTGTTATAATTGATGAGGTTCCAGATAATTATGTATTTCACCATCCTCATTTAAGTTTGATCCATAGAAACAAAGTCACTGACGGAAACCCTATTTATTTATTATTAATTGAAAATAATGATAGATATCATTATACCGCAGTGACCAATATTGATAGGTTAATGAATTGCCATCAAACCCCTGACTGTAACATTCAAATTAGATGCCGTTGGTGTCCACATTTCCTTAATGGGTTTAGATTAGATAATGCATTCAATACACATGTTGCATTATTCGCCAAAAATCAGACTGGCACAACCCTATACACGCTCCCCGAAAATAAAAATTTAGAATTCCTAAATTATTCTAAACATATCACCCCACCTTTTGTGATTTATGCCGATTTTGAATCGGTTTTACCTCCTGATGATAGACATCATTAGAGAGTTGCGATAAGAGTTGCGATATTTGCCTGAAGTACTTAATCCCTGCAACATTGTTCCGTTCGAGGCGGAAAACCTCACGGTACTTCGGGAAGGCTGGAATAAGCCTCTCATATGAAGAATTGGGTCAAATCCGCCTTATCAAGGGCAGCCCTTCATATGACCTGGTTGGAAATCGGGAACACGTTAGACTTACGGTGTCAATATGTTCCTTACAATCCGTGATAGGCCTCAAAGTAATTACAGCCGAAGCTGCAATTCCCGTCACAGTTTAATTAGATTAGTATATTATGAATTAACACTCAAATCCTCCTCCTCAAGTTACACACATTGTGCCAATCTTGAGAAGTTATTCCATAAACGTCCTCAGGTTTTACCCCTCGCGTAGGATGGTTTAACTGTCGCTGGTACTTATAGGCTAAATCGAACGGTTTCTGGGTTTCATCCCTCGCGAATCGATAAGTTTCCTCAGTACCATAAAGGGAGATAATGTATCATCCCTTACTATTTCCTAACTAGTTGTCTATATACCATAATATCAAAAAATACTTTTAGTATGTAGACTAAAACCTGATATTTGCTTTATAAACAACTACATGGTAGTGTTAACTAACAGTTAACTCTGTTCAGTAATTGCCTAAATTTATTTGCCTACACCCTATTTATTCGAGACCCTTTCTTTTGCTTCATATTGCAGAAAGTTCCTATAGAATAAACAGACACGAAGAGATTTTTTACACTGAGAGCCTCTCTTCCGGACCCCCAATGGTTGCTATTTATTCGAGACCCTTTCTTTTGCTTCATATTGCAGAAAGTTCCTATGGAATAAACAGACACGAAGAGATTTTTTACAATGAGAGCCTCCCTTCAGGACCCCCAATGGTTGCCCCCAACTCATCGAGTCGAGAACTTTCAATTTCATACTGAAATACATAAATAGGATGAAGTAAACTTCTATAAATAAATATAGTTTTAGGACATCCTCTGGCCTCTCTTCCGTCACTCCCAAAGTCCGGGAGTCGAAGGTGCTCCACTAGAGATCAAACATTGACGTCGCGCGTGGCCTTACGCCCCCGAACTCTCTTTCAAGTTAAGCTCGTGACATGGTCGGGCGGAGGTTTCCTCCGGTCCGCAACTACACAATCAGCGGTGTTGGTTCTGCAAACGGGCTCTAACATTTTATATACGTCTTATACATCTTCGCAGTGCTCGCCAGCACTCTCATAGAAATGATTTTCGCATCCATTTCTGTCATTCCCAATCTCCTAATGAGACATCATATGCCTATTGCAGCAGGCCTTTTATTAATTAATAATTATACTAACACAAAATCATATTATTACTTTTATGGTCTTGATTGCATTCCTGATTTTCCTAAGAAAATTGAGGAAATTGCAACTGAAATTGTTATTCCGTACTATGATTCGGAAGGTGATAAATTGATAGGGTCTATGTCTTTCAGTGAGGTTCGACAGTTTAAATCTTGTCGAACCTGTTATTTATGTAAAAAACCGATTGTATATCCGGTTAGAGATCATTGCCATTTTACTGGTAATTATCTAGGGGCAGCTTGCCGAAAATGTAATATAGCTCGTAGGATTTATCGATTACTACCTATAGTCTTTCATAATTTAAGAGGGTATGACCTTCACCATATTTTAAAATATGGTCTCGATCGCTTTCCTTCATGGAATTTAGATATCATACCGACCTCTACAGAAAAATTTATTTCGTTAATTGTTCACATTAACAAATTGGCTGTTCGCTTTATCGACAGTATGCAATTTGTTAATTGTTCGTTAGCTAAGGCTGTGAAAACGCTAACTTCTCTTCCATTGACTTCGCCTGTCTTTCAAGGCTCTATAGTCGACTGTAAAGGTATTTTTCCGTATAATTTTGCTGTTTCTGAGGAACCTCTTGAGATTACTTATGAGTTGCCTCCAATTTGGGAGGGCGTAAGTGAAGATGAGTACGATAGAGCACAACTAATCTGGACGCAGCAAAACTGTAGGACTTTGCGTGATTATATGTTAATTTACATTAAACTTGATGTATTCCTCCTTGCGGACTATTTTCAACAATTCCGTGCCAAGGCTATTGTTTACAATGGTCTTGAACCTCTAAACTTTTATGGCATTCCGGGTATGTCATGGGCTTCAGCGCTTATGACATTAACGGAACCCATTGAACTTTTACAGGACATGGAAATGTTCAATTTTTACGAAGGTGGAATACGGGGTGGGTTAACATTTGTTAACAAACATTACATTGCTGCTTCGGAGGATACAGAATTATTGTACTTAGATATAGATAATCTGTATGGTTGGGCTTCCTTACTCTGATTTTACTTGGGTGTATGATGGTTTGGATGAGGTTTTGAGTGAATGTGCGAATGTTGTGGATATTGAAATCCTTCCATATGGATATACTATGGAAGTTGATATCGAGATTCCAGATAATTTACATGATTTTTTAAATGACTTTCCGATTGGACCGGAAAAGATGTACCCAACAAATTCAAAAGTTGAGAAGTTAATGCTAAAGCATTATCCTAAGAAGAACTATGTTCTTCATTGGAGGCTTCTCAGGCTTTATCTTTCTCTCGGGGCTAAGGTTACATATATACATAGATCTATTAAATACAAGCAAGGTCCTATTTTTAAACATTATATCGATAAAAACACTAACTTGCGTGCAAATGCAGTTAGTGAATTATATAGAGATTTATTTAAATTGTATAACAACAGTCTGTATGGTAGATCTGTTGAGAACCTTAAAAAGAGGATGAATTTGCGATTTTGTAATTCAGCTGAAAAGTTAATTACATATTAGTCAAAACCGGCATTTAGAAAAACAATAGAGATTACTGATGATCTTTTTGCCGCTCATCTTAATAAGGACTCAATATGTTTGGATAGACCTAGTTATATCGGTCAATCAGTTCTAGATTTATCCAAACTACGGATGTACCAGTTACAGTATGTTGAGTTACAAAAATATCGTGATATTTATAATTGTGATATCAATCTAGTAGAGGGTGATACAGATAGCTTCTTTTTGGAGATAAAAAATTTAAAATTAGAAATTTTATTAAAAGCGATGATTTCGGATGACCTGTTAGACACATCAAATTATGATCCTTCTCATCCTTTATATTCTAGACGACTTGATTCGGTTATTGGCAAGTTCAAGGATGAGAGTAAAGGGTTAGGATATAGCGAGTGGGTTTTCTTGCGCCCCAAATGTTATAACTTGCTAGGAAATAAATCAACAAATCGAGCTAAGGGTGTAAAATTACCGGGTACCGACATTAAACACCAATCATATTTGAATTGTTATAATAACAATACTATTATGTCGGTACCTTAAACTAGGATAGGAATCCGAAATCACCAGCTGTTCACTTTTAAAAATTCTAAAATTGCATTAAATAATCATGACGATAAGAGAGCTTGGGTAAGGAAAAACTCGAGTTTTGCATATGGTCATTATAGAGGGGTTGATGTCCTTGATGTTGGCGGTAATATAATAATGCCTGAAACCGATCCAGCAGTTCGCAATCAACAATTTAATGAGATATTTGACAATGTTATTGATATTTATTAAATTGTAAATATTCGAAAAATAAAAATTGTGAAAATTTCTCTTTGGTATTTTCATTTGTTATAATTTATTTTCATTTATTTATTTTTATTTATTTATAATATTTTCATAATCAAATGCCAAGCGTGACGAAACGTGAAATAAAACTTGATATTTGTTTAATTGTATTATTAATAATTGATTTATTTTTTATGAAGTTGTTGTTTTTTTATATATAGTTGTTTTTATGTATTTGTTTTATTATATATATATGTATATATATATATATGTATGTATTATTAATAAAAAGTAATAAAAATAATAGTAATAATAATATCTATAATAATAATATTAATATTTATAAAAAAAAATAAATAAATAAAACTTGTAATAAAAATTAAAACATGTAATAATAATATTAATAATAATAATAATAATAAAAATAATAATAAGTAATAATAATATTAATAATAATAAAAATTATAATCTTAATAAATAAAAAATAAATATTGTAATAAAAATTAAAACATGTAATAATAATATTAATAAAAATAATAATAATAATAATAATAAAAATAATAATAAGTAATAATAATATTAATAATAATAAAAATTATAATCTTAATAAATAATAAATAAAACTTGTAATAAAAATTAAAACATGTAATAATAATATTAATAAAAAATAATAATAATTATAATAATAATAATAATAAAAATAATAATATTAATAATAATAATAATTATAATAATAATAAGTAATAATAATAATAATAAAAATAATAATAATAATAATAAAAATAATAATAACAAAACAATTGACTTGATTAAAACAAACAATTTAATTTAATAATAATATAATTTAAAAATAATTAATATTATTGACTTGATTAAAACAAATAATAATAATATTTATAAAATAATAATAATAAAAAAAATGATATTTTCATCAAATATCAAATACAAAAAATTTTGTTTGATTAAAATCTACATCGGGTACATTTATTACACATACTGAGCCGATTATGTCAACATCGTGTAATAGCGCTGCTGGGCATATTAAGCTGATTTTTATGGTTTATCTTTATGTCCGGGGAAGAGTCCTGTTTAGACAAATAAATGATATATTAAAATAAGAAAATATAAAATAGTCGGATTAAGATCCTATAAATTTACAAATTAGCTTTAATATTTGCAATAAAGGTTGTATTTTATATTTTTTCCTTTTTTTCTATTAATTAAAAATAGCATAACGTATTTAAATACTGATTAATCTATATTTATTATTCGATAAGTTACTATATATTTACATTATGTATGTTGGATTGTAATATTTTAAATATTAATATTGATAAAAATAAATTGTTATCACCCCTAAAATATGAATACATTTACTGAGCATCGAAAGGGACAGGACGAAGCTTCGGTTTGGAATTATTTTTTAGTTTAAAAAAAGGAGAGGTCACAAAATGTAAAAAGTGCGGAAAAGAAATAAAGTGCGCAGGATCCACAAGTGGCCTTCATACTCACTTAAAAACAATACATGGACTAAATCTTAAAAAGAAATGTGAATTTACTAATGATGTGGAATCATGTGTTTCTAAACAGCCCAGATTGTTGATAACAAACTATTTTAAGAATAATAAAAAAGAACAACTTTCTGAAGTGCTGGCCAGAATGACGGCTCGAGATGGTTTGTCTTTTAATATTTTTATAAAATTGCATGACGTAAGAGAAGGTTTAAAGGCAAGAGGATTTAAAAATATACCGAAATCAGCAGTCAGTATTAGAAATATGGTACTTGAATATAGTAAAATTATTAAACAGTCTACAGTGCAAGAAATTTCTAAATTGAAATCCGAGGGGAAACGTTTCAGTATCACATTTGACGAATGGACGTCTATTCGTAATCGGCACTATATAAATATCAATGTACATTCTGTTGGAGGAACGATGTGGAATATTGGATTAGTGCGCGCTTATGGATCCGTTCCAGCCGAAAAATGTTTATCCCTCGTAGAAAAAAAATTAAGGGATTTTAATTTAGATATATCTAAAGATATATTTGGAGTAACTACTGATGGTGCATCAATTATGGTAAAACTAGGAAAAACTATTGAGGCTGAGCATCAAAAATGTATGGCACATTGCATAAATTTAGCGATTGCCGATGTTTTGTATAAGTTACCCACGAACTTGAGTGAGGATGTTGATTTTGTGGAGCAAATTAATGGTGATGATGATAGTATTAGCGTTGATGACAATGACAACGATATCGACGAAGAAAATGATAATGGAATCATTATAGAGGAATATGCTAGTATTACTAAAAATCAACTTAATATTAGACATGTTGACATATCATCTATAGTCTCAAAAATTCGGAATGTCGTAAAAACATTCAAATATTCACCTTCTAAAAACGATAAACATTTACAAAAGTATGTAAAAGAACAACTAGTCAAAGAATCTGCTTTAAAATTAGATTGTAAAACAAGATGGAACAGCATGTTATCTATGTTACAAAAATTTGAAGATATTAAATTTTGTATTCAAAAAGCTTTTATTGACATTAGTTCTGATATTCATTTTTCTTACAAAGAATTTAATTTATTGTCTTCAATTATTGTGGCTCTTACTCCCGTAAAATTAGCAGTAGACGCACTATGCCGGAAAGATGCAAATCTTTTGACGGCTGACCCTTCTTTAACATTTATGTTAGACACTCTTTCACAGCAAAATTCCGCAATCGCATTAGAATTATTAGAAGCATTGAAATCTCGAATTTTACTACGACGAACGGAGTTATCACAAATACTTCAGTATCTGCAAATGGGAGTACAAGACGTTGGAGAAGTATTTAAACGCATATCTAAATTTACAATCATAAAAAAAAATTTGAGCTTAAGAAAACGACTCACACATGAAAATCCTGAAGATACAGAAGATATGGAAGTTGTGCAAGAAACATCCCTTCCAATTTCTTGTAAAGTAATTAGTGAAACGGCGTTAGATTATAATATGGTAAGCATAAAATCTTTGAAAAAACAACTACAGACAGCAATAGAAGAAACATTAAATACTTCGCCTGCGCTTGCTTGTAAAAAAGTTCAGAGTTTAGAATAAAAAATTGAAGATGAAATTACATTTTTTGAAAAAACGGGAACAAAAGGAATATATTTACAAAATGTGTATGATTTTTTAATGACACTAGTGCCGACTAGTGTAGAATCAGAAAGAGCATTTTCAGCGGCTGGTTATATTTGCACGAAAATTCGATC
Source organism: Schmidtea mediterranea (assembly GCA_022537955.1). Taxonomy (NCBI): domain Eukaryota; kingdom Metazoa; phylum Platyhelminthes; order Tricladida; family Dugesiidae; genus Schmidtea; species Schmidtea mediterranea. The sequence goes on from CM039680.1 coordinate 164,397,613, forward strand.
CTTGCTTGATGATGAATCTATTGATTGTTTATGTTTTTTGAGAGCATATTTTAATAAAAAAAAATGCAAGTTATCAATAAAATATTTCATAACTGCTTTCAATTAATGTGTTTTTTGCTTCTTTAATTAAATAATGCCTCGCGGGTCTATTACATGCATATTTAACACAAATTTAATATATAATTAATAAACTTTCTTCGTTTTTTGTACCCGTTTATTCCTACCATCTATGTAAAAAAATAAAGAATATATACTCATTTTAGAATAATATTTATTAGATTTCATGAATATTTGTTAATAAGTCGTTATAATGTCTGATTTAAACAGTAATATGACTTCAAATTTTTCATTTATAATACCGGTATTCAGAATTTACTCCGGTATTGTAAGCCATAGAGTTATATCAACTCACATTAGGTATCTGTGTTTCAATGCAAAACTATTTGGCCAAACCATTTTTATGCCGACTTATGAAATTGATTGATATTAGTAAACTCAATTTTGCGTTGCAAGATGAATATAAATGTAAAATGTTTTTTAATTTAAAGTTTATTTAAATTTTGTTAAATTTCAACTTTTTAAAATTAGATTTTTAAAATAATTGGAATTTTTTTTAAAAAGTTTGATTTGTTTTGTTAGGGTATTACGAAAAAGCATAGTAAAATCAATAAATCACCAAAATTGTAAAATTGCAACATTAATTAAAAAATTTACATAAATTCGAAAGTAGTATTGATTGGGGGAAATTGATATGGTTGAACGTCAAATCGAGAGACGAGTCCAGAAATAATAATAAAAATTTAGTGAGGGATCCCCAGAAAATAAAATAAGACAAAAAAACAAATTAAATAAAAAAATTAATTACTAATGGGAAGCCCGAGTCAATGGGAAGTCCGAGGCAATGAGAAACCTGAGAAATAAGAAAAACCCGGTGTGTAAACAAAACAATAGAAAAGGGTAAATTGGCCTAAACAATATTAAATTGGCGCCACTGATCTATGGGGAAGTAATTATTTTCTAATTTATAAGTTAGTAAGGTAGCAAATGTTGTTGAAAAATTTCGGCTAAGGTGGTCTGTGGGAAGTAATTATTTTTAATAATTTAGTATGGCAGCAAATGTTGTTGACAATTGTCTGAAAACAGTCTGAGCAGGAGTGAATAAGGAAAAGGGAAAAACACGAAATGGCCAGTGGTCGAAGCAAACGAGTAGTCTAGTCAAGTCAGTAAAAGAATCTAAACTCAAGTAAAGTCAAAAGTTATCTATCAGAAAAGGTGATTATCCATTGGATAACCTACCTGAAGGTAATCAAATTTATTCGGTGGTAAAAATCACAAAATTGTAAATCAGATTGAGTTGTAACTGTGGTGAAGTGCAAATAAAATTATTCTGTGTTGGGTTTACTTATTTGATTCGAAAAGGTCAGAAGGAACCGATTTTCAATAATAGTAACCCAACAGTTAAATGGAAATCATTTTTAAAATTTTAATGAAAAATTTTGTTTGAATAAAGTATTTTAAATCAATATAGTTTTAAGGATGACAGTGATGCTGTCGAAATATATTGTAGTGGGATATGTATTTGTGGGTTGGTGTTTTCTTTTATTTATTTAATGGCAGTTTACTTTAAAAAAAAGAAACTCATTTCGTAAAGAAAGTTGGATGTAGTTTTTTGGACACTGAAAAACATACTCGTCAAAAAGTTTGCTTCGTACGGCAAGAGACATGTTGGTACCACAGTCACATAGTGTAGCAAGAACATGTTTTTCTTGTATATAATGTAGAATTTGTTTTCGTGGTTTAAAACTTTAAATAATTCAAAGATGTCTATAGATTTATTATGGTTACTGTGATGTGTTACTGTTACGTGCTACTAATATATTTTTATTTTATGGTGAATGCTGTGTTCATTTGTTTACTTATTAATTAAGCCAATCTTTTAAAGAAAATTATATAAATTATATAAAACAAAATGATAAAATGAAAAAACAAATCAATTCGCTAAAGAGAATCTAAAACTATAGAGAAAATATCTCCAAGACAATAAAAAAAGTTAGAAATTAACAAAAGAACAACAGGGAATTCATCAAACAAATAAACAAGGAAACAAACCTACGAATATGCCAATCCAAGTTAAATCAACATCATATCGTATCCTCGGATTTTATTTTCTTACTCCTAGTCAAACTAACTTATTATTTTATATTCGATTGTTAATACATTTTATTCTTAATTTGTTACTTGATAATTTATTTTTCCTTTGACAAAAAGCATTTAGCACAACAGGCACCCCAGCTGTCCCGAGACAGTATATTTTTTTACAGGTGACTCTACAACACGCATCAGTACAATTTTATAAACTAACAGTAGTACAACTTTATAAACAAACATAAAAGTTACTTCAAGTTTTATTAATCAATAAACATATAATTTTTTAATTTTAAAAATCGGGTGGTATATATTAGAGTGTCGCCTAGGATTTGGCAATTTCTAAAGAACATAAAATTTTATAATGTAATCATTGATTTAAGCAAAATTAAATTTTTTAAAAAATTACAACATCGACTTTAACAAAATTTTTAAAAATTTATATTGTTAAAAAGTGTAGTTTTGAATGTTTTTAAATAGCTTGTGTTGTTTATTTGTGAATTGTTTTTTTAAATTAAATCGTAAATTAATAAATCTAATTAATAAAAAATTATTATAAAATATTTTTATAAAAATATACTAAAATTTGTAATTTGTTTAAATATTCTACAATATACTTAGATCATGATAGAAAAACTGCCAAAATATATCGTAAAACGTCTTTTGAAAAAAAAACAATAATAAAACCAATAAGTCAGTAAATATTAATAAAATCAATAATAATAAATCAAAATTTGTATTATTATTTTTTCGAAAAAAATAAATTGATTCATGACCTAAAAAGAAATGAAGATAAATGAAATATGGGGGCCCTGTGAACCGTCAATACTATCATCATCATGAAGCGAGCAAAGTATTGTACAATTGAGTAATTCAGTAAATCAAAAGCAATATATATTTCAATAAAAAATGATAGCAAAAAGGAAGCGCTTTATAAAAGTATTTTTGAAATTTAAAATCTCCATATTATTATTATTATTTAAATATTTATCTGTTGAAATTGGAAAAGAAAACGGTTTCAGAATTGATGCGGTAAGATTTCACCGGACTCCAGCAAAATAAAATGGTTTCTCAAGAGAAATTTTCAAATACTTCTGGTCTCCGTGATTTCCTCTCTTGAAGAAATCGTCTGCGATGTTTGGCATCCTAATGTAAAGGATCAATCAACAGATCCATAAATGTGCACATATTAAACTTACATTGCAACTCACCAGAATAGCAGCAGGAATCCATAATATAAGGGTGAGAATAATGACTGTTCCCACTAGATTTTCCAATAAGAATGCAGCTAAATTATATTTTAAAAATTTAATATTAAGACCTAATTGTAAAATGTAAATTGCAATAATGCACAGTTCATATGTGCAAATGTGCATTGCACACATTACAATTTTTTTTTAAAAAATATTCAAAATAATTTGAATTACACTGCATTATATATATGTAATAATAGAAATAATAATAATAATAATAACAGTAAAAACAATAATAAAAATAATATTAATAACAATAAATGTAATATTAATATTAATAATAATGGATCAGAATTAAAAGTTTCCCAAAGTTTTCCCAAATATAATATTAATTTAAAATTACAAATTATATAAATTGAATTATATATTACAGAAAATATTGTTATTTTAAAGTTATATATAGTAAAAAGAGTTATTTTGTCTAAAAAGTAATCAAAGAAAAAACATTTGAATAAAATAAATATATATAAATTTGGTCCGTAATTTTATTATATAAATGATTTCATATATTAATATCTATATAAATCAATTCTAATATTTAACAATAAACAGCGTAATAGAGAAAGAGTTGGTTTTGGTGCTTATGGATAAAAGGTTGTTGAAAAAAGACTATATTTGTCCAAGATGTAATCACGGAATAAAGATGATTGCATATAAGAAAAACGTCGATACTTTTGCGTGGAGGTGCCTTAATTCTTCATGCTCTCATCAAAGAGAATATTATTCGATCCGAAAAATTCTTATTTTGATGGGTTTAAAATTTCTTTAACGTTGATTCTAAGAGTATTCATGTACGCAACTTAGATATAGCATTAAGGACAGTTTGCATGTTTCTGATGGAACAGTGAATAAAATAATAAACAAATTCGTCAATTTAATTCCAGAAACTGATTTTTACAATAACAAACTAGGGGAACTGAAAAGCATTGTTCAAATAGATGAAACGATGATTAATTACAAAAGTAAAAGCCATCACCAGGTGAGTTGGTGTGTTTATATGTTATAAATTTATTGATTTTTGTTTTATATTAAATATGATTTATCTCAACGTGGCTTGGTGTAGATGGAAATAACTTGATTAACATTAAACATTTATTTTTTCAATAAACTTTTTAATATTGATCTATATTTATTTTCGATATCATTTTATTTTCATTTCTTTTTAAATTATCAGTCAATATTTTTATTTATACTTAACACGAACCTACGAGACAGCCTAAAAATATTGATCTACAGTTGGAAAAGAAATGAAGATAAGAAAAATCGGATTATATTTTAATTCCAGTCGGAAGTTTTATTTGTTGATAATTCGACAAAAGGCTAAGAAAGAAAAACTTAACACCGACCGCGTGTATATACTGAAAAATAAAATATAGAAATCTTACCAAATAAATTTGTGTTAAATTCATCAATAATTTTCCAGATTCTTTCAACGAGCTTGTTTACTCGACGTTTACAGACTCCTTCTTCACATACTCCAAGAGCACATGGCCGACCTTGATTCAATGTTAATCTTGACTGTATACCATTTTGTGCTGGCCGACATTCTTGAATGGTATTGCTATTGATTTTACTGGGAGGGTCACGGCAGCAAATCAAACAGGATTCCTCAACTGAAAAGTTTAGTAATTATGAAATTTCAACATGATAATGTTTCAATTGAATGGACTCCAGTAGTTTGGCAGAGTTAGCAAATAAATATATGATTTTTGGATTTCCTTGATCGGAACATAATAGAAAGGTCGTGGAGGCATTTTACCCGTTTTTAATTTTTTGGAAGTGGAACGCATTACATAAATATAAATTTTGTCATAAAGAAATGCAAGAAAATTTGATATAGCAATCAAAGTATTAAAAATATATGGGAATATCTCATGATAATGAAACCAATTCCGACTCATGATTTCACACAGATTTCAATAATATAAATGTTTCTCATAAAATACATAAAAGTTCAGCGTTACCCAAAAGTATTGGAACTCCATTTACAGACATCAACAAATAGGCTCCAATTCCATTGTAGGGTTTTTAGGAACATATATTCGTGAAATGTAATTTCAATGAGAATATTTCTAAAAACTTATAAATAAGAGCTTAATAAATATTCCAAAAGAATTAGTGGTTCAAAAGTACTGAAACACATAAGAATGAAAGAAATTTTTTGTTTGTGATCACGATTTTGAGGCTTTCCCCAATTTCAATTTACTCTTCAACCTCTTTGTTGAACACAATATCTCCCAAGAAAGAAAAAAAAGTATTTAAATAGTCTTCCTCATAAGGTGGCTAATCTTTCATGCCGTTAAGGTGACCATTGTGAATATTAAAGAAAGAACCAGTGAATTAAGAAACTCAGCATATATTCAAGTTTAATTTTATAAATGACTGCTTTTAATCCCTTAATGTGTTTCTTCATTCGATTGTGAGGACATTGTTAAAATGGGTAGGATTAGACTATCAATAAGCAATATATGGAAATATATCAAACTATAACATATTATAAAACACTCCAATACTTTTGGAACACACTGCATATGTTAAATTTTTTTATTTTATGTTATTCTGTAATAAGGATTTTTTGGGGGACGTTTTGTTTAAATTGTTAAATTGTGCAAAACGAGATTTACGATTCATTAGATTTTTCGGTGGAATGTAACTACTTTAAAACTCCTTTAGACTGTTTTATCGATTGTGGCAACTTTGTTTTTGGATTTTTAACACTCGTTTTTAAAAACTAAATGATGTTTTCGGTTTTTTATAAATCATGGTTTTTCCATTGTTGAAAATATTTGATCTGATTTGCAATTTATTTGAACATTGCTGAGAAAAATCAATATATAAATGTTCAGTCTACATGTATTTTAAATGTAAATTGTGTATATGATGTTTTTGATGTTTTGTAAAAATAATTTTTAAATTTTTATTTTACAATTTTAAATTTAATTAATTTTTTATTTAATTTATATTAAATATTTTAATTTAATGAATGTTTAATTTTTATGTTTTTTAAAAATTAAAATTAAATTTTGTAATACGAGTTGAATACGACTATTATTGATTAATTTGTTTAGATTTTGTTAATGTAATTTCTAGCCTGAAGAAGACTGATAAACGGTCGAAATATACAGTGAAATGTTATTTTATAGAATATACAGTTGGCGTTCTTCAATTGTTTGAACATTGCTTCCTTCTTTGAAATTATAAAGATATGCCTGTTTTGCAAGAAATTCAAAAACAGTAACATTTCTTGAATTTTTGAAAACAATCAACTATTGTATATTTATTTTACGCGTTGAATGTGCTCTAACTTGATGGAATAGATTTTCAGTTATAGGAATACTATGGCACTTATGTCTACTTACTTTTGTGAATAAATTATTATAGTAATTATCTTTATTTTTGTTCTTGATACAAATCATTGATAATAAAGATATCACATAACCTTAATCGACTTGACCAATTTGTAGCCAATCCTTTGAATATTTGAAAATTTTGTATTTTACAGGAAACCTTTTTCTTTACCTGCTGCATTATAGCAACAAACTTTGTTAAATTTTTGGAACTAAATGTTTTTTTATAACTCAATATTTACTAATTGTAGAAAACATTATAACGAATCTAAAGGGCTATAAAGAGTTTAATGGGAAATTATAAAACTTTTACGGGATTAAGAAAGTTAATAAGTAGGTTGGTAGAGCTTCGAAAGGATGTAGGCGAGCGGCATTCAACTTCGATATAGCGAGCCCATATCTTATTCCTTTCAAATATAAGAAATTATTTATTTTAAGAAGAAAGATCCATATTTTTAAAGCTCGAAAAATTTGAAAATACTAATTATAAATTTACTTTTATCACAAATGCATGCTTCCATGTTAAACTGCTCGCAATACGGCCTACATTTCCCACTACTACACCGACCGTGTTCAGTACAATTAGGACCATCAATAGACAGTGGACCCAAACATTCTTTCTCTTTTCCAGAACATATCGAATGATTTACACACGGATTCATCGGATCTTTGGCAGCACACACAAATCCATATGGTTTAAATTGGCAATCTTAAGAACAATTAAACAATTCCGGTAAATCAACATATAATAAATGTTCATCAATACATGCAGTGAGAAAACACAAAAATTAAGTTTCTATTGAATAATTCGATAAATAATCATAATTTGAAAATAGATTTAATTAATATTAAGGAAAAAGGTGCAAGTGTGGACATTGGCTGTTGGAGAAAGTGGAATACAGGAAAAACCAACCTCGGAAATATCTGCACAATTACTCAAATATTGAAATTGGCGGTCTTGGGATTGAGAAATTATTCGAGAAATTGAATAATAGAATTTGTTGTTGCATTATACGATGAGTATATTTAAAAATTTAAGCGCAAATCAAAAAAAACATTTTCATTTATTTTTATGATTTAATTAATAATAATTTTAATCCGTAAAATATATAAATTTAATAATAATAAAAATAATAAATGCGTAAACTTATCTGATTCTTTTAATTTGTGAATTGATTAAAAATAATTAAAAATTATTTGATGACAAACATTCGTTTTTCGCCTATTTATATAATAATTGTAAATTTAATATATTAACTTAAAGTGATTTATTTAAAGTAAATATTTATAGTCTATAATATAGACTATAAATATAGAGTCTATATTTTATATGATAGGACCAGTTCAATAAAGAACAAGGAAAATTAATAATAAATATTTAATCGTTGCTGGCTTATCTACTAAAACCGCATAAATTTTTAGATAAATTTTTTAAGTTAGCGACAATATTTCAATTTACTGTAGAAATTGTGAACTGAAAACCTTTTATAAAGAACACAAAATTTATTCATTCACATCCAATAAGAAAGTTTTGTAATTTTAATTATATATTGGGTTAATATTTAGCAAATCAGTCAATCTCTGGCTCCTCGTGTCTTTTTTGTAAATCAAGTAATCTAACACAACACAGAACACGTTTATTGATTTTCAACATAAAGTCACAATTTGTCACAAGATTTGCCATTTTCTCTGAAATTGACTCAATTAACGTTAAGGCAGATAACCCAAAGGGTGATTGCCCTGTCTGGAACGTTCAATTGATACTCAAAGTTTATTTCTTTTGCTTCAATGACCTCCACTATCTTCTTTTCTAATTCGGTTAAAATAATTGTAAAAAATTGTACTTCTTTTCGACCAATTGGCAATTCTTCTCATTTCCAGCTTCCTTTAATACCATTTTTTCAAAAATAATTTAATCATTGACAAATAACATATCTGAAAATCCAACAATTATTCTAATTGCCTTTTAAATTCTGAGTAATCGCTTTCCAAACACTCAACATACTTGACCGGCTCTTGTGGTAATATATCCTGAATCAAATTAATTGGACTTCCCAGGTTTCCCGTACAGCTTGGCTCTCTACAGACCTCAGATTTTTCATACTCCTTGAGTTTCGCATTGGCTCGGGCTTTCCATTAAGGGATTAATTACTTGTAATTAGTTTGTTTTTAGTAATAACTTTCCTTGGGGCCCTTCACTAAATTTTTATTATAATATATGGGGTTGTCTCTGGATTTGGCGTTCAACCAAATCCGTTTCTCGGATCAATATTAATTTTCAAATTTTTATAAATTTTTATTAAATTTTACTGTTTTGTTCATATTTGGCTTTCCGTGCTTTTATTTTTATCATTTTATATAACCATAACATATATTTAGTTTTTATAGGTTTGTGAATGCAATTTTATTAAATTATTTAAAATGACTGTTAATAACTTTAATTGTATTGGATTTATTAATCTATGAAAAATTATGAATTTCAAATATATTAAATACATTGAAAATCTTTATTGGTCAGAATTTTACGAATTTTAACATGCTTTATGAATATTGAGGTAAATTTTATTGTGCTTTATAAATTCTTATATTGATTTTTACACATTTGATATACATATTTGCGTGACATTCTGACTGCCATTTTAAGATTAACTGTGCTATTTCCCAACTTCTGCATTTACAATCACAATTAATAACTCACAAAGGCAGTTTCTTAAATTCACAAACGATTCAAACACTGCTACTGATTGCTGATGATCAACAAGAAACAAAGAATATTATATATAGTCAAGTATTGAAATAAATATGTAATAACATGATGAATAAAATTAATTATAACAAATAAAGAATTAGTTTGAATCTATCACGAGCAACGCCAGATAATAAAGCCATAAAAACCTAAATTATTGGATAATATATTACCATTTGTACAGCATTCGTGATTATTTGGAGAACAGACAGCTCCTGGTTTGAAATGACAATCTGAAGTGCAACAAGTATCTGCACTGTTATTTTTACCGACATCGCATTCTTCATTGTCATCAACTCGACTATTTCCACAAAAAGCATTCATGGGTGACAAAAAACAATATTCGCCTCTTGTAGCGATTGTAGCACCAATACTTCTTCTACTACATGGGGAAAAAAGCTGAAATATTAATATAATTAATCTACAAACTTATTTGTTATTATTTTTATAATTATTAATCTTTGTTTACTGATTCATTGAAAAAGTCTTATAGATTCTACTATACTGCATTTATTTCAAGTTACCCTAATACAATTTTTCGCTGAGAAAGTGGTATTACGTTAAAGCAGTGGTTCTTAACCTTTTTAGCTACCGGCACCCCTAAAATTTTCAAACAATATTCTCGCACCCCTTACTAGAAATTATTGAGTTATATAAATTAAAAAACAAACATTATGCAAAACATATTTTTTATTTATTTTATGTGCGTAACAAATTTTTTATAAATTTTAATTGTTAGCTGAAATAATCAATTATAAATTATCAAAGTTTTTATTAATGGCTTTTTTGTTGTTGCTTTTCCTCAATTATTTTTGAAAACCGGGGAATCTTTTTTGAAATAGCTACACGCATATCATTACTAGCATTAAGTCTATTTCTAGCTTTTGTTTTTATATGTACAAGTGACGAGAATCCCATCTCACACAAATATGTTGTGGCAAATGGAACAAGATGCTGAAGCGCTATTTTAGCTAATCGTGGATATGACATTACTTGAGCACACCAGAAACTTTCCAAATTCTCTGCTTCAAATTCCATTTGATTATGTGCATTTGTCCGTAGTTCAACAAGGTCATCTTTCAATAAATTACTGTCATCCATTGAGTCCAGATTATAAATAAATGGATCTAATATCCATTTTTCTGATATATCTATATCTCCAGTAGCAAAATATCCCTCAAAAGATTCGCTCAACTTTTGCAAATGATCTTTAATTTCGGTGGTAATATTGTTTCTTTCATCATCTGAAACAAGAACTTCTTCAAGCAAAGGAAAGTTAGCATAATTTATCTTGTCAACACGGTTAATCCAAATTGAAAGTTTTCGACTAAACGCAGTCAACTTCTCTTTCGCTGTTATAGTGTTCACTCCAAATCCTTGGATTGAAATATTTAATTCATTAAGGTGCGTGAATATGTCTGCCAAATACGCTAGCTGAATTATAGCATCTCTATTGCTGAATTCATCAGCTAAACTACTGCCTTGATTATTAAGAAACTGCATTATTTCACTTCGCAATTCGTATACACGATTTAGCATACGTCCACGCGATAGCCACCTTACTTCTGTGTGAAATAAAAGAACAGTATGCTCGGCACCAAGTTCTTCGCATAAAGCACGGAAGAGACGATGATTTAAAGCTCGACCTCTGATAAAATTTACAACTTTGACTGAAGTGATTAATGTTTTCTTTAATTTTTCAGGCAACGTCTTTGTAGCTAGCGCATGTCGATGTAAAATACAATGGGTAATTGTAACGTGCGGCACTTCCTTTTTTACATATGCTACAAATCCAGAATTTTTGCCTAACATGGAAGGAGCTCCATCAGTACAAATTGATCCTATTTTGTTCATCGGTATCTCATATTGTAATAAAAAGTCTTTGACTTTATTAAATATATCAATTCCTTTTGTAGTCAATTCTAATGGTTCACAAAACAAAAATTCTTCAACAATTTCTTTTTCTTTTACATATCGTACAAACACCATCAGCTGAGAACAATTTTCAACATCTGTAGATTCATCCAATTGAATACCCACTGGGACATTACTAGCTTTAATATCTTCAATTACTTGTTGTAAGATGTCTTTACTTATATCAGAAATTCTAGTACGTATTACGTCATTTGACAAAGGAATTTGTTGAAGCTTTTGTTGTGCTTCAGTACCCAACACTATTTTAGCCATTTCTAATGCACAAGGCTTTACAAGTTCTTCAGCTATTGTATGTGGTTTCTTCTTCTTGGCACAGATATATGCAACTTGATAAGACGCTTGCAACAGCGGCTTTTCGTGTGATATAAATCCAAAAGTTGTGATAGTTCCACTTTTATCAAATCGAACTCGTTTAGATTTCAAACTTTCAAAATCATAGCCAGCATCTACACCACCATGCTGTTTGGTAAAATGCTCATTTAGTTTCGACGGCTTGAGATTGGCGTTTGAAAATTTATTGCAGCACAGAATACATTGTGGTCGCTGCGTTCCATCCTTCTCCGTTGTAAATGTAAAACCATAACGAACATAATCGTCATTCCAACATCGTTTCTTTGACATGGCGTAAACTAAATTAAATTTTTTAATAAAACACTAAAAAAAATATTAAACTTCTATCTATTATTGCTATATTTTAGCTTACCTTTTGAATTTGACTTTAATGTACCAAATTATATTCTAATAATTAGATTCGAATTTTAGTGTTGACTATTACAAGTTTGAATTTTTGTGTTGAATATTAAAAGTTAAATATTAATAATAAAATAATTAATACAAGTTAATTTTACAAGTTTAGTTGAATATTTATATTCTAACTAGAAACGCATTTGAATTTTTGTAATTGTAGAAAAAATACAAAAATTAATTTGTCTCGATGGTTTATAATTTACAAACATATTTAAAAAATGTTTAGGGAATAAAAAATTTACTAACCAAAATGAATTTTTAAGATTAGTTTTTTATTTTGCTACCTACACGTGAATTTGTAAAATTACAATTTCGCACCCCAAAATATTCAAGCTCGCACCCCTAAGGGGTGCGTGCACCACCGGTTAAGAACCACTGCGTTAAAGACATCAAAGCGCCCTTAATTACCACCAAAACCATTCCACGTCATTCCATTCCAGATTATGGTTTCTCATTTTATGAATATAGATGTCAGATTTTTTGCCTCATAGAGATTTACTGTGTCAAATCTTGAATCAAATTTTACGAGCCAGACAACAATAATATTTTTGACAAACGATATCCTTGTCACTGAAAATGCAATAGAATAAGAAAGAGTTTTTGCACTTCATTTTTAATAAATTCTTTCAGTTCATCAATTAAACCATTTCTTCACAGAAAACACAAAATAATAAGAAAACTGGCAATAATGAAGTTGACCTATGAAGATATTATAGCAGTAAAAGTGTCACAACCAATATAAGACTTGGATAAATGAAATATCTGATATATACAAATATTTAGCCAATTAATTGATCTAAATAAAACTATTGTTATATATAAAAAAACTATTTTCAGAATTATTTAAATTTAAATTATATAATTATTAAATTAAAAACACGACAAAGCCAAATAAACGAAATATCTGATGAGGAAATCATCCTCATCATTAGTCTGGATTGATATTCTTTGTCAAATGCTATATACGGAAACAATAATGATGTAATAGTTATGATTTATTGATTTAATTTAATAAATGAATTTAATTCAATAAATTTGTTGCTGATTGAATGTTTATTTTAGGGGATTGTGATTAAATGACCAATGCCGCACAAAAAATTCTTTCCCATTTATTATTAAAGTTTTTATATACAACTAATCGTTTACTCGTGCTTCGCTATGGTTATAATTTTTTAATTAATTAATGTTTAAATAAATTACTAAGTTTCATTTTTGACATTATTTATAATTAGCATAATATTAATAGTTTCAATATAAATAGAGTCTGCCGTTTTTGAGGTTTAATATTGTGTAGGAATACTATTGAAGCTCCTTGTTTGAAACAAAGTTTCGAGTAGTTCAAGTAAAGGGAATGCAAAAACTGAACTGGGTATCGAATTGTATTCTCCCCATAGACCTCTAGGATTTATATGTTACTATTCATCAGATTACTATATAATATATTGATATTATTCTTGATAAAGTCACAAATTATTGATGAATTATCTATTAGATCGAGTTAGAACATCCATTTTTATAAAATATTTATTGATATTACAAATTTAAATTCCTTCGAATTTCTGCCGTTTTGAGGATATTTAAACAATTTTACTTTGAGAATGCCGTATTATTATTAGAAAATTTAAATTAATTATTTATAAATTTTATTTTTAACATTTATCCTTACATTATAGATTTAAAATAAATATTCATTGTTAGACTTCATTAAATGACAGATGTAAGTTATTTTTTTAATCGCGATTAACTGCAAGCGTCTATTGAGTGAGTTAGTAAATGAGCTGGATATATCATTAGTAAATTCATAATTGCATTAGATATTGCTTCACATTATTGGCATAAAATCTTTTTCGGTTTTGAAAAATTACCGCTTGATAATTAATAATAAAACGTGGTTGTATTCCGTTAGATTGTGTTTAACTGAATTCAAGCCAAAATCTTTTCTTTGAAAAGTATTAAATGTCATAAACAATTAGAAAACAAAGTACGAAGTTTCTTACAGAGATTGGAAACCACTCAAGATTGTAATTATTGAGGTACTAGTATCAAGGCAGAAGATAAAATAACTGAACTCAGAATAATCTGCTCTTTGTGATAGCAATATAAGAGAGAATCTACAACTTGAATGTCCAATAACTATACAAATATTTATTGCACGATGGTCTTAAAACTTCAAACTTAATTAAAAAGGTAAAATTGTTTTGTCGAGATCAAGACTTAAATGTACTAGACAAAATCAAATTGAAGCTGCGGGGATAAGGGAAAAGATTACTGGTGGCAGTTAAGCGTATGATATAAGATGTCTAATGAAGATCACTAAGTTCTTAATAGAAATCATTTAAACTTGAGATGCAATGTAAATTTGTAATCCACACATAGGGTTAATATTTGTGAATTGAATAAAATTCCTACTCTATTGTTTGGTTCGTATCCAACCACCGAATACGTGTACATGACATATTTACCCCCTCGTGCCGCATTAGGAGCACAATCAGTTGTATCAGGATCATGATCTGCGCCCCAATTGTGGCCCAGTTCATGAGCGGTTACTAAGTACGCAGACATGCTTATTACACGCTTGCCCACTGCATCCCTATAAGTACTCCAAGCAGTGTTTACCGATACCAATTTAGAATTTTGATGTCGGAAATCTCCTAAAAAATAATTAAATAAAATTTCAATAAAACAACACATAGATTATAAAGGAAAATATTACTATATTCTTCTAAAAGTATAAATAACAAAACAGCTCTGAGATTTTCCCGAAATATGGGTAGCTCATTCTCCAAGGTAGTGACGTTCCTAAAAGGTGAATGTGAGCCGTTTAGCACAGCATGAGTAAAGGCGTAATGGATGAGTTATCGAGTTCAAAGTCGAGGTCAAATTAGGTTATTGATTTTAAAATGCTATTTCAGTTGTTTGTTTTCGCGCACTTAAGCGATAAAATAAATATATTAAGGTTATTGATTGGTATTTGCAAATTTGATGTTAAGGATACTGTATTAAAATATGAGTAACATTTGCTGTTATCGAAGGATGAGAAACGGCTGCTGAAATATGGTCCTAATCATGGTATAAAGAACAGAATTGACAAAAATAAATTATTCACAAAAATTGAAAGACTATATTATACGTCATGAATATAGTCTGTCAATTTTTGTGAATATAATATATGATCTGCATTTGTAATAAGGATATTGATAGTAAGTATTTAAAAAAATTGTTAAATGTTTGTACAATTGATTTTGTTAACAACAATAAAATACAGGATATTATGGACTTCATGATAATGAAAAATCTTTCTAAAAAAGAGATTAATGTCTGTAAGTATGATAAAGGAAAAGGTTTGGTAATTTTGGACTATGATGTTTGTGTTAACAAATTGAATGATGTTTTATTATCTTTTCAGTTTATGAATGTCGAAATTGGATGTTACCTCCAATGAAGGACGAATTGCTTTTGTTAAAACTGTTGAAGAAATTATCAGATAAAAACATATATAGACGGAGACCAGGCGACGTCTAATCATTCGAAAGGCTCCTAGTCAGCAAACCTCTATGGACTACCTAAAGTAAATAAAGATTCCTGGCTTATCGATGGTAGGAACTGCTCAATACAAAATGTTCAAAATGTTCAGTCTATATGTATGTTGAATGTATTCAGGTAATTGAATGTAAATTGTGTATATGATGTTTTTGATGTAATTTTATTTGTGATGTTCTTTCGAGAAACTCACTGCCATCGTTATGTAGATTCGAACTTGAAACTATAACGAATTAAATTTCTTTTTCAAACAAATTTCTTCTTTAATCTTTTAAAATACAGTCATTCCGAAAAATTAGAAATCGATTTCTTTTCGGATTGTAAATTAATTCGGATAATGAAGGAATTTAAAATTTATATGATCGCCAGTTTAATGACGAAATTATTAAGAAAAAGATAATTATTTATTTGTTTTGTAGAGTTTTCTTTTGAATGAATCATCTTTGACTTATTTTGAATTTTTTACTGTATCATTGGTTATTTTTTGAGTAGAGAACTTGCTTTGATGACAATTTCAATTGCATGTAATAAATTGTTTGGATTTATGTTGTAACTGTTATCGACTTTTAAAAATCAACTTTTAAAAATTATTAGAAATTTAATTCAAAAAAGAGCTTTTCGGCTTAATGAATCAAATTTGTTTGGAAACGTTCGAAAATTGACGAAATAAATAATTTTTTTTCGGACTATGAAGTTTTCGGATTATGGAAGTTCGGACTGTATATTAAATTAAAAATTTATAAATTCTGTTTTATAAATCTTAATTCTTAAAAATCTATTTTAGAAAATCGAAGTTTTAAAAAAATTTCAATAAACTTTCAATAAAATATTTTTAAATTTAATTTGACAATAAACAAACTGTATCATAAATTATATTATTTTTGCAAAGTTATAAATTATAGCATTATAGTATTTGAAGTTTAATTAATAAAAGAACAGTTTCATTTCCAGATATTCAAAGAGTAATAAATTTAATTTTGCTAATTGAATTAATTAAAAGATCTAACTTTCACTGCAAATTCCTCCATAGCTAAGAGTTTTGGAAGAAGCCATATAGGCCAAGCCGAGAGTGCCTTCAGAAAAACTCTGAAACGTAAAGAGATGTGCCAAACAGGAATCTTTGTGATCGATATCACCGAAACTCTAGAAAATTCCAAAGAAAAGTATATAGAAAGAAAATCAAATGAATGAATGCTACATCTAATAGACCTTCTACTGTCCAAGCATCTGTTTGCTTTGCAACCTCCTGATTATAATGTCCCGAAGGCCCGATAGTCGGTTCTACGTGAACAAGAATCTGATTAATGGCAAATTAAGTATCCGAAATAAAGAGCTCTCATTCAACAAAAGTGTACCTGATTAATAATGAATCCATATCCGGAGTTTTTGTTATTTTTAGAATCAACAAAATCTGTCGATTTGAAAAGAATATTGATTTTGTCAATTAATTCAATCTGCAATTAACATTAATCAAAATTAGGCGAGATCACTTTGGATTCCATTACGAGATAGTGTTGAGTTCGTCCCATTTCGCCGCGGCCGTGCTCACGGTGAAAGCGATAATCTGCTATCAGCTTTATCGTGCATAACTTTTTCGTGCTGTCCTTGTTAATATACGGTAGCGATATTATTGCATCAACATTCCGCTTTTGACGAGAGTCTAGCAACAGTTAATTACGATAATAACTTTGGGAAAGTCTATAACAGAATAATGCTCTAGAATTTGCTACTGGCAGCGGTAGCAATTAATTTTAGCGATCGATTGATATTTCATTTATTTTCAATAGAACTATAGATTAAATTTGGATTGTATGTGTCAAACAAATTTGATAAATAGTTGTAAGAAAAATCAAAAAATATTAAAATAAAACAAATCAAGTGTCAGAAATAATGATTAGATTACCAATAGAAATCTAAAACGGGAGTCAGCAACCCATTTCTGTGTTAAGTGGGATTTTATTTTTTTCTTACTTACTATAACGGCAAATGTTTAAAACAATAAAAATATGTTTGTGTAACAACGCAGGGAAAAATCAATGCATATAAATTACCTTGAATTTCCGGGAAGCCCAACACTGTAATTAATTTTAGAGGAATCCCACTATTCTAATAAATCCGCGTTAAACCGAAACAGCGCTAAGCGGAACAGTGTTAAGCGGGGTCTTACTGTATGTATATATAGACCATGAGAGAGCTTCAATGGGTCCCAACCTGACAACGTTTATAGCCTGAACCCAACCGTTTCGTTAGCATTATGGAATATCTAACAAATTCCACAGTATCCTTAAATCTGATATGAACTTATGAGCTACTTAAAACTTTCTAACCTTAGTTTAGTATTAAAAATAAAAGATCCCCCAGAAAAATGGCGTAGATGTAGTGGTCCTTGGCTTTATGTTATTTTTTATATTTTGAATTGTATTTTTTAAGTTTATTATTTATATTTTTATGAATACGCTAAAATCTTTAAAAATATAAAAATTTAAAGAAAGCTTCAAAGTAAATTGTAAATTAATAAAAATTAAATTTTCGATTACGAGCCCCAAGCTACGTGACATTCCTAGACCCACTCAGCTTGGGATTATATTTAAATAGTTATTATTTCAGTTTACCTAGGGAAAATTCAAAAAAATTAGATGAAATTAATAATAGATTAATTTAAAAAATTAAAAAATAATCATTATTATTTTTAAATTATAATTTAACTTAAATAAATATTTTTAATAAAAAACTTATTTTAATTTATCTTTAAAATTTTTAAAAAAATAATATTTAAATAATCTTAAATATTTTTAAATTTAATGTTAATCACCAGATACTTAACTTACGCATTTTAATCATTCAATATTTCTGAAAACAACAAGTATGATCAATACACCTTCAGTTTAACATTCAAACTAATTAAAAGCATTCAAGACACATGGGTTCAATGCATTTTTACATTAGTTTTCAGATTCAGTGATTTTATCAACAACGCTTCACATATCACAAGTTCCAACTAATTTTTAAATAAAATTTGGTCCATACTTTCAAGTACATAAATGACATTTTCATACATTGAAATAACTCTTCAATTCATTGAAAATATTCCAAACATCGCTTATCTATCATTCACGTTCCTGGCATTTTTCAATATCTTCTTCCTAGATTTAGTATAAATTTGTTTTCGTTTTAGAAAAATTCGAGTTTATCTGTCAAAGGTTGTGTTTATATATTTTTTTAATAAATTCTATCAGAAATGGAAAGATTCTTTTTCATGAACATTATCCTTACTGAAATAATCAGTTTAAATTGTCACAGGAATATAGGACATAGCTTCTGGGACTTTTAGTATTTTAGACATTTCAACCTTGTAGTTGCATTCAGTGTTGTTTTCTTACGATTTTATTGGATGTGCTTGATTTATTAATGAATGATTTCTTGAAGAAATTAAAATCTTAGTTATAAAACTGCATGAATAAATTGAAATCAAAATTTAATTTAATTTGGCTAAAAAATTCCAAGATTTCCCTTATTTAAATATATATTACTGATAAATTATAAGTAAAATAAAAAATTTAATTTTTAAAAAATAAGTTAAAATAAAGAAACTTTTCAGGAAATGTGTCAAAATTATGCATAAATGTTACTGTTATCGAGATTTTCAATATTAGAATTTTTAGTGCAATAAGCGCATTGAGGAATTAATGTCGAGGGAGTTTTAGATATAAATATTTAGCTAATAAGTGTGTTACCTCAAACGCCATGCTTATTCGACTTGGGAAATATATAACTTATATTATCAATGAATATAGCGGACATAAAATTTATCAATTCTGACAATTATAAAATATAAACGTTTACTCGTTGTATTTGTTTCAAATGAACTGATGTTTTTTGCAAAACATTTTGGGCCTCTAATAGTTAGATTAGGAAATTCTCAAAAATAATAAAACAAATACCTTGTAAAATTGCCTTTCAAATCACTATAGCGATAAACAATAAATGAAGAATTATTTTGAACGTATCTCGATAAAGGCTATCATTAAAAAAGGTAATTAAATTTTTTGCCTTGCCAACTTACTTCAACTTGGAATATATCATCATCCAAAATTATGTTAATACTGAGCATTTTGTCGTTGCCGAGAAAAGCACTTACAGATGATTTTTCGGCACCTAAAATTTCAAAATTGTTATTTTTATTTAAAAATTTAATTTTATGAACATCCATTTTCATGTAAATCTCTATTTGAATAATTCATTTGATTAAGATTATTACACCTTATTTTAATCAATTACATTTCTGTACTGAGTACCTTTGTATGTGTATCTATTGCACTGTTACTCATTAATATACATGCATTTTAGTTTATATTTTTTATTTTTCAGGTAAGTCATTTAAAAGTATTTATTTTGATTTCGTAAAAATACAGTGACATCATTATAGTATTTTTTTAATGTTAACGTGAATCATAACAAATATTTTTCATTTTCATTCAAGTTTTAAAGTTTATGAAAATATCTTTATTTTTATATAATATAAATAATTTATGAAAACTAATTGTAATAATTGTTCGAAATACTTTAGTATTTGTTTAATATAAATTTAACTTAAAGATAAAATTTTCAAAATAAATTGGCGTATCCCCTTTTAACACAGTATTTTCCATTAAAAATGGTATAAATAATTACTAAATTATTTTAAGAGATGTCGTTATGGTAGTACATATACAAAGTATTAAGTTTCATAAAAAATGGTATAAATAAGTCTATTAAATTTTTTAGAAATGTCGTTATTTTATGATTAATTATAATTCAGATTATTTTTTATTACTTTAAAATTTTTAAATTGTTAAAAGAAGCTTAATGAACTATTGATGACATGAAATGTTTTCCTTCGTTTAAAAATTAAAATTTTTATCCTGATTAATGAGAAATTGGGGCCCGTGTGATTTGGCGCTCCTAGCCCCCTCTATCCGGGTGTAATAAAGTACATCGAGATAAATCTTAAAATTTGAAAGAACAATTAATGAATTAATTTTAACCAATCATAATATGTAAAAAATTTTAAAAAAAGTTTAAAATTGGAAATCAAGATATTGAATACTCGCTGTGTACTTCACTAGCGTCCTTTGAAACAATAGTAAGATATGAAAACTGTGTTCATCCTGTTTGTGTTGAATGTACCAAATCTTGGTGACCTAATTGTCCATTCGATAGATCAAAATTTTCGTCATTGAAGTTTCAAGATTTAACAGCACAAGATATAAGATGCAGCGTATAAAAACAATTATTACAGAACTTAAATAACCTAATTTGGAAGGATTGCTAATGAATTTTTTAATAAATTTTATTTTTCCAATATTGCGAAAGAGATTAAAGTTTAAGTTGTAAATAGAAGTATGAAAATTTGATAAATAAATTTCATTGTGCTGATAAAGAAGAACTGAACTTAAAATTTGAAAAGATTATATAGAGATTTGAAATTTTAAAATATCTTTCAAACAACTGTGTCATTTAGAAAGTTGATAATTTAACTCACAGGAAAATTTCGATAAATTGAAGATAAAGTTAAAGGAAATTATTTTTTGAGCCTAAAAAGTATGAAGTGATGAGTGATCATATCGAAAAAGTTGGTATGTTTAAAAGATGCCTATAATATTTCGAAATTGTAAATTTCATGCATTATGACTGTATTAATTGGATAATTATATTTTTGCAAAAGAATTCTAAAAAATCAGAAACCAGTAGAAAAAAATTTAAATCACTCAAATATACATTAATTCATTTATAAAGGAATAATATTTTAATTTATCACGTTTAATATAATATTTATCAACGGATATGATTAATAAGTTCTTCAACGTCAGAAATTTTGTCTACTTTAATCAGTGAATATCAGTGCCAAAATTGTGAAAAGGAGCGATGCCATAATTGTGTTTTGTCTTTTCAGTTTGTCACCAACCAATTCTATTTGTCATGCATTGAAAATGATAAATTAATATTCACAAGATTGAATAATTAAGTTTACATTTGAAAAACATTTATGAGTTGGTGACTGCAATAACAAATAAACTTTTAGAAATGATAACGAGTGTAGTAAAACTTTCAGAATGACTTCGTGAAAGCCAATTAAAATTGAAATCATACAAAAGCAGTTTGTTTGATTTCATTCATAAATTGGAACTCCAACGCCTAATTTTGTGCCAAGATTCTTTTATAAGTGATTTTGTATTATCGACAAGGAAAGTATGTATTATCGATTAATAGAAAACCTAATAAAAATTCTGTTTGATGCAATATTTTATATATCAGATGAAGAATATTTGGTTAAACTCAAAATCCAAAATGGTTACCAATTTGAATAAATTAATAAAGATTTGTAAAGGATTATAGAAGACAGGAATTCGAATTTCTTAAGTCAAAATTTTAGCATAAAAGTTAAATATTCTGATTGGTCAATATCATTTGGAATATATTTTTAATGTTGATTTCAAATGAATCTTTCATTAGAAGTTTGGTCGAATAAAAATAAAGTAATAATTAAAAATAAAAATTGATAATTAAGAATTAATAAAAAAAATTAAAAAGTAATGATTCATAATTAATAATAATAATAATAAAATAATAATTAAAAATTAATAATAATAATAAAGTAATAATTAAAAATTGATTAATAAAAATTGATAATTATGAACTATAATAAAAAATTATTAATTAAAAAGTAATGATTCATAATTAATAATAATAATAAAATAATAATAATAATAATAATCAAGTAATAATTAAAAGTTGATTAATAAAAATTGATAACTATGAACTATAATAAAAAATTATTAATTAAAAAGTAATGATTCATAATTAATAATAATAAAAAATTTAATAATAATAATAATAATAATAATAATAATAATAATAATAATAATAATAATAATAATAAAGTAATAATTAAAAGTTGATTAATAAAAATTGATAATTAAGAATTAATAATAAAATATCATTAATTAAAAAGTAATGATTCATAATTAATAATAATAATAAAATAATAATAATAATAATAATGTAATAATATAAAAGTAATTAATGAAAATGATAATTAAAAATTAAGAATCAATAATTAAAAATTGATAATTAATATATAAAAATTGATAATAATATTTTTTCTTTGCATTGAGCCTCAATTATCCTTCTGGCAATGGTGTGAGATCGACCAAAAACCCACGACAGCAAACAGATTGCGACAACAGAGATATCTGACGGTGACTAATATCTACCTACTCGTGTTCCTATCGTGTTTCGATTTCGTAGCTGTAATAGTTCCTTACAAATCGATTTAGGCTTCTTCAAAAAAAATGTTATATTCAGAAATTATGATTTGTGGTAAATGCGAGCGCCGAATCGGAATTTAAAATCGATTCTATTACTTTGTAATTAAATAAAGATTCATTTGAAATTTTTATCTTTTATTAGTTGTGATTCACTCTGAAACTGATATAATGAAGGCAAAACTCGAATTGTATCCCATTGTGAACCACATGCCCCCTCGTCCCTCCCATTATTAAGATCAGTCGTATTAAGCCTTTGTACTTCAATATGTTTCTAATTTATTCAAACGTTCCTGGAAAAGTCAATAAGTATGTCAAAACAGCTATTATGCTGCCCCTCACTCATAAATAACAAATCCACTAATGATAATTTCAGATTCTAAATTTCGTATTTCCAATTAAAATTTGTAGCATAGACCTAAATGGCTGATTTAAAGCCATCGTGAATATTCAAAATGCAAACAGATTTTAATAAATTGTTAATAATTATGAAATTAATAATAGGAAATAAATTATTTCATTTTAATTAAAAATTATCATTAATATTCAAATATTTTAAAATAATAAAAACAAAACTGAATTATATTTAACATTAAAATAATCTATTATGAATTTTCAATTACCTGACACGAATCCTTGGTAAAACTGGCTGCCATCGATTGGCACTGGAGTCTCACGACCAAATCTATCAATGTTTACTGATTTTAAATCATTCGATAATAAATCAACAGAAGGTTTGAGTATTAATTTAAATTTCCTTATAATTAATTACTATATAGTATTTTTAAATAAATTTTTAAAAACCTGAATTTTGTAGAAAAAGATATTTTTTTATTGTCAAAAGTTGATCTAGATATTCGTATATTTAAATTGGGCAGAATATCATAGTCAGATAACTGATTCTGCCAATCTAGATTTGTGTGGTAAAGATTTTTAATTAAAAATAATTTACCTCCAAAAACAAAATTAATCTCTGAAAATAAAGAAAAAATAAGAAGAATTAATTCAATTTTCATAATTTAAATTCATTAAAATCCACAAATTTAAATTCATAGCGTTATTTTAGAATAAATAATATTTTAAAACAAAGCTTGAATTTTCAACTTTTTTTGTTGAAATTTTTAAAAATTTTTGTTACATGAAGAAATGTTACTCTAAAAATTATTTTAAATAATTAAATAAAATTTGATGAATCAGAAACATTGAGAGACATGATTGCATACTATTGCGAAGGACAATTTACTCATATTATGAATTACATCCAACTCATTTTTATGAGAATAAATTTCCATTATAATATTTATTTCATAAAAAATGTCAAATAATCAACTATTAAATTACAAGATCATTTACGCATCTTGACTCTCCCATTCTTAAGATTCTCTGCACTTCTGCCAATCGATTCTTCTTTCTTTCGTTCCTTGGGAATGAAGTTCAACTCAATTGGGATAATAGAAACCTGACGATTTTCTATGGGCCTTCATACTCCATATCGTATTTGTGTCTGTTATGCGGTATTTGCGCACCAATGCTTCCTCCCCAACTCGAAAACATGAGCACCTTTAATTGTCGAGACCATAGTTCTGATATAATCTGCAGCTTATCTGAGTTATATCTCGCACCTTCAATCAGTTCTTATTTTGATATATCTGATTGTTTCAAGTTTAATAGTAAGTAAACACATCGCCTATAAATTATCTCAAATGATGATAAACCCGTTGCACTCGGCCGAATGCTATTTATGCCAAGGGTGGGTACAGTTAAGCGTCATGGTAGTCACATTCATATAAAATCAATTTATTAAGAACCGTATTGATTTTTTATCAATTAGTGTGCTTGGATTATGGTTCAATTTAAGCATATTGATGAAATAAAGTCAAATACTTGTTCACAATATCCAGAACTGTATTCAAGATAATGAATTATGAAAGTTGTTCATAACACATCCGTCTACCAATGTCGATGTAATACAATTTCGCACCGTTTTTATGACTAATCAAACTTTCTTATCTAATCTGTTTGATTGATGCTGGTAAGGTGAGCTGAGTATATATTTGATTTCAAGTTTCTGTAATCTCTCAGTTAATACCTTTTCTTTAACAATTCTGACTTCTGTCTGTCAATATGATGTTTGGTTTTCTGAAACGATAGATTCAGCTGTTAAGTATAGTCTTAAAAATTTTTCTTTGGACTTGATTTGTTATAAGAGTCAAAGAAATCAATTTGCTAAAAGGACCAATCATTACTACTATATATTTTTCATGGTATTCTTCATAATTTGTTTTATGAATTTCAAGCTATATCTAGAAATAAGCAT
Source organism: Schmidtea mediterranea (assembly GCA_022537955.1). Classification (NCBI taxonomy): domain Eukaryota; kingdom Metazoa; phylum Platyhelminthes; order Tricladida; family Dugesiidae; genus Schmidtea; species Schmidtea mediterranea. The sequence goes on from CM039680.1 coordinate 164,422,947, forward strand.
TTCTTTGGGTTTTTTCTGGCCAACTTTCCTTTTAGAACAGATATTACAACATCTTAGATAAATTTTGATTGTGTCCTGTATCTTCGACCAGTAAAATATTTTTTAAATATAATGTAATAATATTTTATCTTCAAATTGCATAATTCTTTGTGTAAAGTTGATGTTAATAAGCGTGCAAAGGCTTTTGAGACTCAAATTAAGATACTGTTCTTTTATTCTATTGTTAATAATCCTCCATCAATTCGTGAATTTTTTACTTTGAATGGAAAACAATGTTTGTTTGTCTGAGAACATCCATTTACCAACGTCTATCGTAGCTTTTGAAATCTTATCTTTGATTTTCTTTCATTGGTTTCATCGCTTGGAAGCTTTCATTACATTATTTAGTTCTGCAATTCTGGCATATTCTATGATGAATCTTTTATAGTAGTTAATCCAAGAAATAGTATTTAACTGTTTTGAAAATTTTGTTACTTCTGGTTTCTCAATTTTTTATATATTTTTAGTTGTGAAACTGATATAATGAACGCAAAACTTTCGTTCTGTTTGTTTGAAATACCCTTCTTATTAACTGTTTGCCCAAGAAAGCACAATTTTGTTTATTGAATTTATATATTTTCTGTATTTATCTTCAACCCTGCTATTTGAACATTTTTAAAAATATTTCTTCTAGCAACTCATCGTTATACCAATTTACGTTTTCCATATTTCAAAATATCATCTCGTTTGAATAGCATTCCTTTCAATACTTTATGAATTAGTCGCTGATATTTCGTTTGAGCTGTTGCTAATCCAAACAATAGCCTATTGAAGTATAATTATTCTTCTCTTGTACTAAATGCAGTCATTTCTTGAATATCTTGAGCCAGTTCTACTTGTTTATACGCCGGATCTAAATCAATAGATGAAAATATTCTTGTATCCACAAGATAATCCAGTAAAAAACAGCCATACTTTTATATCTCTGATTCATTCTTCCGTTTATTTTGATACTAGTCCTTCATATCGTCAAATGTTTAATGAGATCATATCTTGACAAGATGTTGGTAAACATTCCACTAATGATTTCGTTGATTCTTAGTTACGATATTATTGAATATCTATATTTAATAAGGATTTCATGTTGTTTTAATAATATATATAATTATTGGGAATTACATATTTTAAAACGGATGAAATTTAACCAATAGCTAGCGATCACGCTAAAAATATTAATTTCGTTACAAGGCAGTAAAATAAGAAATTAGTATTAGAACCCTTACCAAAAGAACACACAGGATTTATTCAATTTCAATATTCAAAAATATGATGGAAGTAATGAAGAAGCATCAAAAATCAGGGTAAGAAATCAGTTGGAAAGTATTTTTGATTCAGGAATTAGTCTTGAAAAAATAGTAAAATATATTATTTCTAAACTAGCAAGTACGAAGCTTAAAGAAAAACTAATTTTTAAACCAGTTATGAGAGTTGAAGACATTCGCAATTTGGCCAAATTATGTTAAAGTTTGGAATATTCACAATATACTTCTTCAGATATATTTGTGAATGTTGTTTAAATAAAGAGTTACTCAAATGCTTTGAAACAGAATAATTTAAATCATGGACGTCAAAGTCGGAATTTAAAAAGCCTCATGTCAAGATATCATAATATGGATATGAAAAACTTTGGAAACAGAAATATTATTGCCGAACCAATTTTGTCAAACAAAAATTAAGGAAATAAAGTAAGTTAGAATTATGAGAATACTCCTGCTCCTTCTAATAGAAGATATAATAATGAGAAGATAGAATCAAAATCAAAGATTTCGATTATTATTTTGATTGAAACATCAAGCTAGGAAATTATTTGGATTACTTGAACCAAAGAAAGAAATATATCACTGGGTCAATACTACTCTTTTGGTGATAGAAACCATTTACGTTTCAAAGGTCCATTGAAAAATGAATGTCTAATACGTGGACACACATAAAGACACTATCATTTACTGACAATGGAAGCCAGAATTATAATAGGCCAATTATGTGCATTCATGATGAAAATACTGATGTGTATCTTGAAGAAGATGTAATAGATCATGAGAATGTGCAACAAAACACGAGATCAACAATGTTGCTTAAAGTTCGTCAATGGGGTTGAACCAATAAATAATAATTTAATTCGAAACAAAGATAGAAAAGATGTGATGGAAGACAATGGAGCAGAATGAAAGTTTCAGGAGCTGCTATAACAGTTGTGAGTAAAAATTGTTGGTAAAACATTGGAAAATTGATTTTAGTTGCTACAGATATTATTCTTAATGGGATATTTTCTGAAATGGGAGAAAATCCGAAAGTTACAAGAATTCATCCAAATTTAATTGGTGAAATTGATGTTATGAATTGATGCTTCAATGATTTTAGAAAAATATTCAAACAAAGATCGAGTAAGGAACGCATTGAAGTGGGTTCAGGATCAAGAAATCTCAAAGTTTTGATAGAAAAAATATGGAACAATATTTATAGGACACACAAAAATTTTAAGTCATGAGATTCCAGTTAAGAGGTCACCTATTTTACAATATTTCGTCGCCAAAGAATGCATTTGGAACTTTAAATTGACGAAAGTTGGAAAGTTAATTAATACAGTACTGGTATGCCAAAGCCCGTGGAACTCTCCACTAGTGCTTGTTCAAAAAAGACGGATCAATACGAATGTTTGTAGATTTCAAACAACTTATTATCGCTTGTTTATTAAAGTATATACCGAAATAGCGGCTTAACTACGCGGAAACTCAGAATGTTATAAAAGCTTACAGTGGACTGATCCTTGCAAAAAAAAGTTTTAATGAGTTAAAAATGAAACTATGCAAAGCACCAATTTTAGATTATCCTAAAAAAATCTCATGTTTGTTTTTGATACATATGGTAGTTTTGGAGCAATTGGAGGAGTGTTAGGTCAAATAAAAGACAATGGAGACGAAGCAGTAGTTGCTTATGGATCATGGCATCTACCAGCACTTGAAAATGGTAATTGTATGACTAGAAAAGAATGATTTGCATTACATGAGTATGTCATATATTTCAAACAGTATTTGTATGGAATGAGATTTATAGCAAGAACAGATCAAAAGGCCTTGATTTTCATAAATACAACGAAGAAACAAGTAAGGCCTCAATTCCAAACTTGGATGGCAAACCTATCAGAATATAAAAAAAGTAGCAAGCTTAATAATGGGATTGATCATTGGTGAATCATTATCCTCAGTGTCAAACAAAACACCAGGATGCTAAAAGCTTTAAACCACGAATTATATATATATATATATATTTAATTAAATGGCGAAAACCTCAATGGGGATAAGTAGTTTCAAACAAAGTGATGCGAATTTCAAAGAAATGAAAAATCTAATGAAAGTCGTTATTAAAAATTCTTCAGATAATACTAAAGTTAGTTATATATGCAAAAACAATGGAAATCTAAAGATAATCGATGAATTTCTAGTGTAAGAAGGAAACAATATATTAATAATAACTCCACCAGACTTCACGGGAAATTTCTTAATCCCAATTTATGAAGATTTGGATCAAAAAAATGTATAATTATCTAGATGTGCACATTTGACGGATTGATTCATAACTAATGCTTCTTCTGCGGTACACGACAACGCGTGCCATAGAATGCATCAGCGCACTACTTTAAATCAAATAAACTAAATTTAAACATTTAAATCCATCAGCACTAGATTTGATTTGTCGTTGACTTGGTAACGGACAATATTTATTTCTACTAGAAAAAATCCGTATTATCAATACCACTCAATAAATGTTTTTTTTGTATATCAATTGGTAAAGCTCCAGCCATTTTACGTTATCCATAACCGCCGACTGACGAGTGGTGAGTGACCTAAATGTGATTCAAATGGAAATAAAAAATGAAACTCAAATGAAAAGAAATCGGAAATATTTATTTTATATCAATAATTGATACCAAATATATTGATAATTATCATCTTTTTACACTTCGTTAATTCGGCAAAATAAAGAAAGTCAACCAAGAGAGACAACAAATTGGACCAGGCACGAGAAACCATTACACAAACTAATATTTACCACACAAAATATTGATTCATAAAATCACAATTTATCGAACTTTTACAAAATATTAAAAGTGCAACATTTTAAATTTTTAGAAACTTTTCAGAGAATTCTCATTTCGTGTATTGCTACGATTTCAGATTTGCATTTCGATTCATTTTTTGAAACAAACTCTACTAAGCACATTATTATTATCATTATTATTAGTATTAATTAATAAAAATGGTTATCAAAAATTGAAATTAAATATAAACGATTAGAATAATAGTTATTTTATTGATTAGGATCTAGAAGAGCTGCTGATATTGTAAAGATCGCCGCCAGTTGATATATTATTATTATTATCATTACTTATTTTATCACCAAATTCCTTGCTCGGTTCGCAGCCTGAAAATGATTTAGAGCACACAAAGTGGAGGAGAATAATCACAAACGAACTGCTTGACTCAACAAACGTTGTAGGCACTCGGACATGGCTTCCTGTTTACAGATTTGTTGACAGACCTCAGAATAATTGATAAAGCGTAACATATTATCGGAGCTATTTGCATTCGGTTCGAATCCGATTTTCGAGATAACTTTCGAATGTAGTTGAAATGTTTCTGGCAAAAACTGTACATATTCGTTGGCGGTTTTTAAATACTCATCAATTCGATACATATGAAATCCTGGCAAGTTAAGTTGTGCCTCGTTCAAGCTGTGAGGCGTGGAATTTAAAGAAGAAGTCGTATGGCATCCGCTAACTTGGCTATTGCCGTTTGAAGATAATCTAATACTCGAACCTTTACCGCTGTCATATGAATGCGGTGATACATCCATATCGAATTGAGATAAATGTTCAGGAGTTGTTTTTGGAAATTTTGATTCAAACAGTTTTGAGCTGTCTTTCGGTAACTGGAAAAATATATAAAAAACTTAATCCAGTGAAATTTTTGTGACACAAAACTTGATATTTTTTATTGAACAATAAAATGAAACATAAGTCTCAATTACTATCTAAATTGCTAATTGTAATGCGATTATACATCACTATGCCAAAAGTATTCAAACTTCACGTTTCAGAAAACCAAATCTTTATAAAGTATTTATATAGTTGAAGTATTAAAATGCAAAAATCACCATTAAAATCAAAACTTATTATTTTGAGGGACAAGCTGCCTAAATCGCGATTGCTAAAATTCAATTTCAGGCACTCCATTTAACCTGCCGTATATTTGTTATCTATTTATGGTCAAACGTCAAAAGCCACCGATTTTGATCAAATGATAATTTGTCTACGTAAAGTCGTATTTCAGAATATAAATATTATCGTAATTTGTCAGCAAAATTCAAAGCTCTTTTAACAGTCATTGTTTGTCATACTTTTTTGTAATGAAAATAAAATGACAACATACAAGCAGATTTCTGTTTAGGAAATATTAACGAAGGCGAGGATTTGATGATATCTCCGAGTAAAATGTTATCGGAAATCCCCGATATCAGAAATTGGTTTACTATTAAAGAATTATTTACTCGAAACAGAAAAATTATTAATGAATATTAGAGTAAGAACAGATTTTTAGATTGTAAGGAATTATAGGAACGTTTGTGCCTGAGGATTGTGTGGTATTTTTAGCAAGCATTATTTGCTCACTCCATTAAACTATTTCAAATGAGATTCTGGAATAGCTACGAAGCGAAAAGACAGTATAATGCTATCACGAGAATAGACTTTATGTTTTACCCATGTTTTACTCAGGAAGTTATTAATTTGTGATAGTTACCCGAAAAGTTCTTTAGTAGCGCGGGTAAATAAATATCCGGGTAAATCGGATCAAGTATTCGCGAGTGCAAAATTTTCAATTTCAAAAATAAAACAAACTAAATTGGTTATTTTTGACTATTCCGATTATTGGGTATTGGCAATACTGAATAAAGAGATGAATTTTATACTGAATTTTTTTGTTTTAATTTTAGAATGAAATCTATATTGTCAAATTTAATTCATTATTTAAATCTTAATTCATTCATAGTTATATTTGTTATTCTTTAGGCATGCTCTTTTTTACATGACATAATTTAAACATTCTCACAAACCTGAGAGGGATTAGTAATATTTTAATTTTATTACACCGTTCCTAAAATGAACATAAAATCTGAAGCGTAGAATGATTTGCAAAAAAGTAGGAAAGAAGAAGCCCAGTGCTATTATTGTGGAGCACAACTAAGTTGTTACGGGGATAATACTACCAGTGTAATTAATACAAGCATGTTGAGAATTTGGTCAGTTTGTTCCTTTAGCCCCCATGAGTTTAGTAACTTGGAGAATGGACTCAAAATTTGAGTCTCTTCTCCAAGTAACAACAATAATTAAAAATAAAAGAAAAAAATGAAATTAAAAAACGATAGAAATATAGACTTGAAAAAAAATTTATTTATTAAAAAAATTAAATACTTAAAATTGTTGTTTAAGTCTTTCACTGTAAATTTGGTGATTTGAAAAATAAAATTTAATTTAGGAATTTTTGTTATTAAAATTTAAATTCAAAAGGCTGTTAAAATGATGAGGTCTTTTAATGAAAATGACCAATTAATGATGATTAAAGTTGGTGTTTATATCGGTGCCAACAATAAGAATTTCCAAATGGATCAAAATGTCTTCGATGGAAATAAAGCAAAGAACCACAAATTGGATGAAATATTACAATTAGCTGCTAGAGCTATCGGAGTTTCTATTATACTATATGAACAAAAATCTTCTTGAATTTTCGAATGAATCAACTCTTAACATGCCATTAACAGAGTATGTAATATGTTTTGATAATATTCCTTGTACTGATAAATCGCAATTTGATTATGTCACAAAAATGAAACTAATGGGAGCTATTATCAAGGAAGACTTCGATGAAACTGTTAAATCTGCCATGCTAATGAAAAGAGAAGGTAGTGAAATTGCATGCATGTAAACCTTTTCATGGTTTCAAATCAAACTCCATAAAATTCAACACAAGCATCTGTTATGAATTAAATTCTATTAACTATAAGTTAATTAAAAATGTTTTTAAAAGTAAAATAGTTTTCTGTGAAAAAAGATTTAGGTATGAGAGAAAATTTCTAAATCATAAAAAGAATTTTGTAAATCCACCGCCGAAAATTCGGAATGTATAAATATATCTCATGTTTATTAAATTTGGTATCAGTTAAATTGGCATACACAGAATTTATGTAAAATTATCAATTATACTAGAATATCTGTCGGCTACAAATAAAAACGAAAACATCAGTTCAATTTGCGATTCCAAAAGAAATAAAATTTATGAAAGGTCTGGGAGAAGTTGTTTGATAAATAATTGAATAATATATAAAAATAAAAAACGCTTTTAAAATATATTGAAAAAAATAAATTTCTAAATGAAAGAATAAAAAAAAATAATATTTTCAATTGCTGTTTTAGCTGCCATTAAAAATCTCTAAAAGTCGCGCAGGAAGCCAAGGCGAAAGGTCATGTCAATCGAAATTAGACACCGATTTTACATATGTTGTTTGAGTTTAGATTTCATCTAAATGAATCAGAAAACCGCGTTCATTCATAATCAATTCATCAAAAATAAATATTTATAAGTTTTTAAATAAATTTTAAAATAGGTGTTAAAATTCAAACAAATCCAAAATCATAACAAGCTGAACTGTTACAGAATTGAGACTGTGTTTTTATATTATTAAATTATCATTTTTCAGGTTTCAAGTATTTTTGAGATAATAAAAATTACTTTTATAAACCTTTTTAGTTATTCATTTTTTTCAATGCACGTTTTCAATTTTACACTTTAAATTTGTTATATACATATATACAAACAAATAATTTTAGCAACAATTTAATTAAAAGAAAACGCAAAATAAAACACTCTTTTTACGATCTATTTTGACAGTTTAACTGTCCTCTTCAGGATGCCAAAAATCAACTCAAATATCATGGATTATTTATATAATTTAAAACAAACCATTTCTTTATTATTTAAATATTTTAATAAATAAATATTTAAAAATTAAAAAAATCTTCTTTATAAATATTAAACTTTTTATCTTTATTATAATAAAATATAAAAACACTAAAAATTAAATTTTATAAATTAGAATATTTAATTTATTATTTATTAAAATACTTAATAATAAAATAATTAGTTTTAAATTATATAAATAATCCATAATATTTGAGTTGATTTTTGGTGCCAGGAGATGACAGTTAAACGATCGAAATAAATCGTAAAAAGAGTATAAATTTTCATAATGAAATATGTTAAAAGTATTTTGGTGTGTCGCGAAAATTCTCGGATATTTTTAGTGTGGCGTTAATCAGAAAAGATTGAGCAACACTGCATTAAATTGATAAAATGAAGTTCCTTTATTTAATGACCAACGTAAAATAAATAACAACTTGATTGATTATATATAATCATTGTTGTATTATTGAAGTTGATGACTAGTTTAATTTTTCTGTTTGTTTAATTACCATTTATTCCATTAATTATATTTTTCAACAAAAATTGAAATAGTGATAAATACAAGTTTCCCAGCAACACATTAATGGATGAAATATTGCATTTCGATTGATCAAGTTAGCAATAAGTTACAAAAATTGGTTACATCCATTAGAGAAAATACTTTTACATAAATTGCCATTGATGAGATGAAGTTAAAATTATTCATAGTTTAAATAGTACAGAAAATCTTAATTTCTAAAGATTAAAAGTTTCTTTATTTATTTGTTATGATGAATAACATCCACAGTTCTGAAGGATCATTTTTGATCATTTGAAATTGGTCGATTGGGGAATTATTTTAAAAATCATTTCACATTTCCATTTCCAATATTTCATTATGACTTACCAAACCAGTATTTTTAACTTGTCTATTTTAAAATACGAAAACACAAGCCAAACTTGCTCATAATACACTAGACTGATTGATTTTATGATGCATTTCTATTTGCACAGTTTGAACTTATAAGTTGAACTTTATTGATTTACAACACCAATAATAATCTAAGCAATCTTTATATAGAATTATAAATAAAATATATAAAATTGATTTTTTATTATTTCTATTATTATCATTATTATTATTAATTATTATTATTATAATTTATTATTATTAATTATTTTTATTATTTATTGTTATAATTATTTATTATTATTATAATTTATTATTATTATTTATTATTATAATTACTATTTATTATTAATTATTATAATTATTATTATTATTTATTATTATTATTATTTACCTGGAGTTTATTGTTGGTCTCAACAACTAAGCTGGATGCTGAATACCTCGCTGTGGGAGTCCCATTCGATAATATATTACAATCTCCATCAAACGCACCAGACTGATTTACATAATTGGCATAGTTATGATATTGCATTTCTTTGGTCATAAATACCGCTTTGGCTTGCAAACACAAATAATAAATGAGATGTTTCCATTTACGAACCACTATCACATCGCTATTGGGCAAAGTACTTTGGAAATTGATCTTACGTTTAAACAAGTCATCAATAACGCCAATTCCGTATCGAACACGCTTCAGACTGAAAGAATACTCATCTCTGATATTTTTCTACAAATAAACAAAAAAATTCCATAAAATAACGATAAAACTGATTTTACATAATCCGTAGAATGAGTATTGTCGAATCTACTAAGAGGTGACGAATCTAAGTGTATTGTTTCTTTTAAAAGCCGTTTTTCTAATCCGTAACAGTGAAGTGCTCGATGAAAAATTTCCGCAATGAATTCACAAGGCACTAAATGCAATTGATTTGAATCATTTTTGTTGGACTCCCATTGAGTGGCGTGATTCTGCGCCAAGTATTTCATGGCATTTGGTTGACTAAGACAATATCTATATAATATAAAATATAATTTAATATGGTATAATAAAAAATAAAAATAAAACAGCAATTGTTAAAATGTAAGTAAATAATTTATTAAATAATATTTTTCTATTAAATATCTTTTCATGAATTGGTTTGTCTAATTTCTAAATTAATAACAAAACAACAAGTTTTTCTACACGTGTTTCAGAATGTTGATGCCTCACTGCCACTAATTTCAACACGATTCCAGATTTCCTATCCCGTATACGAAACAATGGTGCTGCTAAGACATATAATTGAAATTGCAGTCCCAAATATACTTTATCCGACGATTTGACACCAAACCGTGTTTAACCCCTTAACGCTCACTTTTTTTGAAAACTCTTTTTGAACGCTCGAATTAACTCGAGTATGCGCGTTAAAGGGTTGATTGACTGTCCAATAAAACCAATTTTAATTGCAAAAACAATAAATAAAAAAATCAAAATTTAGAGTCTAAACGGCATTTACTTTACAATACGATTTACGCACAATAGTCAAATTACAGCCATTTACAAATTTCAATTCTCAACAGTCTCTTCCATCAGCATTATTAAAATTGACTGAATTTGCAAAAGTAAAACATTAAATTGACAAAAACTTTCAGTAGAAATATAAAAACAATACCAGTTTGGTTTCAATAAATCTCTGGCACAATGTCTATCAGTGTGCAGGATTAACAAGCCAAAGAAAGCAACCGATGACATTCTATCGTTTTATATGTGAATACAATGTTTCATAATCTATTAGTTTTCACCATTTATATTTTAATTATAATTTACTATTTGTATTTTTAAGTAAATGAAAAATCAGCTAACGTTATTAATTGCATAGTTTATCTTAAGTTCTTAATAATTTTAATAACAAAAAATGTTGGTAATTTTTGAAGTAAATTTCACTTGTTTAATCTTTGGCGGATAAGGACCAAGTTTCAGAAAGTATCCTAAAATTATCCAGATAATAATCCAAATACACATTAGTGAAAATAATTATTTCTCAATATTCTGTTCCAATCCCTTCAAGATTGCAGTGTATATAAAAACGACTTAAAAGAGAAAAAGTTCTTGATAAAAGGTAAGTAGATATTGGATGTGGAAATGACTAAATAACTTCTTAATTTGACCAAGTAAATTATTTTAGTATAAAATGAAAGCTCTTTTGTTATTGTAACTATTATTTGATAGATGATATCACTAGAGCTTATAATAAACAATACAAATTGTATTCAAACTTTAATCAAATGTGCTAATAAAATATGATTAGAAAACACTTGACAAATCGTCTTACATAATGATTACATGGACATTGATAATCAGAACTAGAAATAAGTTATTAGTATTACTAATAGTAATAAATAATAATAATAATAATAATAATAATAATAATAATAATAATATTAATAATAAAACAATAAAAATGAAATTAATTCATCGGTTTTGACCTAGAAATGTGTGTGTAGAAATAGTTATATTTAATACCTATGACGTAAATAGACTGAGTGGAAATTTCATGACAAGCTTTACTATTCTGGGTATATCTCAGTGAGAGATTGCGTCCAATGTAAAACTCAGTCATCTGAGGGCAAAGGAATTGTGATGATGTAAAAAACAAGACGAAATTTGTAAGAAATAAATATGGTGAGGAAATAAATTTGTTTTGAGTTAGAAAAAAAATTGCAAATTTATTAAAAACAGACTAAATATAGATTAGTGATCATCGGTACAATTTGTCAGAATTATGCTATATTACAATTATAGTGCAAATGACAATAATAAACAGATTACTAATGAGGAGACCGTAAATATCAAACTACTGCTACTAATAAATAATAATAATTAATGTATTTCATTAATCAGAATGGAGTTTTCTTCATTAATCCATTAACTTTCTATTAAAAATTATTTAATAAACTCGATAAAATTTTCTCTTAATTTAATCAATTTTTAAAAATTAAGCTTTTAAACTTCTTATTTTACAAATTGTTATTGAACACCATTTTTGAAATTATTTATTGACTGTTAATTTAATTAATTTATTGGCACAAACAATGTTGTTAGGAAGTAATACTTCAAAAGTTAGAAGTGACAAATTAAAAAATGTCCATAAATATAATTCCCAATTACTTTTAGTTTTAAAGTGAATAATATTATTAATAAAATACCTAATATTGTGACAAACAACATGCCAATAGAGAGATGGCGTGAACCAGGCATTGAACCCAGACACACTTTGACCCCTAAATACTATCCTAATTCTTCAATTGCACATTGATGACGTAATATTTACGAAGTACTGACATCCAGGAAATCTGATTACCGACCAATTCAGGTGGTTCTTTAGAAATCTCAAATTTCTAATTGTGATATCTGATACATTGGCTATAACCCGGTCACACGTAGCACTTTTTCCCATTCGATTTGCTGATAAAGCGGTTTTTAAACATTTTATACTAAACAACTGATTATTTTTACTCATACAGTTGAAAGTCCTATAGATATTATTGACCCTTTACCTAAGAGAAAGACACAATTGTAGAAGTCGCCATGAAGATCTTAGTTCTTTTAGAAACCATTCTTGAGAATAACATTTTGAAATAAGAGTTAAATCCACAAATATTTTTAGTGAAACAGGCAATCAATTTGTCATTTCATTTTCACAGTATAATAGTATGAAAATAGATCTCTTAAGAATACTTCATTTGATGTATTCTTGTTTGATATGCATAAATATATTTCTCCAAGAACAAATTTGCCCACTAGAAATAATGACATACAATACTTCTTAATATAAGCTGGTTTTCATGTAATATTTGTGAGTAAAAATTAACAAACCACGGATCTCTAAATTTCCCATGTCTTAAAACAATTCCAAATTCTTAAAATTTGTTTGAAAATAAATTAATTTTGTTAAAAATTTATTTAACAAAATTGTTTAAAATTCAAACTAGTATACAAAATTAATTATTAAAATATATTAATAAACACCCAAATAATAACAAAAAAAATATTTACATTTAGCTACAATGTTTCTTCCATTCAATAATTCATTCTTTCTTCTAGTATTTCTTAGATTCTAAACTTCAAATAAAATCAATTAAAAAACTTACGAAAGTTGGATTGTTAGAAAAATGATAACAAAAATAAAATGCTTTACATTATACACTTATAGTTACAGAACAATTGGCAAACAAAATGATTATATATCATCCAACTCCGAAAAGAAATAAATCAAGACACACACACACACACAAATACATAATTTCTTTTATTTTTATCTCTTCTAAGACAATATATGGATAATAAAAATAAAATATATCCATATCGAAAACCTCTTCTAAATCCTTCAAAATACAGCTCACCATTCGCAATTATGAAAATAATATTTTACAAATTATTCGATTTTCATTATTCACAAAGAAAATGGACGTTTTTCGACCATTTCCAACCCGAAGCTGCAACCACAGCACAAAATCTTATTTAATCAAACAAAAATCTTGCTGAAATTTCCCATACACAATTCTAGTATAACCATGCCAATAATTAACTTGTAAAACTCAATGTCAGTTAAATAATTCGCGATTTTTTGAAAATATCACTTAACAATTATGTCTATAAGGATCCTCAAAAATGGCTTATACAATGCGCCGGTTCTCAATTTGAGTTGTTTGCGAGCTTTGTCACATGTAAAATTTATTCTTTGTGAAATTGAGAAACTCCATATTTACAAATGTGAAATATAAAAAGCAACATATTCATTGTAACTATCTAGGATTTTGAAATTCCACAACGAAATTGCCTGAATTACGGTTAAAATGAATAAAAAAGACAACTATTATTAGGTAAAATCATATACAATTTGTTTTCATTCATTTTTGAAAATTTATTTATCCGTTTACTATGCGATCTTCACATTTCCAATTAGAATTTTCATATTCATGGGTTTTTTAAAACATAATATTAGCAATATTTCAAGCAAATTTTGGTTTTTTTAAATCTTTTGATCACTCACAATTCTGATGACTTAAAATGTTGGTTCCTTTATCTTGGTGTTAACTTGATAATATAATGATTAAGTATTTTTTTTATTAAGAAAATACAGAGTAAGGGATTTATACCTTTTACAAGTTCCATAATATTTGATTAATAAAAATCCTAATTATCAAATATTTATCCCCATACCAACTTATTAATTCTATAAAACCGAATCCTTTCCATTGAATCCATTGAGCATAAGTCGTTGATAATCTCAAATATGTAGTATATCAGTAGTCAATGAGTTCTATGCTCTTATTCTCATTCATGGTGAAAATTCTATTGGAATCTCCATTGATAATTACAATACCATAAACTATGTTTACTTTGATTTCTTGGCAATAGTTTTTTTCTTATTTTGCATTTAGATTTAGTAACTTTCAGCTATTAAATTTTTATCTTCATAATAAACTGAATTTTTTATTACGCTTTTTTGCAAACCGTGACATCATTTTCATTGAAAGTATAGGTTATTTATACGTAAAAAATGTTGAGTTGTTACGCGGAGAACTTAAATTAGTCCTTTATAAATAAATCAGCAATATTTGCATCTCGTAGACTTTTGTAAACGGTAGCATTATGTGGGTTTCTTGATTTGACCCCGACAAAACAAATTTTGTGAATAAATTATTAAAATCTTTTTCTTTCTTAGCTCCTTGATATGTCCATCATAATATACCAAAACATTTTTTTGAATTGGATTTAAACACTTCCTATTGCAATAATTTACAACTAACTTTGACATTACAATTAGGACCTAGATTTTATTACTTTTGGTTAAAATTATTATTTGATTTCTGTGATACACAAGAAATGTTACCAAATATTAATAAAATAAAATATATACATTTTCGACGAAGACACCACACAAAATGTCAATTAAAGTAAAAAATACCCGATACTAGAATCAAAGATTTTTGTTTAATAACTTGCATTTAATTTTGTTAGAATTAATTAATTATATTCATTTTGAAAAGATTTTAAAGTAAATAATTTGGGATATTTAGTTTAAGGTTTTACTCAAGAAAATCCAATCATTATATCCGGGTATTAACAATTCACAAGATGATTGTGCAGCATGAATTTGAAATACTCGGATTCATGAGTATTAATACCAAGCAACGATTTGGAGCACAACATCTATATGCTCTAGTACTGGGAAAGAAAGATCAATTAGTCCATATCCCAAGAGTCGAAATGCGAAAAACATAACTGAGTTGTACCAAAAAAATATGACCTAGCAAAGTCTCAAAAATGCATTTATTATAGTTATTTGATCTATATGGGCGGTGTTTTATAAAGCAACATTTTTAAGGTGTTGTTTACTTTTATATATTCAACTAAGTCCTGAAATATTCTCGGATAAATATTGTTAACGAATTCAGTTAAAGATCCACACTACACGAACAGTTCTTCCCCTAGCTACACAACTGCACTCTCTCATGCAATATGTAAGAGACAAAGTTATGCAACTAAATTATCATTATATTATAATTTATCATAATTTTTCAGATATTAGCATGCATTGATCAATCTTTATTTATTTTAAAATGGAGGAAAATCCGAATGACAAGAACATTGATTTCGAAGGTGTTGAAGAAACTGGACCTTGGTCAGAACCTCAGAGTAACTAATACAAATATTTTTCGCTGAATAATGAATACAATGAAAATATTGATATCAAATCCGTACAATGTTATTAAAGAAAGGAAAATGTTTATTTAATTAACTACGATAAATTTTTTTGTATTGATAGTATAGCATTGAATTATCACCGACACCAGTACAGATTCAAGTCGCAACTTTGCATCAGAAATGATGTATCAAATTGTTGTTGTTCTTTAATACATCGAAACTAAATATTCATAAATCAATTGAGGACTTCATCTTATGAAACCATATTTTTATTCCATTACACTGTCACATTATAACCACTTTAGTTTAGTCACCACCAAAGGGTAATCCAATATTGATGGGTCTTTTAAATTTATATGAGAACTAATAAAACTAAGAATGTAGGTATGTATGAAGGATATTAAAGCACATATATATATATATATATATATATATATATATATATATATATATATATATATATATATATATATATATATGTGTGTGTGTATTAATAATAATAATTAAAAGAAAGCGCCATTAAAACACTCGTTATACGATATATTTCGACAGTTTAATTGTCACTTTCAAGTACAAAAACCAACTTTAATAGTATCGATTAATTTATGTATTTTAAACAAGTTATTTTAATAAATATTTCACTAATTTTTAAAATTTTATATAAATATAAAAACATTTTTATCTTTATTATAATAAAAATTTTAAAATAATAATAAAATATTTTATAAATTTAAATCATTTTACTAGACAAAATATAAATATTAAAATTTTTAAACGCAAAAAAACATCAATCTATCAAAATTTTACATAATCAAAAATATTCAAAACAAGTGCGAAGTGCGATGAATACGTTATAATAATAATAATGATGATGATGATGATAATAATAATAATAATAATAATAATAATAATAATAATAATAATAATAATAATAATAATAATAATAATAATAATATAGCTGGAATTGAATTCTATTTATTGTTATTTTCGAATTGTTTTATTTTAAGTTTAATAGAAATTTAGTTTTTACAATTTTATTCAATAAATGAAAATATAATTAATTATAAATATCGATTTTAGTGAGTTAATGTTAATTTCATTGATCTCAGGGTTTCCCAGCAATTGTTACTATGCCCACATTGAGTATTTTCTAAAGTTAGCAAATATATTATTTACTATTTACCGTATTTTCCAAAAATAAATTACGAATGATTTTATTGTTATAGTTACTAATGATAGAACCTTCCTTGACTATTCGAGTCAGATCAGTATGGTCCGGTTGCAAATACTCCTTTCATGTCTAATATCAATACATTGTCAAGTTGTAAATCATTTGTCCGGGTATCCCAATTGACCCGTTAACATGTGTTTATTACTGTTATTATTTGTTAATCAGCATAAAGCTCGGGTTGTGTTAAATAAGTTATATTGCTCATGTATATACTAAAGAGTGGGTACCCGGATAGCCGTTGACAGCATTTTTATTAATAATAAAGATCAATTCTAGCAATATAGCATGGAGTTATGCTCCTCTTATCCAAACACATTGGTAACATCAAAATGATAATTTTTATGCTTCAATTAAAAATGAGCCGACAAGATCAAAACAATGGGAATAGTAGTGTGACTAGTTAAAGGTTAGTCGAATTAAATAGGCTATTTCATTAATGTATAATAGTAATAGCGTTGTTGACAAAAAATTGGATTTAACAATATCAAAACATTTAGAATAATGCAGAAATGTGTCACTTGAATGCAGAAACTGTATCGTGTAATAAAGTTGAAAAGTATTTGTTCCGTATCGAAATTAGTGAATTAAAAGAAAAGATTACTAATAATTGATAAATTAATTAATAATTAATTGATAATCAATGCTACTAATTTGGTATTATTATTGAATATGAGAGTTGAGAATTAACAAGTGCAGCAAGTAACGGCATGAAATCATTAGCATATGGTTATTTTAATACTGTTTAGCACATAACAATCGATAATAATCTTGATTAAAAAATAATTAAATGTGCAAATTGTAGAAATTTACCAAACTACTTGCAAAAGAAAGATTATTATTAATAATAAAATTTATTTGAATAATCTTTTAATGAATAATAACTCGGCTATTGACAATTAAAAAAAATTGTTTTTGAAGAACAATAATTATAATTTTTTAAAATTTTAATTCCAGAACGACATTGGGTTTTTCCTTTTTTGAAACCTTTGAATTCTAGCACTACTCTCCCAACACCATTTATTTATCAGTGAGATCAATTGTTTTGTTCCAAACTCTTCGCTATAGCCAACTTTCTTCTGGATAAAAATTTCTAATTATATGTTAGGCGTAATTAATTCTTTTAAATTCAGAGGGAATTTAAAATAGAATTACACTAAATAAATTCCTGTTCTTTATTTTTTAACTTTTCAATGAAATGAAACAGACAAACGTAAATCTTGACATAGTTATTATTATTATACATTGTTATCGCATAAAACTCGCAAATAATACCGCAAATAATACTTTAATTGACAGTTTTTAAAATATCCTTTGTAACAATTTTAACAACTGTTTTTCTGTTAATTTCTAAATAATTTGACATAGAACTTGTGAATATTTATATTTTTCATTGAAAATATATCTCAATTTATTGGAATTTAATTTTTAAAGTTTCGCGTTGTGTAACACAGAACCAATTGTTCATGTCATTCGAGGGTTGCTAGCACTATTAATCATTATTAGCTTTTTACTCACTTATAAATTATAAAATTTCAATTTTATTTATGATATTTGCTATATTCTGTAGTTTTTAAATATAAAAAATATTATAAGAACTTTTGGTTTTCACCTGATTTCTTTTCATTTTTCAATGACATTAACCAAGTAGGAAGTCATTATAACTATATTCTTTTATAACATTAAGAATTTTTTATTTTTTTGACTATGAATCAGTAATGATATATTAATAAAACATCGATATCATTACTGGATTCATAGTAAAAAAAAATAAAAATTTCTTAATGTCATAAAAAAATATAATAATGATTTCCTACTTGGTTAATGTGAATAAAAGGAAAAGTTGTGGTGAAATAGTATAGAATATTTAAAGAACTAATATTATATTTACCAATCAAATCGAGAAATTTGGGTAAAATAATGTATCTACATGGAAGAAGATTAAAAATGTCAAGCCTAAAAAACTTTGGCGGATCTAAATATTCTCACTAATGCAAACTCCGTATATTATAGGAAAGAAGACAAAACTTCAAATGGTTGATAATTATCAGTCATTATAAAGGCGGGGGTACCTATAAACAACACTAATAAAGTTTATCATGTCGTAAATAAAAATAAATTATTCTAAAATTAACCAAAGACATCAATGGCAAATACTGGCAAGATATATTTGAATTTTTATAATGATAATTCATCTAAACTTGTAAGTTTATAAATTTAAAAAATAATTTAGTTTTCACCATTCATCTAAAATTAAAAAAATATCTCAAAACACGATAACTTTGTAAAATCTTAAGGATAACCATAACCTTTCGGCATAAGCTTTATCAAATGCTAAAGTTAACTGTTTAAATCACTCTTCCTGAATAGGAAAAGATTTTAACTGAATATTTCCTAAGATAAAAACCGTTTCGACTAATAATATTAATCTAAAATATAATTTAATTAATTATCATTTCAATGAGTAATAAATATAAACTAAGATTGCCAATAAAAAATTTTGCTCTATTAAATTCAATTTTCCAGTTTTTCAACCCATAGAGCAAATAAATTTATTTAACACTACTTTTAGGCAAAGCTTTTTCCCGAGTTTAAAATAGAAACAAAAATATATTGTTTTATATTTTAAAATACTTTTGCTGAACGATTATTTGTAATTTCATTAAAAGTGAATGTTGATGGAAGGGTAGAATTAAAAAAAAAATTTCTGTTCGATATAAGAGTATATTATTTAAACATATTACATTTGAAATTTTACAATATTATAAATAATACGATAATATTTCTTGGTTTATATCTCGTTAACTGACGTTTTTCCTAAAGATAGCTCTCTTATTATCAATAATTTACAAAATAATCTTCACCATACACTTTATCAATGCATTATATTTGCATTGAGATATAATTATGTAAAATTTTAGTGCGATTAATTATACACAATTTAATACACTCAATGCCATTAAACAAACTTGTAGTAATCAATGCATATCAGAACAAACCTTAAATTATTAAAAAAACGTCGACAAGCGCGAACAAATCGTACGCATCATATTGTCAATGGAAACACTTCGTCTGCGTGACGCGAAATACCATTATAAATTAATAAACACTAGTAAGAATTGAAAACTTTAGAGATCTTTGATATTTTGACAAGCCTAATTATTAATATTATTAACCATAAATCCAAGTCGCCAGATGCTTGGATCTATGGACTTGGAACCTAACTTAAATGAAAGGAAATGTGTTATTTATTAGTCTGTAAGAACAAATATAGAAATATCATAATACTTCATTACTAATACTGTAAAAATAATATTTCTTTAAAAAATTTAAAGAATAAATAGTATTAAATAGTAATATTATTATTAAAGTCAACTAAATATATTGTATAACATATCGCTATACATTATGAATTATTTTCAGTCATCTTCAGGCTAGAAATCACATTAACAAGGAATATTAACAAATTGATTAATAATAATCGCAATCAAATTGTATCAAAAAAAAATATTTTCAGTTTTTTAATAACAGACATTTTAAATAATATATAATTATTTTTTAATCTATCTAAATCATTTGTAGGAAAGAAAGGTCAATCAAAAAAGAAGCAGAAAGCGAATTTTTGAATTCTGATCTGTGAGTGATCAGGAACTATTTAAGGTCGAGATATTTCATATTATGAATAAACATAACGAAAATTGGCTTATATATGTTTATTTATTTAATAATAATAATAATAATAATAATGATAAAATCAAGCTATAGAAATGTAGTAAATACACAATGATAACGCTTCATTATAGGTTCTATTGGGTAGCGTTCGTTTTTTTCGGGTAGTAGTCGCAGGACAGGGACTATTCAACGATTTATATTCCTTCATAAATGCAAATTTACTATATATATATATATATATATATATATATATATATATATGATCATGGGATGAAAATTATCATAATAAAGCATAAAGTCATGATTCGTTATGAATTGATTGACTTGAAATTGATTTGAAGTGTTTTAATGGATTTCTCTACAACCCATCTATCACTCATAAAAATAATTACTGACCAGAGATTATAATTAGTAAATCTATCATCATAAATTAATTTACTTTTCATGAACCATTTCTTCAAAGTTCTTCATTTTCTCCATTAAAAACTTCACATAATAAACAGCGGTTCTTTGTTTGTCAGAATTTTGGCTACTTCTATTCGTAGAATCTAGCAATTGTTTTTTGGCAGCAACTCCGATTTCTTCGCCGCATTCAGATCTTTGATTGAGTACTCGTTTTCTGTTATTGACAGTTGATAATTGATTGGTTGATCTGTGAAATAAATCAATTAATCACCGAAGCATAATGAGGCCACAGCGGCAGCAGCAGCACATCAAATCAACTCAATTTCACCTCGGCTGGCTAATAAGTAAATTTCCAGTTGCTGTCTAATAATCGGAACATGAGCAAGAAATTTTATTCATCAAACGATCACTTAGCGGATATTGAAGAAGTTTCCAATAGACTTATCAATATTCCAATGTGACTTTTTTTTAATTTATGGATTTTTAAAAAATTTAATATAGAAAACAAATAATTCTCTGTTTGCACTATTTTTTTCAATGTTTCAGACAAGCACATTAAACCACACATAAAATTAATCAATTCTGGACTATGATACAAATAATAAGTGAATATTTTCATTTTTATCGTATTAATTTAAGCATTTACAAGCAACCCATTTGCACGGTCCGAAAAGAACCTAATTGTCTTGCAAATATGTACATTCAGGTGACGGTCTGACATTTGATCCGAACGTAGAAAGCACTGTAAAATTCAAACGAATTATGAAAAATTGTTTAGCTGTGTATCAAGAATTCTGCAAGGAACTGAAAAACCAAAAATATAACCGTTGATAACAGATTTTCTAATAAAAAAGAAACCTCCGGGGAGCATTCTGACTATTAAAAACCTTACTGTTGAGTGAGCCCCCTACCATTTAAGCGCTTGAAGGATGTGGATTTTTCTGGTTATAGCGAATTATCAGAACTTTTATATTCTTTATTACTTGTTTTCACGGTTTTCGTTGGATGTCCTATTGGTATTATTTCGATTTCCTTTATTTTCGTTTCGTTTTCAGTCTTTTGTTTTATAGTTAACTCGATCTTTAGTCAAGTAATGTTTAAAAGTTATAATTATTAAAATAAATGACGATTTCCCAGTGACAGTAACTAGATAAAAACAAGATATGCAAAAACTTATAATATCAGTTTATATATGTCCTTTTCATTAATAATTTTGGACTTACATAAAGCTGTTATTTTGGTCATCATTGTCATTAAATTGATCCATTTTCAAGTCGGCTTTATCACAGTTTGTTGAAAGACAATTTTGATTTTCATTTCGTTCTGATTTTCTGACAAAATTGTTGATATTATTTTTAATGATGTCGTGTTTCGTAGTTCCAAGTTCCCTCTTCCCAGAGACTTTTAAGGCATCGTTTTCATTCGATCCCGATAGAAGAGAATCTGTTATTATTTTAGGTGAATCAGATGGATTACTATTTATCACAGGAAGACTTGAGATATTATGAAGTACTTGACTATTTATCGTCATGGAAAAAAGCATGTTGTCGTGACTAGCAGTTGATAGAGAATATACTGATTGTGGTTTGGAATTACTGGAACTTAGGAAAGACTTTTGAAGGCAGCTGGAATCATCATGGTCTGATAAAGGCGTATCTGATATATAAATTTTAGATTTAGATTTCTTTTTACTTTTGTCGAGATTATGATTAATATTTTGATTATGTGGTGACTCTGCTTCCGATGATGACGATGACGACGAACATGAAGGAGGGAGAGTTTTGAGATATTTTTTTACAACTTCTTTTGGTATTTTTAAAGGTGGAATGTTGTAATTTGATTTGGAATTAGACTTTGAGCTATGTGATAAAGAAACGGCAGTGATCGATTTTGTGTCTTTTTTTTCCTTGACTTTTTGTTTACCTTTTACTTTTGAATTGTGCTTTGGCTTTTTTGAATTTTCTTTACAAGAATCTGATTTAAGTTTTGTAATTGATTTGTCAACAGGTTTATGTGTGTCGGACAAATTATGACTAAATGCTGAATTTTTTGGGGAATTGCAATGTGGAACTTTTGGTTCATATGGAGGAGGATTTGTATGCTTTATCCAATAGCTCAACCCAAAATCTTGATTAGAAGTTTGGTTAAAGTTAATTTGATAGCTAAAATACAAAAATTAAAATAACAAAGATTATATAAACTACCACAAATCTTAACTGTATTCTTGAGATAATATTATGAATTATTAAAATTTTCAATATATAATTTCAAAAATATTTGAAAGACTTTAGTCAAAAAAAATTATAAATTCAAAGACAATTTCGAACTTAAAATGATTGAATTTCAAGGAGATTAAATAATTATTTATATGAAATTGATTACCAAGGAACTAAAGAAAATATTGTGGAATAACAATTGCATTTGGATAAATAATAACAAAGCAGAATAATTATAATTAACATAATTATTTATTTAATTTCTGACTAAATATTTTATAGGGAAATTTTTAAATCAAAGCAATTTATTTTTTATTTGAAAATTCCAAAACATAACAGATTACGAAAAGTAAATTTATTGATTTTTCTAAAAAGATTTGTATTTGCATAGATAAAAGAAATGACTCAAAATAAACCCGTAATAAAATTTTAGCTCCAGATAATTTTTTACTAGAATAAAACAAATTTTATAAGAATATATGTGCTAATCGATTGATAATGTCGGCATTGTTGAAAATTGTCGATCTCATTGGATCGATTATCTATGCTGCCGCTGCTGCTACCGGTGGTGATGTGCTATGCACATTAATCACAGTGCCGAATCGATAAAATCATACCGCGCAATTACGCAAGCTGAAATCACGATTCGAAACAAAATTCAAAAACCTAATTGATTAATTCGGAATTGATAGTGAAAACGGTCAACAAGTTAAACGAAAGAGAAATTCAATTACTCATCGAATAAATCAGAAAAAAATGATTAATATCTAGCATTTATCAATAAATACAAATGTGATATGATTGACATAAGCCAATACAGCAGAATAGCATTGGGACATCTATGCATTTATTCCTTCCGACATTGCTATTCAAATTGATTTGCTCTAAAAACAGAATTTTTACTCCGTTCAATCACGTTTTTGCACTAATATGCTCTCAAAGTCATCTGTGAGAAAATTGTATGGACAAATCCACCTAGTGCCGATTTTTAACTTTCATTAAATATCACTAGTGAATAGAAAATAATATTTAAGTGCAAATTTTTACGGAGATGTTCACAATAGGAAGATATTATTACGTCGACATTATAAAGGATCGCATATCAAAATGATTTCAAAAAGAAATAAATTTATATAACACCCAAAAGTACAAACTGAAATGAGAAATTAAAACAAATAATTGGGCAATACAAAAATCTAAAAAGCTTAATAATTAAGCATTTATTTATTTATTATTTGGACAAAAGATAAAATATTTTGTTACTATATTCAACACAGGTTTTCAGTTTTTCCCTGAAAACTGGCGTTGTGTACAATAAAAAAAAATTATTTTAAAATTAATGAAATTTCTAAAACAGATCAAATGTCAGCAATAAAATTAAGAATTTTACTGAAACAATTATTTAAAGAATTTTTTAGTTATCTATTAATAATGATTTATCAAACATGATAAGTGCCAATTATTTCTAATTTTTTAATCTTATCATATATCTATTTAAAAAATTATTATATATTAATTTTGTTTTCACCCATCTAACACAGGAATCTACTGAAAAATATATAATTAAAGAAATTGAGAATAAAAGATAATAAACTACTAAGTTGAAAGTTGAAAATTAAATCATGTAAAAATAAATCAAAGAATAATCAAATTTCTCATAAAACAGTCTATAAATAGAAAATTTCAATGAAAAATTCACAATTTTTTTTATTTAATAAACAAATTATTATTAGTATAAGTATAAAACGGTGATTTCTTGGTAGCAGCATAAATTAATATATCAGATAAGTGAATAACTAAATAAGCCCTTGCTGCGAAGTATTAATTATATTGTTGAAAAAAGTTTCGATTATCAAATAATCCTCTTTTTTTCAAAAATATAATTATAAGGGCTTGTTTTGTTATTCACTTATCTGATATACAAATTATTATTATGAAATACAGAAACACTATTTTGGACTCTTGTGACAACTTTTTCTTTTTCTTTTACATTTTTTTAAAAATCGTTAATTTTTAACAAAAAACTAAGATAAAAAGAAATAGAGTGTATTTAATGACAGGAAAACTAGATGGAGTCGGGTCAGATTAGAAATCAAAAACGAAAATAAATCCCTCATAATAAAGCAAGAATCATAATTTAATCACAGCTATGAATTGGTTAATTTTCTAATAAGCAGGGTTACTAGATAGGAAGATTGGTACATCTGAAAAAGCAAGATGTAAGAACTATCGGACGCGATTAGCAAAAACAAGACATAATATTATAAATTGATACTTATAAAATAAAGAAATCTGTCACATTTTAATAACTATTTCTCATATCGATCACACAAACGTCATAAGATCAATGATCTGGAATTAACCATGTCAAAAGGAGTTTCGCCCTCACATCGATATATCTCTAAACGATGCTTATATGTAAATGCACAATATTATTCACATTTAGATCATCTGTCATTGTTAAATCGATGTATATATTTTTATTTCTGTATCCCTTTGGGTCAATTCAGCCTTGACCCTTGATGGCAGCTCTCAAACGAGTGCTAGAATTAATAACTTTTTAAACTTTATATCAACTATGAGAAATATTTTGGGAACACAGGCTTGAAATGCTACAATAAAATTATTGATTAAACGTCGGTTATTAAAACATGGAATTAATGAAAAAATCTAGATTCACACTGGATTCCCCTATGAATTTCACCTTTCCATCTACATGACCAAACAAGTCGACCATTCCATGAAACCTCATGAAATTTAAACATTGATTACTTTAGAATAATATTTTTCCATATGAATTACAATATTTTCAATAGACTTAGGCAATGGTTTAAAGTTGTCTTTGCAATTATCAAAGCAAATAACAGAAATCCAGGAGAAAAAAATCAATATTCAATTCTGAAGTTTAAATTAAAAAAACTTATTGACTTTTGTCAAAAACCAATAAATGTTTTAAAGTGGCACAACAAATCAACATAGATTTCATATAGATTTCAAACCGATTTAGGCACAGAAATCAAAAAATTCAGATATATATTTGTTTTAAATGATTTCCTAGAATTGTCCACAGAAAAATTTGATTTATATATAGAATTCAAGAATAAAAAATGGAAATACTGATAGAAAAGAAATTAATTACAATTAAAAAAACAAATAGATGTGATATCAGGGAACTACTTGTCTTTGACAACTGTAATATTAATAGATGAACCCAGCTGCAATAAATAACAATGCAGCTAATCACATTGTAAAAGTCACCACCTACTTGATGAAACGGCCAAATTTAGAAAAATGAACCAATGAAACTCAACTACGAACACACACAGACAAACAAACAAAGTTATACAGACACACACACAAACACCGACACACAAACAAATCGCACATTAGAGATGTAGCGTTTGGAAATGTTGAAATTTCTGCCTGTGCCCCGGTCGGACAGTTAGACATTAACCGACACCTACACAGCACGGATGACATGCAGCATGGAAATACCGACTCTGCTCACTTGTCGACTAATTTCCTTGTCAAATCCATTGTAAAAGTAGATAAAAAAATAAAATCGAATTTTAAATTTTAATCTATGTTTTAGCAAGTATATTATTTACTATTTCTAGTCGAAGGGAAAATACAAGCGGCTTAGCCAATGATAGGGAAATCAATTTCCCACAGCAATGCGATTTCATAGGAACACAGATGGTGACATGTGCATGTTATTTGGATTGGTTTTCTAGGAGAATTTATCTATTATGATCGATCCATTCCGTCGGTTGCCGCCGACCGGGCGATCAGATCTCCCATAGCAATGTTTGATAAAAGCAATTATTATGTGTTGAGATGATAATAAAAATGTTTAAAAAAAATTAATACAATTCACAATTTCTGATAACGATTTCAATGCAATATTCACTTGATAAAGTTTGCACTATTTCATTATCGATTGTGTGGAAATATTATTAGAATTTTGAAAATTTTTTATAGCCCACATTTTCTACAGTTTTATAAATAGTGAGAAAAAAAATTAATTTCTTGATACATATATATATATATATACAAGCATGTTTATTATTGAAAAGTAGGGAAAACCTGCCGTGTTATCATTACCGTCCCCATCATCACCATCATCCATCAGTTAGAAAATGAAATATATTGCTATTCTAGTGGATTTCAGAAAATGATTTATAAAACCCAGGAGTTGCAGAGAAATTCAACTCATCCAGTTGTCGTCTTACGAGGTAGAGCGAAACAAAGACAAATTAGGAGAATGTATATTTATTGAATTCAAACTCAAAACCGTATGTGAGTAAATCATGTGATAAAAAATTGTCTTTGTCCGACTGATGGCAACAAATATTGATAAATTTATTTTCATTTTAAAAGTCATTTATTTCCACGAATTGTATTTATTAATTTAAAAAATCAATAATCTCACGGTAAAGTAATATTTATTTGATGAGAAAGTGATAAATATAGTTCTTACTCTGCAGACGCACTGTTGCAGTTATCGGAATCTGAGGTCTGTATCGATTGATCATTAAACAAATCTCCATTGGATTCTGAAATAGATTGATTTAATTTATTATTATTATTAGTAAATAAATAATTAAATAAATTTGCCAACAACTTAATTACTAAAAGTAAAATAGGAATGTCTGATTTTAGAATTTTGTTGAAAAGTTTTAATAATTATTGGGAACGTGTGATATGTGAAGTTTTGCTGATAAGGTCACCGCATCCAAAGATTAATGTGCAAAGTGCTTTAACTATAAATGTTTTGAATGTTCTTAAATAGCTTGAATATGTTTTATCATAAATTGATGTTTGTGTATTGTTTTTAAAAAATGTTTTAATTTTTAATATTAAAATAATTTAATTTATAAAATATTTCATTTTTATTTTAAAATTATAATATAGATAAATATTTATAATATATATTTAACATTTTTTTAACAATTAGTTAAAAGAATTTTAATATTTTTTTAAGTGTTTATTTAATAAAATATTAAATTAATATAATATAAAAAAATAATTTGTTTAAAATATAAGTTAATTCTTAATATTTTTAGTTGGGTTTTTGTGCCAGAAGATAACAGTTATGCTGTCAAAAAATAGATCGTACAAAGAGTCTTTTATTGGCGTTTTCTTTTAATTATTATTATTATCATTATTATTATTATTATTATTATTATTATTATTATTATTATTATTATTATTATTATTATTATTATTATTATTATTATTATTATTATTATTATTATTATTATTATTATTATTATTATCATCATCATCATCATCATCTCATGATTGGCTGAAATACATATTACGATAGTGTAAAGTGAATGGTGAAGCCGTAATAAAGTAAACTACTTATAAATGACATAGAAATAATACTAGGTGATTGACTGGTTAGTCACGTATCAGCTTTCTCATTGGGAAACCCTTATTTGTTACCCGCGATTTACAAGCGAAATCACAATCGAGAAAAATATGCTTATTAGGCATCGAAAAAATTCATTCGACATTGGAGATTTAGTTTGATGCGTAAAATTCAAGAATTGATAAACACAACGCGTGATAACGTAATAATTTCGGTACACTTGGAAACCTCGCGTACGCAACTGACGTGTAAAACACATATTCACATTTCATCGAGCAAACCATCTTAAACTCTTTAGATAATATTTAAAATAAAATGGTTTTCTTTCATGTAATCATGAAGCATTTAATCGAATAATTTTATTTTTAATATACATACATACATAAATATCTATATTTTTATTGTTTACAATTGCGTAAAGTCACCATTTGGTAATCAATTAATTTCTATAAATTTTCTCAATAAGATCTGCAGACATGAATTAGAAATAGACAAAAATAATTCAATAAACTCTAAAGATAATCCTAAATAAAGGCATACATGATAAAGGCTGTGCTAAAGAAATGTAGCTATTTTAAGCATTAATTGATTTGTTATTGATCTATCTACGAAAATACTTTAGTTTTGATCAATAGTGACAAATATATTTTTAGATATTTTAAAATCACAAAAATCTTTTCTCCAATAATATCGGAATTTTTCGAATTTTAATAAAATAGATTAAATCGTAGATCGAGCCATGACTTATATGTTAGAGTAGTTGATTTAATTTAAACAAAAATAGTTCGTAAAAATCAATAAAACAAATTGGACTTTTCTAATTATTATTATTATTATTATTATGTTTTAGACCAATTTATTGATTTTTGATGGTTAAAACTAAAATGGCTACAATAATATTAATATATACACTAATCTGAAATAAGCGGCATATTTTTGTGTTCAGGCTTATTAAACTTTGAAAAATTGTATGTACTTATAATTTTTACATAAATCACAAAATATGGCCGGTGCATTTAACCATAAAAATGAACATTGAGTCCATAAAAGAAATTTGTAACTAAAATAGTTATTTACACAAATAACCGCGACATAAGTTAAGCATAAAAACTGAAAAATCTAATCAGTGAAAAATTCTTCGAGTGTAATAAAAAATTAATAACTTAATTTTTGTTTTATTTTGTTGACTAAAATTGCCATAAATAATTTGAATGAAAATGTTCAACCACTGAAAAGATTTGAAATTTGCAGAATTTTGTAGAATAATATCTCAATCGAAATACACAGTTTTGAAAAAATTAAAACAAAATCATTCATTACATTATTATCGAATATTGAAAAATCGGTTACATTAATAATCAAACCAATTAAGAATTAATAGAATTTTAATACTAGATAATTGATTTTTTTTAAATAGGTTTGTTGAAAAATATAATTAAAAACTTATAATGGCTCACAACATGATTTTATATAAATAATTGAGTCCCGCTTAAAGTTCATAATGAAAGACATTAGTGGAATTTGATTGGCATATCCTGTAATTTTAGGATTCTTTGATCTGTTCCTTGTAACTAATGTTTAACGTTAATCCAATTAGCACGAAACTACTTTATGGAAGCTTATATTGTTTTTCTGTAATTTAATAAACAAATAAATCTATGCTCAAATTATTGAAACGAAATTGGATTAAAAATCAAAACTTCTTGAATAAAAGTTATTAGTATACTGTGTCATAAATAGGACTTAATGGGCTAACCAGCTTTTGTACAGCAATTATTTTGTCATATTTTTTAGCGCAGGGTTGATTAAATGTCGACTTCTGCAAACCCGGCCACGTAATATAAATACTGTAAACTCAAAAAACCACTTTAATTATTGAAATTTATAAACAGTAAATAAACAAAAAATATTTTAGTTCATTTAAATTAAATTATAGATTCATTGTTCTTGTTATTTCAAAATAGAAAATGAATTAATATTATTATGTAGGCAGGGCCGGCCCTAGACTTTTTGCTGCTACAGGCAATATTTTGTTTGGCCGCCCCTAACACGAGTAAAATTAAGTAAAATAAACATAAATTTTAATTAGAAAATCAAATCGTCTCTGTGTGAGGTACAAGTACAAAATCAATGTACATTTACATCCATGTGACCAGAACATTCATAAATACTACATAAATCCAGTATAGTTTATCAATTAGCTATATCGTACTGTGAGCGTTTAAGCAAATCCCCTTTTTCCCGTCCACACCAAATAAGTGCGAACAAGCCTCCTTTAGTCCTTTTTGATGTTACGAGATTATTCTTTTTATTATTTTTTATTATTCAAGTTTTTTCATTTAATTTAAATTTCAATAATTACTTATAAAATCCACATTTTTTTAAAAATTATATATAATTCGCATCTAAAGTAAATTTAATTTTTAATCACCATCTATAAATTTTAAAATTTTAAAAATCAAGTTTGTTGATATACCAATTTAAATCATTCAATACATTTAAAACAAAGCAACTACTACAATCCACGAATCCCCCCAATTGAAGGACTAAGTTACTTTTACAAATTTTACGCATTTAATCCTTATTGCGCCACTAATCAATTTTTAATCAAATGTTAATCAATCCTTTTGTGGTCGGCAATATCCAAAAACTCAAGTGTAGAAATAACGGAAATTATTTTCAACTTATGTGGAGTTGCACACCTTACATGTATTATGGTAAACGAGATCAGAATACAATCCAGCCGAGAATGAGACTTATTAGCAAACATACTGCCTACTTAGAGACAGCCTTCTTATAATCTTTATAACACAAATATATTTTCATCACCTTCACAAGCATTCATGTTAATTATTTCGTTATTCGATTTGCAAAAAATAATCAAATTACACTCAGGCACTCTCAAACACGAATTCTTAGGATTCTTTATACATTTATCAACAGTATCTTTAATCGTCAATAATAAAAATGATTTGATTAACTATTCTTCACGAACTCAGCCACTCAATCAACATTTTACGGAATTTGCACAAAACAATTCCTTCAACAATATCTATTTTATCATTAAATTCACAAAAGCTTTTCAAGGATGCATAAAGACTAGTATAATTTAGGTATCTCTAAATATCTTTCTCATAATTTTTATCATTGCCCAAGATTAAGAATGCAATTGATGATTTTCACTAATGAATACAATGTATTTATGCAAGCTATGAATCTTGAGAAAACATTTTAATAAGATTGGGAGTAATTTGACTAATAAGTGTAAATCGAATGGTGAATTATGTAACATAACAAAAGCAAACAATAATGACACTGTTGACAAGTAAATATGATTTAAATACATGTCTGCTGTCATTCGCAAAAGTATAACCGTTTTGTCATCTTGCAGATATAATATCGGAAGCTGGTCGAGCTTCTGTTTGACCTATAAGGTTTTCTTTTACTATATATACTGTCGGTAATATTTGCATCTGAGTCAGTCATTTCAGAATACAAAGCGGTTCTTTATATAGTTTTAAGGCCATATAGATTATATACTTAACATACAATTCAATTGGCATGAGATGATTACGAAATAGCGTGTGAAACCCTGTAATATATTCGACATTGAACAAGACATTGATTGAAATTGAAATATTATCGCTAAATTTTCGATGAACTGGTGGACATGGGTGTTACAATTTCCAACTTGCCTATCATAATAGCTAACATCATATTAGTCTATGTACCAATTTTCAGATTTTTAGTTTGTCATAACTTATTTTTGACACGGAGATGGTTAAATGAAGAAAATAAGCAAGCAAATTGGCAACTTAAATTGTAGGATTGTTTCTAACTCGTGTAGAAAACGTAATATGTTTATTAATAAGTATTTAATTGGATTGTGTAAAAAAGTCTGATGCAAAATATATTGAGTTGAAAAACTTCATATTATGAAATCGGATGAACTTAATTTAAAATTCATGAAAAAAAAGAGATAATAGCCGAAACATTTTAGAAAATTTATACGAAACAAAATGCCAAATACTACAAGCGCTCAAAAACACATTACAAAGACAACGCAGAAACGTTTTTAATCAAAAAACACAAAGCAACCATCAATATCCAACTAATGTAATTAGAAAATTTCTTTGTTTTTTTTTGGGGGGAATAATTTTAAACTCAATATTAACTAAAATTAAATTTAACCAATATAAAATACAAAATATATAAATTTTTCTCCTATTTATTTTAAATAAATAAGTAATGATCGAAATCACTTGAAAAAGACTGTGCCGAAAATTCGTGAATACCTTAAATAAATCTGATTCATAGTCAAATTTTGTAGAAAATAGTATGTCATATATATTCGTGTGTGTGTGTGCTGACGAACTACATTTTTGAATTTTTAATAATTTTACACAGTAAAAATAATGCATGTTCTTATTTCTTTCTATAAATGTATCTACTAAAATTCTGGGAAACAAAAATAAATCTAATAATTAACGTTACTATCAGAGTAAAAATAATTCACATTTTCTTAAATTTTAAAAGAATATTCAATGTTGATATTAAGAAAAAGTTTGACAATCGAAAAAATTGTATTAATTGTTGGAAAGATTAATTTCATTGGTTTATAACATTTTAAAATGAAAATGCAAAAGATGATTATCTTTTTTTTGTATAGATTAGCATATTATATTTTTTTTCTACATTTTAATAAATAATTGAAATTTGTCAAAAATAAATAAAGCATTAATACGCCATTTAAAGTCAAGTGGATGTTTAAATAATACGAAAAACCCAAAAACTAAATGATGTAATTTTGAACCATGTGACCATAATGTCAGTAACTGTTGCAAAAATAATTTTCACATATGAACATGGGTTTCAATTAATAGTAGTCAATATAAATTTTATTTTTGAGATAAATTAAATATATTTCATTAAAAACTTAATAGGGGTGAAACATTGTTCAATTTTTTTCATATATTGAAAAAAGGTAGTATCGAATTTTAGGTTTATGTGGCACTCATCAAAACAAGCAAAAAGTTCAATAGAACATGTCTGAAAATGCTTGCTTTAAAAGTTATCGCATGAAGTTTTAATTATACAAATACCATTATAAAATATATTAACTTTAAAGTTTTCGATAGGTCCCCCGTTCATTTCAATACACGATGTGGTACGCTTCATCATTGAACATCGAACAAGTTCAAAAATTTCAGACTTCTTTCGTATTTCCGGAAATCAATTTTCGATTCTGTCTCAATTACCCCTTTTACTCCGATAGCTCCACAGCGAGCGGGAAACTGACCTTGTGTCCCCACAGCAATTAATAAGTCATATTAAAATAAGGTCACTGTAACGATACGGAAACAAGTTAAAGGCGGCGAAACCGCTATAGCAGCCTTACAGGATCATAATTGAATTTTATTCTTCTTTTGATGAGTGCTAAAATTCGGTACCATCTTTTTTCAACATCTATATATATAGTTATATATATGTGTGTGTGTGATAATAATTTCTATTGTAATTTCAGAATTTTAAAAAATGAGATACAAATGAAGATATTGTTAGTTCTATTAAATTCGATTTTAATAAAGCGTTGTATAAATTTATAGGGAAATTTATAGTAAATTATAATTTTTGGTAAATTATAGTAAATTTACCAAAAACCTGATATCATATTATTTGATATGCGATGAAAAATTCTATATTCTTTAAAGAATTGAATATTATTGGAATATAATAAGGGCGTAAGAGCAAAACAATTAGTTCTCATTTAAATATTTACACCAGTAGTTCCAACCCCATTAGAATGCAAATGACTATGTGACATAGGTTGGTTGATACATTCAGAAATTTGATTTGTGTAAGCATGGTTCTAATTTATACTTTAACCCGATTAATTTTACCACTGGGGGTTAGAGCACTAGACAAAATGAGAATCACTGACATAAATTCATTTATAGGCCAGCTTAAACTCATTTTTTTCGTTATATTTATTAACTAATAAATTGTTGTTAACCTTCACCTTTGATGAGTCAAACATAAGCCTTTAACAGGCAAGCAATAAACTACTCCCTAAATATTCTTTTTAAATTTTAACGTCATAGCGCTAGATTGATATCTAACTTTTCATATCTAAAATGAATTCGTTTAATAAATAGGCCTAATATTATTAAATTATGTTTTGAATTTTAAAAGTTATTTAAAAAATGAATGAATGTGATTTCATCAATCTGATCGATGTTCTAAAGCCTCACTATACCTTTCAGAAAAAACCTAATAAAAATCATGCAAATGGAACTTAGCTCATCCATTTTTTTAGTAAAATTAACAATTTTCACGACTCCAAATACTTATTTTCATTATGATAAAGTCCATATTTTGGTCTTATATAGCACATATTTTGCCATTTAATTAAACTAACATTTATTAATATGCCATTAATAAATGTATAATATGGCGTTCAGAAATAAGCATTACTTAAACTAGTAATTTTTGATTTAGTAATTTATTTTAAATATGAAGCAATTATTAAAATACTACATCAAAATTGGATAGGTTTCTTTTAATTTTAAAAGTAAAAAAACTTAAAAATCCTTTCTTTAAGAAATACACGTGGGCAATATTTAATAATTTAAATGATATTTATTGAAATTAAAACTTGGAATAATTCCTTCTTAAATGCATTGACATTTCTTTTTAATTGTAAATAAATCGGCGGCCAAAATATTATATGATTTGGTGTGCATTAATAATTATATGATGAATTTCGGCCGCACCAGTCCGATATAGCCACAGTGCGCATGACATACGACCGACCGACCAATATTGCCCAATAATTAGATGGCAAAGAAAGCAGTTCACAACAGAATGTTATTTATGTGGATTAATATTATAATTCACTAGTTATGTTTTATAGTGTTTTATAGGAGATAAATAAAATTTTCAGAAATAGTTTATAAGAATATTTCTCGTTTCGAGATTTATTGTGGAATTTTTGAAAAAAATTAATAATTATAAATAATAATTATTAGTAAATTTTTTTTTTAATTTTAGATCACCATAAATCGATAAAATAACCGAAAATTTTATCCTTAACCCTTTCAAGAGTTAGTCTTTTAATTTGGTTTACTTATTACGTATTGATGAGAGGATAGCTTAACTTATTATTTTAGATTGATTTTATTGGTTAATTTCTCTAGAAATTATTAGGTCGTTATTCCATAAATATCAGGGCTTTTAAAAATATTTGAAAACTTTAGATAAAGTAATGTTTTTAATAATTATTAATCAACAATATATTTTCAATCTTTTCCTACTTTTCATTAAAATATTCAATTCCTCATATGCAAAATTTCTTAACTTGGTCTTTTTAACTTGGTGACTTTTTGGTATACCGTATAAATTCTTGATTTTCCAAAACTTTAAATCAACGGCATCGGGTCAAGAAAATACAGTTGTTGAATCATTTTTATTCTACCCAAGCATTGTCATCTAATTTTGAGCGTAATATTTGCACATGTAATACAAATATGCCGGTATTATAAAAATACTTAGTGTATAAAATGATTGGATTGATCTTGAATACACAAAATCATTATATGTTTATAACCTTGAACATACGCAATAAAATGGAAATATTTATAAATAAAAACATTTTTTTTTCAATAATTGATAATTTATTTCACAATCTTCAAAAATATCTAATTTATTTTTATATATTTTAAATTTATTGCTCTTGATTTTGAAAAAAAAATTTAAAAAGCGTAGAAATAGTCTCGTCATTAACTCGAGTGTGTATTTTCGAAATAAATTTTTCCTGTCGTGAATAAGTGGAATTGTTAGAAAATAGGAATAATAATGTCATTTCTTGTATATTACTTAATTAATAAATCTTTAAATACTATTAGGTTTGATTCAAATCTAGAACTGACTAACAAGTAACAAATAATCATTTATTCATTTAAACCCCTATCAAACTTTCTAATTTTTAAAGATGCTATAGTTTGATATAAAGGAAAACTGCATAATTCATGGGATAATCATTTATTTTAATGTAAGATTTGTTTCTTTTTTAACAAAAAATGTCTGAAATTAGTCTTTGCAAAATTTTTTTAAAGCTTTCTTACAAATTTGGCATTGTGCCTCATTAGGGTGGCCCTTAGAATAGGGCAAAAAAATGAAATTCATAATTTGAATTCTGGCACCCATCCAATCTGTGCCAAATATTGAAATAATGAATTGTGTAAAACATCATTACAATTGAAGAATATTTAGAGGTGGCCCTCAGGCATTGAATTTTTGTATGTACCACAATTTCAAGCTCGATAGTCGATATTGCAAATTGTTAAAGGTTTCTTACATTTTTAAATCACATTTATTCTACACACAACAGTCTGAACAGGTTAGTTTACTGTACAACAAATAAACAATAATGTCACTGATTCAGAAATAGCTCCAACTGAAAATGTTAAGAATTATGTCTCTCTGCCAACTGTTCTTCGCTGTATTATTATTTCACAACATTCACAATTTCACAGTGTCAGATTGTTGACCACTAGCACAAGTCGCCAGGTTTCGTTTGGTACAGTCAGGGAACTGGCGCCTATGTTCATTCACAATTTGGAGAAGGAACTGGAGTTGATCTTCATTCTTGGTCAATTTCTTATTAAAATCCTGAATGAGAGCAACTCCACGCTCAGCCCAGTCATTGACGACTGCCAAGCTCTTGACAATGCCCAGCGCTCGCATGTATGACTCATCTTGTTCCCAATCAGATGGATCCTTGTTGACCAATGTTACAGGTAGATCAAGCAACTGGAACAGTTTCTTGGAGTTCACTGTGCAGAACTGTTCCAAACTTCGTTTTCCCAGGAATGCATCGGACTTTATGCTGGGTCGCTTTGATGGATGATCTGGAGCTTCTTCGTCCATTGCAGCAATCATTAGCCTCTTGGAGTCATGTGATAGTCTGGAGTCAAACAGAGCCAGACCAATAAGCTCTTCGGACAAGCACCACATATGTAGCCCGAGCTTCTTGCTAGTAGCAGCAGAAATAGCCGCATGCGGATAGCTCCTAAGTTGTCCCATAAGCGTTCAGAGGTGCTTCAACAGCCAGTGGTGCAGTCATCCAGGCTTTGAGGTGGATGATAACGGAAAAAGTGGCAACATCACAAATACCACGCTCTTCTGAAGCAGTCATCTTAAACTGACTGCGAAAGAGAAAAATTTTGATTGAGTAGATAACTTTCGCCATCCATCGTGCCCGATGCATTGCACCAGGCACCTGAAATCGAATTCCGCGATCAGGAACATCTCCAAGAAATATGACTGCAAGCTCCAGAAATTCTCTGTGGTCATCTCTTGGATGTTCAGCTTGCAAATATTTTCTGGCAAAACTCAGGATGTCAGAACGATATGGTGCAACTAACAACTCAACTGACGGGTCTGAAGAAGCAACCTGAAAACCGTCACGATTTATGAATTGCCAGTAATCTCTGAACCTCTTGAATATCTGAATTTCCGGCCCAGATGAAGTGCCAACTGATGTTGTCTCAAATGCAGCCCCAACTATTAACTCCATAATGTGGTGACGACAGGCCAAGTATAGATCTTTGTTTAGTTTGTGCTCGATCAGAGAACATGCTCCTG
Organism: Schmidtea mediterranea; assembly: GCA_022537955.1. NCBI lineage: Eukaryota > Metazoa > Platyhelminthes > Tricladida > Dugesiidae > Schmidtea > Schmidtea mediterranea. The sequence continues at coordinate 164,461,124 of CM039680.1, forward strand.
AACGATGACCAGTATTAGATGCTGTCGTGTCAAAACAAACTGCAGCGACCTGCTCTGCAACACCCCACTCTTCCAAACATTGAACGACTGCAGATGCTTGTGCTTCACCTGTCCCAGCTGACAGCTTTGGGACGCCAAGTAACTGTTCGACTCCAACACCTGAGATAAGGACTGGAAGACGGTCTACATGTTCATGTGTCGATAAGTCTTCCATCAGCTTGCCGTCCCAGTGAACCGTTAAAGGTACAGTTGTTGAAAACTCTGATCGCAGACAGCTCGATTTGGCAGCCCGATGACTTGCTCTAGCGCGATTATTGAGCTTCGATTGATGTTTGAAGTGTTCACATCATGGCCAAGACTGGAAGCTACTTCACTGAGAACGAAGGTAGCATTCCGTGATGAAATCTTAGTTCTGTCCAAAGCTGAAGTTAAACCAGGAGACAACACATTGATTTTTGCTCTTTTGGGTCCAACACAGACTTCATCCGATCGACTGCAAGTTTTACTTTTATCGAAGTACTCATCATCATCATACTCATCAACTGCATCACCATCTGAAGATAAAGCAGTTTTAAGAGCAGCCTGGCTCGAATATGCTTCAATTTCCTCTTGTGATCGCTTCTTGCGCTTCAGTTCTGCCTCCTTCCGATCCTGACGACGGCGTGTCTTCAGTTCTTCCACCTTGTCAACAGCTCCAATTGAACCTGGCCGGCCTTCCTGCCTTTGAGAGAGGAGGAACACTCTATCTTCAGGAATAGTAATCAAAGTCAGTGCATCCGAATGTGCGATGTTAAAGAAATTTTCTAGGCGTGAAGTGAATTCATCCTCCTTCATCTTGTGTCCATCGGTAATCCGATTCTTGTGCTTTTGGAGACCTTTCCAACTTGTCGATGCAATGTTTGGCTGCTCGAACTGGAATACCAGCCTTATGCCAAAATCCAAACACCTTTTCGATGGTTTGTCGACTAGAGTCACGAACGGTCAGATTCTCAACTTTGTAAAGATGCATGAAATAACCAAAAGTTTGGCGATGCGATGGCAACTTTGCTCCCAGAATGTCAGACTCCGCTGAACCGAGCAAGTAGACATTTGATTTTCCTCTGGTCTCCATTTTTAATCTATAAAAATAAACATTATATCAAAAACTGACAAGTGACAACACATAATTATGGACTAGGCGTTTACTAATCACTTCAAATAATGACTATTGAGTATTGAGTAATGAGTAACGAATGATAGAATAATGAATTAACAGAAGTAATTAAACCCATTCAAATAATAGACAAATTGGATTAATAGAAAAAATTACATTTACCTTGAATGCAAGCAATCCACTTGAATCCACTACAATCCAGTGAGACCAATCTAGCGCACTAGTGCTGCAATTAAAGACTTGGCAGACACAGATAAGTATTGACTAAGCAATTCAATGATAGCAGTCAAATTATTTATTATTTAAGGGTTGTAAGCTTTTTTGCAAATTTGCACACAGTGTCCACTGTACCAAAGAATATTTATTTTGTCATTGGGATGATGCAATGATGATGTAGTATGTAAGTTAATATATTGTACAGTTACAATACATCATATTTATACAAAACACGAAACAGGTTTAAAACTTAACGATTTATTTAAATTTCACGGATTTAGTCAAACTTCAAAGCTTGAGGGCCACCTCTAAATATTGCCCAATCTGCATGATTTTTTGCATATAATTTTATTTCTGTAAGTGGAACATATTAGTGGGGTGCCAGAAGATGATTTCAAACTTTTTGTTTTAAGGGCCACCCTATGCCTCATGGAAAACCAAACCCTCAATAATTATAATATTAACCAACCATTAAAATATAATTTATCAGTAACATCTTTTATCTTTTTTTATTATAAATCATAATTTAATCTAAAAAGAAATAAAAAATATTATTTACTTTAAATTTACATGTGTTGCTGAGTTTTAATTTTTAAAAAATTATTTTTATAATATATTTATTTTTTATTTAAATTTTCATTTCATATAAGAAATATTTTTAAATTAATCAATTAAAATTTTAATTAATAATAATAATAATAATAAAATACTATCTATAATTATGAATAAGTCAAAATTCAACTTAGTTGGTGGACATACATAATTTATGCAATCATTTCATAAAAATATTGTAACAAATATGATTGTTTGTAACAATTTTTACATGACACAAATTAATATTGTACTAAACTGGCACATTCTGTCCTAAATACCGTTATAATTACACAATTTTATTAAATTTATCTGTCATCTTTTATCCTGTAATTTCAAATGTTTTAATGTATGGCATAAATTTTGATTTATGTCCTTAAACACTATGGTGATTCTTTATAATTATTATAGTATTCATAATTAAAATCCCGTTTGCTGAAAAGTAATTTAGGCTTTTTCCCAATGCCGGCTGCCTTTGGGGCTAAAGCATTCAAGCAAGATGAACCAGAATGAAAACCGGATTGACAATTTAACATTTCAAAGCCCTGGGTCTTAATTTTCTTGACTTTGATAACATACCAAAATAGCAGAGTAAATTTAATCTGTGTGACGTCGATAAAATCAACGTTGGATGGGAAATGCAAAAATGAAATAGTGTAAAATTGTTTAAAATTATGGTTGATTCAGGTGGAAATGATGGATATACTTTCGAAATAAGAACTAATGTCATTGATCATAGAGAAGAAACTATATGACCAGAATGTATATAGTTGTTTAAAGCGCGTGAATCATAAAATTGCTTCATGAAAATCTCGGGGATAAATGAAACCAACGAATTCGACAGGTAGTAATATTTATTTACTAAAATATTTAAGTTTTGTGCAATCTGTCCCTATGATGATTTTTCATGCTCTCGGATCTCTAACTAGTGAAAACGTGACCGGCTTACACTTGGTAAAGAATACTTCCAAAATTTGAGGTGGCATTAAATTTATTGATCTATTGTCATGGAACCAAATAAAAGAAATATATCCGGTAAATATAAACAAACTATATTTTAATAAATAATCATTGCAATTACTATGAAGAGTAATCCTTTGGCACAAAAACAACGACTCCTATTCTTTTTATTATTAAAAATAATCGATGCTCAAAGAAAAATTATCAAAATATAAATAAATTCAAATTTTCTCTCGATCATTTTTGATACCAGTCTTATAATTCGGATCACTTGGTAAATAAATGTGGTAATGAATATGAACCATAGGCATATTTATTTTTATTGATAGACTGAGATCATCTAATAATAATCTAATAGAAACTATTGGCAAAAATGCAATAAATGCCGAAATTTGTTATTGATATATGACCCCCCCATAAATGTTTTGATTTCTCATATTTCCTTCTAGGTAAATTCTAATTAGAAACCGGAAATTACAGAGAGGTTAGATTGGAAATTATATATTTTGGTTTTGCAGGAGAAGTTCGTAAATTAAAGTAAACCCGTGAATATACAAAACAAAATAGCCTGCCTAATACTTTCATAAAGTATTGTTTCTCATGAAATGAGTATACAAATTTGTATGTGGTAATGGTGCTGCGAAGAATTACTGAGACATGAACTAAAACAAACCAAGAACCCTTTCTAAAAACGAATATATATATATATATATATATATATATATATATATAGAGAGAGAGAGAGAGAGAGAGAGAGAGAGAGAGAGATGATAAATACGTACCAACTTTAAACGTATTACTGGTGACTTTATTAAAATATTCGCAAAATTTGGTCCAAATATAAATATAATCCAAATTCTATCATGAACATTAATTGGTTAATAAGAAACTATATAAATTGTGCATATTTCATCGCTGAAAATATCTCACGTAGAAACGCTGTACTTATGTGAAAATTAATCCCGGTACACGATTTCAAGAAGTGTATCCGTTATTTCGAAGTTATTTGAAAAGGGTTATTACAGCTCTGTTTGTATTTATTTTCAACATCAAAAGTCGGCCGGTCAGATTTATAATAAAAATAAAGTTTCCAAAGCAGGTTTGTTCTACAGCTATGAGTTTTATCACTATTTAATTAAATAAACGAAGATTGATTGAGTTTAAAATTAGTCTAATTTTAACTAGTTGATCAATTGACGTCTGAAACTGGAGGAAATAGAAATCTGTTTGAAATTTATTAAACAATTGTTAAAATTCGCGGAATTAATTATAAAAATGATATATATATATATATATATATATATATATATAGGGCCTGTAAGAGGCAATTAGAGGCCCAGGTATGGTAATAAACGTGGCCCCATCCACTAAAAAATAAAAAATTGTACCATTTTGTTGAATAAAAATTTAATTCAAAATATGAAAAATAAAAACGAAATTTAAAAAAGTGCCTTCGACCTTTTAGAGATGCAAAATAACGTAAAGTCTTTGCAATATCCCAATTAATGTTCAGTGTCACCAGACTATTTACGCGATCCTGGACCATTGTTGATCGCAGCGCCAACCATAGTTATGTTCAATTTTTTGCCATAAAATGTAGAATTCGGATGCCCATGTCAAATGACCCTCCTGACCCCACTCTTCCAGGCTCTGTATATATATATATATATATATTAAGCAATCGTTTTAGTTATTACGCATTGAAATCCGTTCAATTTTGCATTATACCAATGATCAAATTGTAATTATGTTTATTTGTCCGTTTTATTTATTTAAACATGAACATTTGCACACTCGGTGATTTTTAAATTAATAATTTATGAAAATACAAATAACAATTGATAAAATTTACCCGTTCGTAAAACCAGAGATGCTCTCAATGAATCCGGGTCATTGTATAGATTGTGAACCTAAACCAACCAATTAGAAATAGCTTTATATATTTTTATAATATAAAATATTTTGAATTATTCCACACAAAAAGCTTTATTTATTTTAACAATTGGCCATTTTTGAATACGAAATAACTATTTTATTTTTAAGCAGTAACAATATAAAAATCATCGAAAAATATTGTTCACCCTGGACTGATTTACAAAAATTTGAAATTGTTGGTCATTTTTGACCAGATCCAGTCTACAAGGGTTGGGTGCTATGCAAGGCATCGGTAATGAATTGAGAAACTTTAGAATCTACAGTAAAAAATTTAATGGTTAACTTGCGAGTTTAACGAATAATTTTTTGGCATTTAACACTTTCACAAATGTCTTCTTCTGTTACGTTCTGTGCAACATTTACGGGGTTATCAATTGACACCAATTCCTTGAAATCGCTTATCGTCATGGTGGTTTCTTCAATGTTTAGGTTTTCAGGTTCTATGTCATCTTTTGAAAGCCCACCATGTTTGAAACAATTTTTATTGCTATTTTGGAAACTTGGTTCATCGGCATGGTAATGAGATATAAAGCGTCTAGTAAATTTGTTTTCTTGGCTAGCTTATTTGCGCTCAAATTTGCTATATCATCCATACTTTCCTAATTTCTAGCTGGCATTTATTTCCGGTAATACGCATTCAGAGTCCTTATAACGCCTTGATCGCTTGGCTGTATTATTGAAGTAGTATTGGGCGGTAAAAAAATAGCTGTTTATACTTTTTAATTGAAGATTGTGCAGTGCAATTATCCACTAGAAGAGCAATTTTGTAAGTAATTTTTTTATTTGAATACGTATTTATATTTATTATATATAAAGAGAATAATAAATGTATTTAATAAGTTTTTATTAAACTTATGGAGTTCAAAAAATTGTGCTTAAGACACCCTCAATACCTAATCCAATTCTGACCTTGGCAATTGGTCCTGTTGATGTTGTCAAGTGTTTTAGCATCCTTATGGAAATCGAAAACCTTATACGTTCATTTATTGATAACTTCATGAACATAAAGATTGGATGGTTTGTTAATATATCATTGGAAGATATTCCTTACAATTGTGTTATTGTTATAATGCCTAATTATGCGATATTTCTAAAACAAAGAAATTACGGGAAAGATGATATCAATCTTTAAGCTCGATTATGCCACCTTTATATACTAGCTTTTGACAGTTTTTAGTTTGAAGAAAAAATAAGCATTCCACTTAAAACTTGAACAACATTAGTGCGATATTGAATCTTTTACTTCAAAACAAATTTATAGAGAAAGAAGTTAGGCACACAATTTAGAATCAAAAGTTGACCATGCCAGAGACGAAGGATTTTCGAAAATTTAAAAATTTTTGTTGAAATAAGAACTCTTGAAAAACAAGTTTCATTCTAAGTGCTGCAATAAAATTTAGTGATCACGTTTAAAATTCATTATCATAAAACAAAAATGTCTCTTATTTTGTCACTTGTTAACTTTTTTTTAATGCATTTCGATTCTTTTTGCATTTTGACGCAATAAGTTTTTTGATATTTTGTTCTATAATTATTTTTCTCAATGTTTTGTTTTCGCTATTCCATCTAGACTAGCCTCATTCTTCAATTATATTCTTGTAGAAAATAAATACATTTTAACTAATAATATATGGGTTATAAAAAAACGATTTATTTGCCGAAATACAATAAACAAAGAGAAACTAGTTTGAAAAATATTTGACAGTTTTAACATATTATATCATATGATATCAAGTGTACTCCGAAATGTTTAAAAATGTTAAAAATTGATATGAATGCTAGTTCATCGATTTCAGCGGTGCAGTTCGTGTAATATTGCACTTTCAATTCACCAAAACATTTATGATATTTCAGACATACGTGGTGCTGTTGCATTTATTTCCATTTCGAGATTTGTGTTTTAATTGAATATGTGGAGAAAATTTGGATTTTCTGTCCTTGAAAAGTTTGTGAATCAATTCAGTAATTTATTGTGTCTTAAGCCAGCCAAATTTCATTTTTTGTATGTCAAATAAAAAAGATCACCATTGTAAAATAACCAGAAAAGGATTAAATAATTTGCTGAATTATTTTGCGGAAGTTAATTAATATATTTTAATGAAAAAATAGGTTGAATCATATATTCAAGTCGAACAGAAAAATTGTAAATAAAATCATGAATTTACAATTTTTAAAATTTCAAAAACTATATAATATAAGTGACATAATATTTTCTACAAAATTTGACTATGAATACCTTAAATAAATCTGATTTTTAGTAAAATTTTGTAGAAAATATTATGTCACTTATTAAATTAGATGTGAAATAATAAAAAAGTCCTTATAATATATTATATAAATTTATAAACTATTTTCATCAAAGAATTGGCACGATTTTTTATAATAAACCCGGTAATGAAATAATGTGAGTATATATTTATTGAAGTGCTGTATATTATAATAATGTTCATACGAACGTATATTTGGGATTGGATCATAAAATTCATAAAATTGACACGTTAAAAAACCTTAAAATTTTTCATGTAGTTTAACAGGGTTTAAGTAATAGTGGGAATTACGATAAAAATGCATCATTTACGACAAGGGTCCCCTTTTTTATGGCACATTCAAATACATGAAAACTTTTATACGGCCGCTGAACTCACGAAAAAATTTTTCATGCCAATTTTCTTAAAACATTTGACACCTCTGTTTTACAACAATACTTTAATGAAAATAGTTTTAAATAATGTGAAATTATCTAAAAAAACTTCCTACAAGGTTGATGATGTGCACCATGAAATCAAAACTTTCCTCAGATAAATATGGAAGTAAAAGAAATATTTAAAAAATTATTCTGCTTATGATAGAAAAAAATTTGTTTGAGAAATTTCTAATATACTATATCACTGTTGTGGGAATTATACTGGCATTTTACTGTAGCCATCTTAAATATAAAACAGAAATTTGTTTCTTTGATTAAATTAGCAAGAACTTTTGAACTACGAACACTGGCGTCATAAAATTTGCATTACTTTTTCTATCTAGAATGTCTAGGTCAAAACAATTATTTTCATGTTGTAACATTATAAATTATGAAGCTCAGAAATATTCTCTAGAAATCCTATATTGTTATTTCATACCATCACAAAGCCATACACGTATCTTTAATGAAATGGTAATAAATGAAGTCTTCATTATCAATTCTGGAAATGAGTTTGATGATGATTTATTATATATTGCTATCGATACAGAAACACAAACAAAAAATACTATATACGACAAAATTTTTTGAAATAACCGCACTATTAATTAATAATTTGTGAATATTTGATAAAGTTTGCCATTTATTTTATTGGAAAGAATTAATTGCTAAAGCATTTTTCATTGAATCATAAGAGAATATGAAATTAGTAAATGCAGGAAACAAAAAATCTTGGGAAAATCGTGTAGTAAATTGAATTCCTTATAACCTTGGTTATTGTGGGAAATTATGGAAAATAAAACATATTTAGATGACCTCAATTTAAAAATGAGTGATAGAAACTTTGAGAATTTCATCGTTGACAATTTATAAAGGATTTTTCAATAAGGCCAGTTTCAAGATACAACCGTACATTTTTTTATTTTGAACCACAAATATTATGACCCAAATCAGGTGTTTCTAACATTTTTATCGCACTGTACCTGTAAGTTGTAAATAATTTAATCGCGTACCAGTAGATCAAACATTTTGAAATGGTGAACAAAACGCCATAGAAAACATTTGTAATAAAGACAATTAGCTTGAGATAGATTTTTATTGCTAAACATAATTAAAATAGTATAATAAGGTTGGTACTGTTTATTATTAACTCAATATTTGCCAGTTTAAGATGAATATTCGACTCAATGACCAGAAAAGCCCTATACTTGGATTAGGTAAATCTCAATAAATATTACAACAAAAACAATGGATAAGAAATTGCAAACTAAAATATAAAAATCAATGGGCTATTTTAGACGTTTCTTTTCTTTTTTCGTAATACAGATTTTTAATAGATTTTTGTTTTAAATTGTAAAAGCATTCGCGAACCGGTACTGGCACGCGTACTCAATGCTAAAAATCCCTGTAATAAATAAAACGTCACTGAAATGGCTTAATCGGCTTCTGTTACCGAATTGAATTCGGAAATACAAATTTCCGATGGTTTATTCAAATAAATCGAGCCTAATGTCACGAATGCAGTATTTGATACGCAATTTTAAATCATCAAGTGTTTGTGATAGGCTTGAATAGACCGTTGATTTCAAATCAACCCACAAAAATCAAACCAGAGGAATCAAATCACAACCACTTGGAGCCCATTTAACAGTTGCATTTCATGAAATTATCGATTCAATACGACCAATAAGTTGAGAATGATAAAAGCACTATGACATTGGGCACCATTTTGATGATATCGAATCCATACAGGTTTTGTAACATTAGCTCTTACAGTAGCCATAATCTCTTTACTACTTGAATTTCGATGTCTCATTGATCGTTTTCAGTATGGTGAAATAGTAAAATCCTTTTCGAATTTTACAACAATTCACCGATTAGGAAGCATATTAGATAGACAATTTAATGAAGTGCACTTTGAGTATTTACAAGAGAATGATTATTTCTATAAAATTGTATTTTGCAGACTAGTAGTGATATTTATAGTATTGTAAATATGGTTGCTATGACATTTTATTTCATATCGTCCCTAGATATAAATAGCTAATCTTTTATAGCATGATTTTCAAATAACAAGTTGAAAAAAATATTTTTATTGATTTTCACTATATAATTATTTGATTCCAATTGCGTATTCCAAGTTCTAGAATTCAATGTTTTTATTTTCGGTTTTCATTTTGCTAGGATCTTCTGTCAAGTAACGTTAATTCTTGAAATAATCAAGGAATAAAATCAATAATTGTGTTAAATTTTACTGTAAATTTTCTCAATTTTAAACTTAGTTTTTTTGTCGATTTTTTTATACAGGTTTGGCAGAATTTATGATTAAGACTAACCAACATAAATCAATAGAACTTTTACCTAAAAGAGCGAAAACTTTTAAAGCTATTGTGCAAATTTTTCGAACGAAATCAATTTTGTACCAACACAATACAAAAAGATGATATTAATGTCAAAAAAATGAATCCGAATAATAGATTTTATATTTATATGCTAATTTCAAAAGCAAACGTTGAGTAATATTTCATAATGACGTAATCAAACACATATTGAACCTTTACGAAATACTTATTAAAAACAAATTCTTTCCCAAAAACAGATGATAAAATTCAATAAAAATTTTTATTTAATTAAAATTAATAACATTATTTGTAAAATTACTCACCTATAATGCTTGTTAAAAATAGATTTGAACTTAATTTTCTTGATAACAAGCAATTATTGGATTTTGTAATTAAAAATAAATATTTAGAATATTAATTTTCATATAATTTAAAAATTAATTCTTATGAATTTTCTAATTTATATAATAAAAATGACTTAATTACTTAATCAATATAAAAAGTCAAAATTTGTAGATATCATGGAATAAAATGATAGAATAACAATTAATTAATAGTATAAGATAATACATTTTAATTTCTTTATAAAATACAGTAAAAGATGTAATATCAAAAAGAACTTACAATTTCTTGCATTATCTATATCTTTTTCATTCAGCTAATTCTAAAATGAGATAATTTTAATACGGTTGAAATAAAAATCAATAATTAACGATATGATATATTTCAAAAACCTATGTAATACAATTTTGAAAAAATAATCTTTTAGAAATCATAATATAGTAAATATTAAAATTAAATAATAATAAAAAAGATCAAAGTCAGAAAGCTTGATTTAAAATTTTTAAAAATTAATAAGAAACATAATACATTTATTGAATGTTATCCAACATATGCTTAGCTAAAATTTAAATAACAATTAATAATTGTTTATAGAACTGTAAAATTAAAACAACTATCCCTTTGATTTATTTTCTATTTATGATAAATGTTTATAATATATTTCTTAACATTAGTCATTATTTGTCAGTAAACTAAATCAAAATTACATCATTATTACGTATAAAACCTGTGCAATCCATTTATATTTCTTTTAAAGATCCATAAAAGATTTGTGATATTGGTAAATGAAACACGGGAAGTGTTTGATTTAATTTCAAGAATCAATAAAAACGAAGATACGCAGCTCAAAGAGTATGTTTCTTGACTTTCACTTATGCTGGGTACTGATAGGGTAAATAAAATTTAATTGTAAGTCTAAGGTCTATCAGATCCCTAACAAGAACACGTACAAGATGTAACCACTAGATACCTGTCGAAAAATGACGTTGGTAATGTGTGCTAGTGGGTGGATGTTAGCAAAGGGTGAGTCTCTCCACAAAGGCTGCCAATATCCTGGTGGGTTTCTGGGTGTTGCTATTTTGAAACTATATGGTTGTTACCCAGACAACCAATACAAATATTTTTCGCTTACAACTCGACACCCGTTGCTAAGCAACGTTGGAACTGTGTTCGAGTGGGTAAATCGTCCGCAAAAAGTGAGCGCTATTGCTAATTCTTTAATTGACCAAACGATCCATGAGTCCAACGAGCTGCCGATAGAAGGCCTGTGCTCACTTTCGATTTTTAGGTCCCATTATTCTCCTATCTCTTTCAAATGTTAACCTATACTCTCATATCATTTATCTTTATGTCCATTCGCCTAGTCCTTCTTATTGTTGTCCGTGTTGATGATTTTTCTATGGCCTGTAAACCCTTTGTGATGTTAAATATCCTCACAGTATCTTTCTTACCTTTATCCCTATTATAACTACAATGTCTACTATTATTGTCACTAGCGTTATCATTGTTCCTATTATATGTGTTATCTTTATTGATTGTTACCACTATTACATTTATTATTATTATTCTTATTACTATAATTACCATTACATTTATTATTATTACTACTATTATTATTATTACTATTATTATTATCATAATTATTATCATTATCATTATAAGTACCATGATCATTATTATTATTATTATTATTATTATTATTATTATTATTATTATTATTATTATTATTATTATTATTATTTCATTATTATTATTATTGTTATTATTATTATTATAATTACCGTTATCCTTATCATTATTATTATCAAATTTTTGCGTAGGGATTCGTCCTTATTCCTCAGCAAAAAAAATATATACTTTGCTTATATACAAATTTAGCCGCAATCCATCCTTATTTCACAGTTTTCGACAAAGTATTTTCATTGATTCGGAAAATTTGATCAGCGAACCGCCCTTATTTTCCGTTTCAATTCAACATGATCTATTTAAATTCTTATATATTATTTAAAACATTATTTTTGATGGTTTTTAGTCGTTCGAATTAATCTTTTTCCGATGGCTATTCATTTTAACTGTTGCAACGATTTCGCAATTTTACCCACTATCCTTTCCCTTTCTTTGTCCTTATGATCTATGTATGTTCATGTTGCGTTTAATGAGTGCTCACTGAACTACTCGGTGTTAGTGATTTTGAGACGATTGTTGTTTAAGATTTTATGTCGATTTTATCCAAAAATTGAGTACAAGAAAGTTGAACCAAAAGACCCACTCTCAAGCTACTCTCTTTCGCTATTTAGTTTCAATGATTTGACGTTCGAGCACATACACAGCGTGACTAGTTATGTCTTATTTTAATATCTTGTATGTTGTGTGGCTGTGGGCCAGAAAAGATGAATAAATAAATAAATGTTACCATACCAATTGGGTAGAAGCTTCGATGCAATAAAATATTTATTCATAAAATCGTCTGTAATTGGTAATTTGCAATAGCATAATTCATAACATTTCAATTCATAGCATTAGTTATCAATTAATCAGTTCATAGTCACCCATGCGTTTAGCTGCAACGCACACCACTAAAATAAAATTGCTCACAACAAGTCTTAAAGTTAGACTGAAAATCAATACTGAAAAAACAAGATTTTACGCATAAGACTGAACATAAGATTGAAACGTAAGATTAAAAATTTGTCAAAACACATCAGTATATATACCTATAATTTGACCTTAACCTTGCGTGTTATTTTTATTGTGATTAAACAAATTTGACCTTGAAATTATTTGTGTTACCTACATTAAATTTTTATTAATTTCTTAATTTAAATTGGTAATTTACTTTTAACATTTTTAATTAAGTTTATTCAGCCAAAAATATTTCATTTTTATTCATTTAATTTATTAATTTTTACTTTTATATAAATTGTCATTTTACGGTCAAATTTTCTTGTTATTATGTTATTTTTTATGTAAATTTTATGCGGTTCTTGATGCATTTTGTATTTATTTTATTTTACTTTTATGTTTTTGATTTTATATTTATTTATATTCTCTCAGATTTTAAAGTGTTTAGTTGATGTTGTATATTGTATTTTAAGTTATCTTGGTGCTGAGTTTTCGTGCTGTATTGCTGATGCATTTAAACAATTTTCAAGGCCGTTTGTGTTCTGGCCCAACAATCCTAACATTCCCTTTGGATCCATGACCTGTCATGGAAGACTTCGTTCTCTATTTAGCCTGCCCCTCATCTCTGTCAACTAATTGTTTTATTCAATTATAATTTAATAAAACAAATTATAGTAAAACTAATTTTATTACAAATAAAATTTTTAGTAACATCATGAATCAAATCGGATCACAACATAACTCTTAGGTCAATAAATTCAGTTCAAATGTATTCAAAATCCATTAGGTTGTAGGATGTGGTCCACCATTCGCACAGCTTTAATCTTATTTTGACGTTAACGCTGGCGCTTACTTGGCCGAAATATTTGCCGATTTCTGGCAGGTTTCGGTTAAGCTTTAAGTGCACTTTCGAGCGTTGTGAATGTTAATTCAACTTCTATTCTACAACGTCTATCTACATTGTAGATCACAATATCTTCTTGTTCTGTGGACAATTTACTCCCATATCTTTCGAGTCCAGATCGTATCTCATCTTTCAGCATCAACTGGGTGATTTACTTGTCCTGATCTCGAATCTTTTGGTTTTCCAGATTTAGCAATTCTTCTTTTTTGTGCTAATTTCACCCGCAGTTCGTCCATTTCTGGTTTCAGTTTAACTACTTCTACAGACTTCACCCAAGTCTGTTCCAAAGCCTGAATCGACGCATTAGCACCTCAGCTCGTTGATTTTGGGAAATCGCTTCCTCGTGGTACTTAGCGACATCTATTTAAAATCATTCATCGACTAAAATTATTTTATGGCTTAATTATTATTTGAAGGAAAAATTTGAAAAATCATATTATGAATTTAAATAAAAAAAGTTATAGGCATTTAATTTCACCAAGCAAGGGAAACAATGATGATGGTTGCATTTTAAATCTAGTAGAACCTTACTCACAGTGTCTACGACAATGCTAAGACCCATCCACCTTGAGTCGATGCGATATCAGCATTGTTGGGGAAACCGAATCACTTATATTTCCATTTCACTTCTACTGTAGACGAACTAGTCGTACTAAATACTTTGTACTATATATTAATCATAAAAGATCAAAAATGAAATTATCCTTTAAGAATTCTATAATGGTGATATAAGTCACTGAACAACAATTGGTGGTGATATTAATAATAATAGCCACAACAATAACCATATCAACCATAAAATTATAATAACAATAATTATTGATATTAAATAACATTACTAATAATAATAATAATAATAATAATAATAATAATAATAATAATAATAATAATAATAATAATAATAATAATAATAATAATAATAATAATAATAATAATAATAATAATAATAATAATAATAATAATAATAATAATAATAATAATAATAATAATAATAATTTTTATGAAAATTTAATGTAACTATTAAATGCTGATATAAAATTAAGATAAGATGGGTTTAATTGATACAGTTTGTGCGTCGACCCCCGTTTCAAAGGTAAATATAAATTTGCAACATTAACATTAAATTCGGTAACTTAGGGTAATAATATCAAAAAATTGATAACAATAACAATAATAATAATATAAAAATCTGAATATGTGTCTGAACGAATGTGTATTCTAGGTCTTACTTTGAGATGATTTATATCAAATATGACTGTCGTGTGGTACTAATTCAAAATGTCTTCTAAAAATCACAATTATTCGATTATTCCTTTGACTAAAATTTATGTACACTAGTAAATCGTTTTGGTTTGTCGTTCATCCTACTTTCGGTTATTGGTTTATTTCATTTAGATGAACTTCTTTATATGTCTTTCATTGTCATATTGTTAATCTTTATATTTAAACCTTTCCCAAGACCTCAACACCACTCTTCCGAGGTTTAGGTGATAGGATTTAGGAAGGGAGACTACTGAGCGGTTCCAGCTACTGCCTTCACCACGAGTTCCCCGCTAACCACCGGTTTGATCCCATGTAACAAAAATTTCATTTTACTCACTTGCGTGCGTGTGAGTTATGGTATGTGAAAAACTTAATTTAGAGTGGACTTTCAGTTTAATCATCGCGATGGAGGTTCGAAAATAAATAAAATCATAAAGAAAATTACTGCAAAAATGAAATAAAATAAAAAAACATATTTTAGGCTAAACTTTATTTTCAAAAAACGTTCTCGCAATAATAAAACCCTGTTATATAAAAACCCAAAAAAAAGTCCCAATAATAATAAATAAAATAATAACATTATAACAAAAAAAAATGTTTACTTTGTTTTCTTTCGTTCCAAACCAAAATTCGTATATATGTAAAAATGTAAAAGAGTTTTTAAAAATAGAGTAAATAGAGAAGTAAAGAGTGATTTTTACTCGACCAGCATTGCCTTATATATCACGATTTCCCGTGTGTGTGTTTTGATACGGTAAAAAAAGGAATTTTCAAGAATATTCTAAAATTATAATTTTTTAATTTCTTTTGATTTAGAATTAAAAGTTTTCATTTTTTTGTATAAAACTTTTATTTATTTTATTTTTCTTTATATTTTCCATTTTTCTTTCTAAATTTAAGTTTTCCGCTCAAAAACACACAGGCATTATCGTGCTGGTCAAACAAATATGGGCTTAATCCGTTTTTGTCCATCAAAAAACACTCCGGGGCTAGTTAAAATTGTGACCCGAAATTACATAAAATAAAGAGTTCAAGTATAGAAGAAATTATGATTCACACTATGCACGATTACAATCGTGCTTCATGCTCATGCATTAAATAATTGAAATAAATAGTAATAAGATCAAACATGCACAAAATAATAAATAACTGAATAGTCTGATTCAGGATAAAATCTTTGAATAGTCAGATTAAAGGATAAAATCATTGAATAGTCAGATTAAAGGATGAATCACTGAATAGTCGGATTAGAGGATAAAATCATTGAATAGTCAGATTAGAATAAATCATTGAATTAAAGAATAAAATCATTGAATAGTCAGGTTAAAGGATACAATCATGATCATTATATATAGTTCTTTTGTTCGTAGACTTTGGGTTGAATCGTATTGGATTGGATTGCAGAGACTCGGATTGCGCTGGATCGAATTTTGTTAAGTTGAATTCTAAGGACTGAATTGGGTTATGTTGGGTTTGGTTTTGTTGTATTAATTTTGATTTGTAAGGGTTCTGCTGATTACATTTTGTTGGAGAGGTAAAGTTTTTCGATTGGATTGTAAGGATTTTATTGATTTTGATCATGTTAACTTGATTTTATTTGAGAAACTAGACTGCAAGGATTGTATTAATTGGGTTGAATTTATTGGGAAGACTAGCTTTTGGATTAGACTGGATATTTCTTTAACTGTTGATTCTCCACTGAGTTTGTTGGGCTAGTCTTCAATCTTGTCGTTTGATAATTTTAGTCAGTTTTCGATTTTCTTTCCTCACGGATCGTTTTTTCTCATGGTTTCTCTCGTTTTTATTTTCTAACTTCTTGAGGTAATCTTGGTTAACTTTGGTTAGTTCCTTGAGTCTGTAGAATTCGTCCTTTCAGTAGTCCTCTAATATTTCGTTTACTAATATTTCGTCGTAGAATTTATTGTCTTTTGATCTAGTCATTTTTAAATTGTTCGCTCCTGAGGCTCGTTTTGGTTCCGGTAAGTTCTTTTCTCAATATTCTTAGTTGTTTTTGATTTTGATTGTTTTGGTGCTGTAATCTGTTTATTTCTGCCTCTTGTTGCTGGATTTGGTGACGCAATCCTTCTTGCTCTTGTTTCCATTTTCTTTTATAGAAGTCTAGAGGATCTTCATTCAGAGGTTGATGGTTTCCTCGGGGTTTTAGAGTGGTTAATAGTTGATTTTCTCTCGATGCAGTGTTTTCAAATCTCCCACTTAAGTTCCAGTAATTCATTCTGTAATATTTTCTGATTAAGTTTTCGTTTCGGTTTACATAAATATTCATATATACATTCATAATATTTTGATTTTAGTTCAAAGTTTTTCTCAGTTTCGCAAAAATGGAATTTATGGATCCAGAATATGATGAAATTTCTATGTATTACGATGCAATGGTGGAAAATAATGTCAATATAACGGATGACAATGGATTTCCGTTTGACAGTGAAATGTATTCGTTGTACGAAGAAGTTTTTCAACATTTGACTAATGAATCACAATAAATCTCTTCCTGCGTCTTTTGGGATTTCGTCTTCCAGTTGCGGGCTTGATGGGAGATACATTGAATCTTGCGTTCCAATTTTAACCGGATTTCCTTTGCTGCTTCCTTATCCACTAATCAGCGTCGCCTCACGTCCATATATTCCTCCTCATAAAATCGTTCAGCTTCTACTTCTTGTTTATCGACTTGGAACTTTAATTTGTGTTTTTGTATGAATTCTTGCTCATACTTTCGTTTCTAATTTTTTGCTTGCATCTTGATGTGCTCGAGTACTTTCTTTTGCTGCTCTTCAAAGGGTTCCGGTACCCTCGTTTTTGGCCTTTGTCCTCTTGCTTTACTAAGTTCTAATTGACATTTTCCCACTTTTCAGTTATGGCTTTGCAACAGTCTCTTTCGATATCTCATTCCGGTTTGTAGAACTTTTTATCGTGATCTTTTTGTTGTTTGAGCTTTGCCTTCCAACGTCTTGTTTGTTTTTCCAGCTTCACCATTCACACTTTTTAATACAATTTACAGTTTATATACAAGATTTTTATGATCTTCTACGAGCTGCCTTCATACTCTACTTCAAGCACGGAAGAATTTTCCATTCGATTGTACCACGCTAAGATTTCGTTGGTTTGCTCTCTTCTCAGTCTTCTTATTTCTAACGCTTGCCATTGACTTTGTCTCGCGACTAGGTCTCGTTGCGTTTCTATTTCCGAAATTCTTTGTTGTTGCGGCTCGATAATGGCTATATATACCATACTTCGGTTTGTGATTTTGGTTAAGATTATTTCGGATTGTGTCCATTGTTCTCTGGACTTTTTTGCTACACGCGTTAGAAAATCGCAATGTTCTCTCTATAATGGTTAAGTTGATGATTCTATTGGGCTGTTGATTGGGTTCGTTTGTAATTCTGGTTGGAATTCTGGCTGAGGTTGAGCTGTTCTTATAATGGTTTCGATGAATGGTGGTACTTCGGCTTGATATCTGGGGTTTCTTCTAGATAAATCCATTTCTGAAAATTTTTTAGTGAAGATTTATATTATTTTCTCAATTTTAAAAATGTCAAAACCTAAATTTTCTCAATTTTAAAAATGTCAAAACCTAAATTGAGAAAACTTAAAAGAATTCTAAAAAAAAAATTCCGATTCCTCCAAAAACAACTAACACTCCATCGACAAAACTTGTTACATCAAATTTCCCAACGTCAAATCTCATTTCGCATAATTTAAAACCGAAACCTTTTAAAAAACAAGTGAAATCAGTTAAAACATTCAAAAATCATCGAAGTTTTCAGTTTTTCACTGCTTAGTTAAAGGCATCAAGTGTTAAAAGAATGAATATTTTACAATCATTTCCTAATTTTGTTATCGATGACTTACTAGATATTTTAGTTAAAGTTGTCAAAGAAAAAATTAAAGTAAATAAATCGATAAAGCTTGTGTTGAATAAACCATAAGAAACCACTCTTATCACTGATAAACAGTAAAAATCGAAAAATTATGATAAAAATTATTTATAAACAACAAGACGGGTTTATTGGTTCTCTAATACTATTAGCTTTATCATTACTTGGTAGTTTACAATAAACGATCGACCAATCATTGCCTAATCTTAATTTAAATTTCAAATCTTCTTGTTGTAATGCAGAAGATATGGATGAACCCAAAAGACGAAGCAGGTTTCGGTGGAGTAGAAAAGTTAAAGAAAAAAGTTAAGAATTTAAAAAAGAAGACACAAAAGTGGTTATCGGGACAAATGACATACAGTTTAAACAAACCCACTAGAAAAAAATTTCCAACTAAAATATACAAGACATTTGGTATTAATGATTTATGGTAAATGAATTTGATGAAAATTATACCATATTCGAAAATCAATAAAGGATGCAAATATATTTTGACATGTATTGATGTTTTCAGTCTTTTTGCTCGTGCAATTCCAATCAAAACTAAATCTGCAGATGAAATGGCTAAAGCTATAAAAACAATGTTCAAAGATGGTCCCCCTGACAATTTACAAACAGATTTGGTAAAGGAACTTTACAATAGTAAAGTGAAACAAGTTCTTAATAAAATAAACCATTATTCTGTACATTCTCAATATAAAGCCGCTTATGTTGAACGCTTTAATAAAACCTTGAGAGATAAACTCTAACAATTCTTTCTGCATCAAGGCAATAAAACATGGATTAATGTTTTACCGAAAACCATGCATAGTTATAATCATTCGTCGCATAAAGGTTTAAATGGATTAAGACCTGTCGATATTTCCTCAGAAAATAGCATCGATTTATGTCTATCTAGAAAAATTGAAAATTGTAAAAAAACCAAAGTATAGTATCGGTAACCATGTTCGAATATCTAATATATCTCCTTCACCCTTCATTGAAAATTTTGATACGAATTGGAGTGATGAAAGTTTTGTTATTTCAAAAATTAATACAAAAAAATCCTGTTATTTCCTGTTATTAAACTTTTGTTATTACAGACTATAATAATAATGAAGTACAGAGTAAATTTTATGAGCAGGAATTACAAGGAATTTCGAATTGAAAAAATATTGAAAACTAAAAAGATGGTAAAGAAAAAACCATACTATGTCAAATGGCATTGATATGACATTGATATAAAAAACCTACAAGGATATCAGCAAAAGATCTAGTAAAGTGAATTTCTATATTATTAGCCGAGCAATAGTTGTCTAATAATCCATCACGAAAATCAAGCAAGTAAATTCATAGTCAATCTATAAAATCCAATTTATTTACATGACAATTGGGAAGTTGCTTTGCAAGACTTTACATTGTATACAACACATTTCCACGTTATAGTCAATGTAAAATCAGTTACTAAAGTAATGTTCGCAATATTTTGAACGATATTATCATAATCCTAATTGTTAGATGAGCATTGTCAAATTTTTTACTGTAAAAGAAATTATACTTTTAAATTACCATTGAGTGATAATAATAATAATATTAATAATAAAACTAATAATAATAATAATAATAATAATAAGTAATAATGATAATAATAATAATAATAATAGTATTTAATAAATAATAATCATATTAATAAAAAAAACTAATAATAATAATAATAATAAGTAATAATAATAATAATAATAATAGTATTTAATAAATAATAATCATATTAATAATAATAATAATAATAATAATAATAATAATAATTTATGGACCTTTTTTTTATTTAATAATAAAAATAAAAAGTTGTAATAATAAAAATAATTATAGTAAAATAATAGCATTAACTTGTAATAATAATAACATAATAATATTGAAAATAATAATAAAAACACTACTTATAAAAATAAGTAGTATATTATATTTTTAATAATAATAATACAAAAAAAAGAAAACAAATAATAATAATCCACTCTTCGAAAGTTCCTAAAATTATAGATACTATTATACGATTCAAACATGGTAGATGATGTAATAATCATTTCTGATTCAGATTATGTTTCTGATGTTTTTCCTGTTGATATTCCTTCTGTTATTGTTAATCAATATAGTGGTTCGATAGCATCTATTGTTAATTTAGATTTAAACCAATCACATGCCATTGTTAGAATGGATGTTTCGAATTTAAATTTAAAGTTAATTACATTACCCACATAGTTAATTACTAAATTAAATAATGTTATCAATCAAATGGGATCTGTTAAAATTCAATTTTGTATTGATGTAGAGTTTGAAAAAGATGGAGAATTTCAATCTTTCATCATTTCTAACTCTGCCAGAATAATGAGTGATTCATATTTAGATGAAGGCACTACTCTTCTTGACGAAAAAATAACATTAATTAATGACAAATATTGTAACTGGGTTATAAGTAAAATAAAATCATTTTGTTCTTACCAAGTTTTCACAAATAAATCGGTTGAGTGGTCATGGATTTATTCCAACACCATTATCGTTATTAAATAAACATTGTACTGTAAATGTTGCTAATTCCTATAATTTATGCTTCATTTACAGTATTTTAGCTGTTTTAAATCATGAAAATATAAGTAACCATTATAGAAATGAAACCTTTAGCTAAAACACATCTGAACTTGACTTTTAACCTTCAGATTTATCGATGAAACTTTGTGACATTCCAAAATTTGAAGCTAAAAATCAAAGTTCAAAGTATATGGTGTCATCGATGTCTAAATGATTTTCGCAATATAATTTCATTGAATTAACATACAGGGTTGTGTGATAAAATCAATTAGGCACAACTCTTTATACATTACCTTTAAATAAAAACTTGGAATTTAAGAATTGGGCTAAAACGGTAACTCATTCTTTCGTCTTTTACGCTGATTTTGAGGCTATCTTACCTTCAGATAACATGCATTTTTAAATATATATGCCGATTTCGGCCGGTTTACTTTTAATTAACAATTTTACAGGTGAAAAATCATATAAGAGTTTCTTGGGTGATGATTGTGTAGTTAGTTTTCTACAAGAAATAAATAATATTTCCATTAATACTGTTTTACTCTTTTATCAAAATAATTATAAAAAGAAAATATTATTAACAGACTCAGATATTCTTTCGTTTTCTTCGGCAACTTGTTGTTATTTGTGTAATAAGATTTTATCAGTACCGGTTAAGGACCATGATCACTTTACTGGAAAATATTTGGGAGCAGCTTGTTTCAAATGTAATATTTCTCGACAAATAAGGTTTGAATTTCCAGTTGTTTTTCATAATTTGAGAGGGTATGATATTCACCATATCCTCAAGTATTGTATGAGTGATTTTAACACATGTAATATAAGTTGTTTTCCTGTAACAAGTGAAAAGTTTCTTTTTTTGTCAGCAAGTATCAGTGAATTAACTGTAAGATTCATTGGTTCTTGTCAATTTATTAGTAGTTTATTAAGTAACGCAGTTAAAACCTTGACCACTCTTCCTTTAAGTCTTTCGGAATTTGTAGGCAGCATTATCGATACTAAAGGCATTTCCATTATAACTTTGCAACTTCTCAAGAAGTTTTAGAAACTACAGAAGAACTTCCACCGATTTGGAAAGATGTAACTGAAGCCGAATATAGTAAGGCTCAATCTATTTGGGAAGAAACCAATTGTAACTCTTTACTAGATTATATGATGGTTTACCTCAAACGTGATGTTTTTTTGGTTGACTTTTTCCAGCAATTTCGTTCAAAGTCCTTAGCTCATAACCAATTCGACCCACTTAACTTTTATGGAATTCATGGTATGTCTTGGGCATCGGTTCTTATAACTCTTGAAGAACCAATTGAACTTTTCACTGACATGGAGATGTATAATTTTTTCGAAGGGGAATCCGTGGTGGATAACCCTTTGATAATAAAAATTGATATCAATAATCTCTACGGTTGGGCTTTAAGTCAACCATTACCATATAGAGAATTTAAATGGGTTACTGAGACACATATACATAGAGCCATTAAATATAATCAAAATTCAATATTTAAAAAGTATATAGACACTAAAACACAACTTAGAGCGCAATCAACTAATGACTTAGATAAAAACTATTATAAATTTTTAAATAATAGCCACTACGGAAAAACCGTAGAAAATCTTAAAAAACGAAATAATTTAAGATTATGTAATTCTGCAAACAAATTAATTAATTATTGCTCAAAACCAACTTTTCGGAAATCATTTAAAATCAACAATGATTTGGTCTTTGTGTTATTAAATAAGGAATCGGTGTGTTGAGATCGACTGAGTTAAATTGGACAAACTGTACTCGATTTATCTAAACTTAAAATATATCAAATACAATACATAGAGTTAGAGAAGTATCGAAACGAATTTACTTGTGAAATTAATATAGTTGCTTGGGACACCGATTCGTTTTTTCTGGAAATTAAGATTTGTAAGTTGGACATTCTTTTATCTCCTATGGTTCGTGATAATCTCCTCAATACTTCTAATTATGACCCAAAACATCCCTTGTATAGTAGGAACCATGATTCTGCCATTGGAAAGTTCAAAGACGAGATTAAAGGACTTAAATACAAGGAGTGGGTGTTCCTTTGTCCAAAATGTTATAGCCTCTTGTCTGAAGTTGAAAGTATCAAAGCTAAGGGTATAACATTGAAGGGTACTGACTTAAAACATAAGTCATACCTAGATTTTTATAACAAAAACTTAATTTTTTCGGTACCACAAACTCGTATTACTAGTAAAATACATAAATATTTACAATTATAAACAGTAAAACTGCATTAACAAATAAGGATGATAAAAGGGTTTGGGTGGGGGGAAATATAAGTGTAGCATATGGTCATTATAGGGAAGACGATATGGTTTTAGGTAACAGAAGAATGTTCGGAAGTTAATGAAGAATATGACGTTTATGAAGAACTTTGAATAAATAAATTATTTGAAAATATTATTTGTTTTTGTATATTTTTGTTAATGTTTCTTCTCGAGATTCACTATGACAACGTTCAGGGATCTGGTGACCGATGTGTTGCAATTTGCATTGCTTGTAAAGATAGGATGAGAGTAACATGTTCAAATGGATGTCCATGTTGCCACGATTTCAAACGCGACCAAACAATCCATACATTGTTGGCCGAAATGCGTAAAGCATATTACTCGGATATTTTTGATTTGAAATAAGAAGTAATCTTTTTTATTTAATCTTTATTGTCAATAAAAATATTTGTATGGATTGAAAGTTTGTTATTTTTACAATTCAAAATTTATCGATGATTTTTAATTCTTTTTTTACATTGAAAAATTATTCTTAAACTTACAATTAAATTTTTTAAAAAATAAATAAATAAAAACAAAATTATTATTAATAATAATAATAATAATATAAAATAAATAATTAATTAAATAAAACTAATAATAATATTAAATAAATAATTAAATGAAAATAAAATAATAAATAATTATTTAATTCACTTCATTAAAACAAACAATTTAATTAATAATAATATAATTCAAAAATTTTTTGACTTGATTAAAACAAACAATTTAATTTAATAATAATATTATTTAAAATAAATAAATAAAATTATTGACTTGGTTAAAACAATTAAAGTAATTAAAATAAAAATAAAAAAAAATTATGAATAATTTTTAATTGAGCAAATATATTTTAGGGTTTTTGTCCACAAGCGATTTGAGCCAATTTTATTTTTATGGGTTTTTAAGTATGAAAAAAAAAATAATTAGGCTTATTATTCGAGGAAATATTTTTAGGTTTTTTAATCGCTAGGTGATTTGAGCCAATTTTATTCGAAAATACCCCTCACTATAGTAATACCAATCGTAGGCGATAAAAGCCAATATTTATTTTTAGGCTATTTAATCGAGAAAAAATACTTAGGCTTTTTATCGTGAATTAAAAAACTAAAAACTATTGTGAAATCAGTTGATTACAGCATAATTTTGTTTCAACACCCGTTAACTATTACTGTGGTCAACATTGTCTTACTTGGCTAATGTATAAACATTGTAATTAAATATGTTTTTTTTAAATGACTTGTTATTTTATTATTATTTTAGGTCATAATAACAACGTTAAAGAATTATGTATTATAAATTCTAATAATATTTTGGAACCTTTATTACTTACGTGTATTTTACAATGAATAGATGTGAAACAATTATTCTATGAACCTAATGATTGCGGATTGAATTTCAGAATATCGAGGCGATATTTTCCACATCTAAGATTTTTAAATTATTCATTGAAGAAAAAGGATTTCCCATCTAATATTTTTTGTCATTATCCTGAAAATCAAGATTGTGCTTACAAACTTTGCTTATTAAGTGTTGTAGACTATTTAAAAAACTATTTAATCTTCTTTTAATTCAAAATTTATATTCATTCAAAGTTCAAAATTTATTCAAATTTATAAAATCAGTGTCTCCGAAATGAATATTGAAGTTCCCACCAACTTCCATAAGACATCGAATATAAATTTATACATAACCAACTTTGATAATTCGATAATTACAAATCCTTTGTAATTGAATTTATCGAATTTTGATATTCGTCTTTTTAAAGTGCACAGCAGCATAATCCTCGGAGAAAATCTTAAACTTCTGAAATCTATTTTTGAAGAAAGAGCCTGAATCTATTTTTGTCACACACAATTTCGATTTCCTGGCGATTCTTTACATCCTCAAAAGTTTTTCCATTGAATGAGTTATTCATTAATTTATACAAGGAATTCACAAAAACTCCAGAGATTTCCACTCTAATACCCTGCTCGAAGAAAAGCAAGTCATGTGAGTTTTTCTTTATATATTTTATTTTAACTTTTGTAAACTTTAAATCAGCCGCTAAAGTTAACCCTGAGACCGAATAATGGCAACAGTGATCAAAACCGTAATCTTGAAAGTATAATCAAGAAAGTATCCATGAAATTCTCGACAGCATCTGCTAATAAGCAAACATCCATCTTCAAATAATTCAAGGTATAATCCTTGATGGTTTTACACCCCAACAAATCCCAGGATTCTTTCGCGTATTCATAATCTTTTAAAGAAGGATCCGACTGCTTCAGATGATTCTAAAAATCCCCAATCTCCGGTAATTTCTTCTAGTCCATTTTACTCATCACTTCCGAGAAATTCCGTCCTGTAATATACTCATATGGATAAATCCCTTTCCTTACCGGGACAATAAAATATTTATTGTAAACCCCACATTCTTCAGGTTTTAAAAGAGATGCGAGGTAATCTAAAGACGATGGCATCAGTCGATACAAGTACAAGAACCACATTATTCCAACGCTGAAGGCAATATATCTTTCATCTGTGCTAGGAATTATTTTAGTTACATTAGGATCTAAAGCCAAGAAGATGAAATGATTATCATACCCACTTCCATTATGAAAATATATTGAGACAAAATTTATTTTCTTTGCCTTTAAATTACGTGAGTTATGCGCCGCTCCTAGATAATCATTCTCGAATAGGTAATGATCTGGGTCCATCACCTTATAATTTCTTTTCGCAATAATAACAACAAGTAGATTTATTATATTACTCCCGCTGTTCTTTTGATATATCTATAAAATATTTGGTCTTTAAAAGATCTTTAAATTCCTCAGATAAATTATTTATGGTTTCCGCAAAGTGTAAAGCCGCATGCTCCCAAAAATACTCGAGATAATGGGATTTCATTAAATGAGGATTATTACTTTTATGTATATTCCATAACAAAATCCTTTTTGGTTGATTTCTTTTCCCATATTTTCTTTCCCGTCACGTTTATTCCAAGATTCAAAGTCTGCACCACATACGAACGAACCTTGTTCTTATGATGAAAATTCGTGAATTCCTTGTACTCATCACGGTGCAATGTTGCAACCGCTTCTTTATGTTGAATACATAATTCCTGGTGAGTCTTTAACGCATTCTCAACTCTGAACGACGCAAAACAGTTGAAACACGGGTAAATATCGTTGGATGTACTGATCCCTAGAAATACAGCCACGTTCTTACACAGTACGTAATAGTCATTAACAATAATAAATTACATTCTTTCTATTTCTAATGAGATTTATTTATAATACTTAATCTCTTATTCTCATTAATCTCGAACACATTTATTTTAATGTATGGATTTCGTCTACAGAATTTCTTTATTCCATTCAAATCAATAGGGAAATCAATTCCCTCCAAATTCAATTTATGCTCGTATATCTTGTATGGTCTAGGTTTGTACTGATGTTTGTGGAAGTAAATATGCCAGAATAGAATATACAAAACACCTATTGTCTTTATTCTTGATATTCAAAATCACGTTTGATTTAAAAGTTTTTTATACGTCCCACCAAACCGTGATTTATACTGACATATATTCAGGGATATATGTGTGAATTCCTTGAAGACCCATCCACTACCCTCAATTTCCTCATCAAACACCCGTCCATTTAAATACGATACCTGATTTAATATTTCTTTCTTGATCCTCTCCTTATTGAGAACACAAGAAACCGGAGCAGTATAACACCTTGGAATAGTATCGAAATCATCGCCATTATTATGTTCTTTGTTTCTCAACATATCCGCTCTTCTCTGATAATATGCAGGCAATCGTTTTTTAATTAAAGCACCTCTTCTTCTTATTCCTTGTTTATTCCCTCGTTTCCTTTGATTCCCTAGGTTCCTTTGTTGATTCTGTAGTAATTGTTGGTTCTTTATTATTTGCTGGAGTCCCTGTTTCTTTCTCATTACTTGTTCATTTTTCGCTCTAAACTCTGCTGAACTTGTTTTTTCGTTTGTTTCTTCTCTTTTTCTTATCTTTTTCAATCTCTTCTTCAATCTCCTT